>OX401416.1:21773331-21840883 GCA_947846245.1 Cerastoderma edule
ATTTCCCGTGATGGGATGCTGGGTAGCCGTTTGCCAAGAGGTTGTCACGTGGGTTGATGATATCGTTGGCGTGTTTTGATTGGTTGTCCGGTGTTGAATCTGAGTTGTTATTGACTGGGGTCTCACCGTGGTGCGATGGCCGAGAACACTCAAGAAAGTGATGCCTAAAATAGTTATACGAGTCATCAACATGTTATTTCAAATGTATCACAATTAGATTTTTGTTTGTACGTTTCGAAGAATGTAAACAGCATGTTCATGATATCGTGGCGCATGTTCATACCCATGATCCTTGAGTAAAAACAGTTTTCACATCGCTGACATAGAACCAACCTTTACATGAGATGCGTGGCCCAGCAAATACAAAAGTGCCCAGGGGGCCGCTTCACTAAGGTAGATTTACGCTAAATTTTACGCAACACATAAAGTTACGCTATTTAGTGAAACGGTCACATTTTACCAATTTACTTGGCAGCTCGCCTGGATCTAAGCTATCTACATAGACATGAAGTCGGTTCCACCACTTTAAGGACACACAATCTCCTATCACTGTGATTTAAAAGAAATTTCTTTGGAAAGATCGAAAGAGTCTGAGCATAAGGTAGAAATATCACCGGGTTTCTGTGTAAACAGAACTGTGAAAAACTGAAAAGAAATGGTGAGAGTCGTAACTTACTGCCGTTAGAAAGGTAGAAGGTACAATAGTCATGTGACACCATAGCATCATCTCGTATGAATCCAATCTGAAAATAGTTAAAAATACACATGTTTGATTATTTTGTTCTGTTGTCATAAATCGACAGCAGCATTATGGCTTTCACCAAAGGTGAACGACCGTTACATTATGTCTATGTATAAACATGGATCCAGAAATTTGGAATTATTTTGTTTTTGTGGAAGATATTAACTGAGCAAGTAAATGTAAATTTAGTTTGTGAAAACGATTTAGATATTTTTTTTCTATTGGGATGGTATCTATGGCATAAAAGAAGGAATGGTACTAATTTTAATTAGTTCTGTTTTACAAAATCAAGAGTCTGCAGTTGGTGTGACGCCTTTATGTGTTTCGTAGGAACCGAAGATGGAGTTGACAAATTTCTTTAAAGTGATGTACCACCATGATTTTAAATTGTTTAATAAAACAATAGATTAGGTATAAATAAAGACTGATAACATTTCGTTTTTCTGTATTAAAACGAGTGGTTAATTCATTTCGTTTTCGACGGTATTTAAGTGATACCCCGTCTGGCAGGGTGCTTAACTGCACATTTGGGGATAGTGGTGGTCCCAGGTGAGAGATTCTGCCTTGGTACACCAAGACAAAATGTTTGACTACAACAAGACACACGGTTCACATTGTGCATATTCATTAATCCACATTCTGCGCGAGTGGTATTTATGTATTCAGAGCTCAGAATCGAGAGTAATTACAGGAAGGAACTTGACTGTCAATTAGCTATGTAAAATAGAAAATCTCAAACCAATTTATATATTCATAACCATTAATTAGTATTGCGTTTCATTTATTCTTTACAAGCCACTAGGTGCTTTGTTATGTATACAGATAGCACTATTGGCAAAGGATACAAACTCGGTACCTCCATATTTCGTAATAATAATACAATTTATGTTAGAAAATTAGGCCATCGGCCCATTATACACACAGGATAAAAATACATTCAATAATCATTTGAGTGATATATACATACATTTTAAACGGACCCATTAAAAACCATTCAAGTTGTAAATACGATATTTGACTTACGTTCCCAAGACGCGCTACCACAGCGTAATTATCATGTTGAAACATGGGAGATATGATCTCGACTAAACAGTCGCCACGATACATATAACCGAGGGGCGCGCCGCCAGGTCCTGGTTTGGGCAACACGGCGAGGGAAGGGTGCTGGCTACAGACGCATGTTCGGTTCACATTGCCGGCAGTGCTGGGTTCGATACACACCAACACCACCAGCAGGACCAGCTGTACAAGGTATGTACATGTATAGGGTTCTGTATGCGGCATGGTGAATCTCTAGTGTATGGCGTCTACCTTAAAAGATAACGAGAGAAGATGGTACAATATATCTAAACTGAAAACAACAACAACACACAAGAGACAAAAACACATATTTCTCCTAATGGGAAAATTGTCATTTTGTCTCAAAGGTTCCTAATTAATACTATTCGGACATTTTATATGCAATTTCTCTTGTCCGCTATTGTTTTTCCGTTCGGAGAAGTTAAACAATTCATATAAGGGAACGAGTTGAAAAATAAGTTTCAATTGACCCCAACTTGTTATTGCGACATTATAATAATAACAGAAACTTAATACACCTACCACCTAAAAGAATCAAAACTGTGATAAAAGGAGAAATAACACGTAATGAAAACGATTGTTTTAAAATAATCACAGCCCGTTAGCAAAATTTTGTCAAATTTTAAAGCGTATACTTAAGAAACAATTCACTTTCACTGTTTAAGGTGTTTACCTTAGGAACGAGTCTTTTTCGCCGACTTGAAAAAAGCCATTATGCGTTTCTTTGATTTACATCGGGTAAACAATTCTTCAGTTAAATTGCATTGTCCGGCTTATAACGAATGGAAGAAGACTTTTTTCTTAAATGCCCCTAGGGGCTGATCCAGCCTGGTAGAACCATCGGTATCCTAAAGTCACGCTGCGCGACTAAACATCTCCTATGCCAATTCAATTTGTTGTTGTGATTTGAATCAACTCGGAGAAGGGCCTTGTAATTCCAAGTTTAGTACGCTAACCACTAAGTCACGGAAGTCCAGTTTTTGGAAAAGGTTACTTTAAAGTCTTGCATCAAAACGTGAGACGAATGGCCATTAAAATGGCTTTATGACTGAATGCTGACTTAGAACCTGCGCGTTAGTGAGTGTACGTCATTACCATTTTTACACACAGATATGCTCCAACAAGTGTCACAGAAATATGTTTACAATATATGCTTTAATACTCACGACTTTCAACAGTTCATCTGTTTAAAAAGCACCATTATGTTTCTCTCTATACGTTTTCGATAAGGTCACAAACCGGCAAATGGTAAAAAGTGGGTTTAGATTTGACAATAATTAAGAAAGTTACACAATTCAGTTAGCACTCTCTTAATTGTTTTGACGAAAAGAAGGTGACAAGTTTCGAAGGCCGTGACCAAACGAATAAATACAATACTTTGCATACAGGAAGGTTCGTTTTGAATCGACCTGTGTTTTGATTACTGAACAGGCGGATCAGGGGCGATGCTCGAGATCTACGTGGATAAATGAAGACGCCTTTTCTCGTCTCCAGGGTTATTTATATACTATCTTATAGTGACCTCAAATGATAAGGGAAGTATTTTATATGTTAATGTGTTCATTGTTATTCCTTCTATCTTCATTTTTGTTGTTCATATCCTTTGGCTGTTGATTCAACTCGTTAAAGACAGCAGCTAGCATGAAGGTTTTAATGACAGTGTTTAAGGGATGATAAAACTGATGATAATGAAAAAATAATCAAGGCCGTGATAACGATACAGTGAAGCTCGTGACGAGCAATTTCTCATTTTCCCACAATGTTTTCTGCCATATAAGAAGATTATTTTTAAATTTCATTACGTTTTGAAATGTCGTCTGCAAACTCTTTCAATTTGGGACGTTCGACAATTTGGCGTCTGCTAAAAGGTTATAAGTATACACATGAATACTAACCGTTTATGTCTTAATGTGTCTAAGAACATACTTTGCTTCATTAGTCCGGATAATTCGGTAATCTGGATATTTTGTTGGAAATGGGCGTGTTCGGATTAACGAGACATCACTGTAATTACAGCATGTTTTCATTAATTTGTGTGAGTAGACTACCACGGAGTCGGAGTTCAAACAGGATTTGATAATTCAGATAACATGGTAACACGTTTGCGTCGGGTAGAAAGTTTGTAAGCAGGGCTCCGGTGTCTTAAACCTTCGAGCCATCGGGTTTGAAAGGTTGTGGGCTCGAAACTGCAGCGAATCAAAGAAAAAAGATTTAAAACAATGGTAGCAATGGCGTTCCTCTTTGGCACTCTCGGTAATTAGGATGTAATCACAACTAGAAAGCCAGTTTCAGAAACAAAAAGGTAGTTGGCCCAGAGCTTAATAATCCCCCATCTACGGCCGGTCCGCACCAATGACCCACACTTATAAAGAAAACCCCACAAAAACATGCACTGATCCTGATCTTTGAGGGGTCCATTCAATAAGGCTATGTACCTGCTGACTGGAAGACTGCCTTAGTCATCCCTGTCTTTAAGAAGGGAGACCGAACATCACCAGGAAACTACAGACACATATCCCTGACATCAGTGTCCTTCAAGGTTCTTGAACACATATGACACAAAGCCAAGTATTGAAGCATCAAGAATCATACAACATACTCTCAGATGCACAACATGGGTTCAGGAAGCAAAGTTCTTGCGACAGTTAACTGATCCTCACAATACAGGACCTAGCTGCTGCCATTGAAGACGGAGATCAAATAGATGTCATCCTTCTAAACTTCAGTAAAGCATTCAATAAAGTCCCTCAACGTCGCATTTCACAGAAACTAGACCATTACGGCATCAGAGAAAAACAGCTGCACTGGATCGAGGGCTTCCTATCCAACAGAAGCCAACAAGTACTTGTTGAAGGCCATGTATCTTTGT
Organism: Cerastoderma edule; assembly: GCA_947846245.1. Lineage (NCBI taxonomy): Eukaryota > Metazoa > Mollusca > Bivalvia > Cardiida > Cardiidae > Cerastoderma > Cerastoderma edule. The sequence continues at coordinate 21,778,023 of OX401416.1, forward strand.
CTGCACCAGCTACCTAATGTGTCCCCAAAGACTCTGTCTTAATCTCTTCTTTCTGTACATCAACGACATGCCAGGGAAAGTTGTCTCAACGTCTAGACTCTTCGCTGGTGATAGTCTCCTGTACAGAAGAATTAAGACCATCCAAGACACAATCGTCCTGCAAGAAGACCTGCGGAAACTGGAAAATGGGAATTAGACTTGCAGATGGAGTTCAACTCATCAAAATGTGACGCAATCAGGATAACGCGGAAACTGTAACGTACTCTGATTACTAACCTAGAAATGGCAAGAAGATAAAAAAAACGGACATTCCGGGACGGTATCAGACAGGCAGAAAAAGACATGCACTGGTAGAAAACATGGTGTCAGAACTAGGATTTCAATTTATAATCATCAAAATGGATTTTAGTGGAATCACGCCTCCGTGTATGAACTGGGCGGTCAGTAACTTGCCAGCACAATGGAAGCAGTTCAAGCGACATGCAGAGTTGTAAAACAACCAACCTCTACAGCAATTCTCAATGGGTTGATGAATGTTCCATGATAAACGTAAACACTACCGTCTTATCATTAACATTTCATATGAACACTTTATTAAAAACTTTCTACGTTGTTAAAATTCATCCTTAGATCTACGTATATTGAATTGATCTTTGTTGATTACTTGATTTATTGATATTTCAAACAACATGTTTTCTTTCTTATTTAAAACAAGGGAGATCTAACGAAATCTGATAACTAACCCCCAATCTATTTATAGATTATGCATGAACTGACCACTGCCCGCAACAAGGCTTATCAGTCATTGATTAAACTCCAAAGAAACAACACGTTACCTCTTTGAGTTATCTTTTGCGCCTCTCAAATTAGTGATTGATGCAGACCACTTTTACACAAGTTCATATGCATAAAACAGAGAACGAAACAGAAACGAACACCGATCAAGACGAGCTACTCCGTCCATGTACACCACCTTACCACTGTACCTACTGGAAAGTACCTTTGCACTACAATCCACGATAAACTCCTTTGGAATGGCCATGTAGATGCCACTACAAAGAAGGCCAACAATAGCCTTTCTTTCCTCAGGAGAAACTTATCCAGCTGCCCGACAGGCGTGAAACCAAAATACTACGAGACGCTTGTTAGGCCAATCTTGGAGTTTGCTTCTTCGGCTTGGAACCCTCACTCAGTTAGGAATATCAACCAAATAGAATCAGTTCAGAGACGTGCAGTTCGGTTTGTAATGAGAGATTATTACAGAACAACCAGCACCAGCCAAATGGTATCGCCCTTGGAGGGCCGACATTACAACAACGGAGACAAACGGCCAAGCTGGTGCTTGTAAAAACCTACAGGATAACTCACAACTTAGTTGACATTCCTGCATCATTATTCCTCCATCCAGCTGGACTGTCAACCAGAGGCTACAAACTGCGATACCTCATTCCATTCTGCCGAGTTGATACGTACAAACATTCGCTCTTCCCCTCACCAATCCGGTTATGGAATCAGCTGCCAGAAAATATACCTTCATCCCAAACATTGGACAGTTTGAAGCCGGGAATGGACTCTGGATAATGGACGCACTTAACATTTTTATCTGTTTTTAAACCTTTCACGAGTCGACGATCCCTTCTCACAGTCACATTGTATATATAGTTCACCAATGCCTCGATGTTCCAGAGTGAAACCTGCATTTGATCATGAAAAAGAAGAGAACCCTAAGTAGGACTAAGTAAGATAACTTTTGTAATGATCGGTGATATGCCTAGCATTTGGCATAGATCTGCTTCCAACATCATAATTACATTTCAAACAAAACAAATCTATAAAGAATTACTGAATAACCCACATTAGTCTGGTACTGTACACAAACGGCTTTCAAATCGATTTCTGATTGATAGTCTTTATGGATTGCGCATGTTTTGAACACTTCACTTCCTATTATTGATGTTGGAAAACTCCCACCTAAAGAACTTGACGTCACAACAATTTCCTTCCCATGATGCTACGGAAGGAGACGCTGGTAAAACATCTTTCTCTCGGCTATAAAATGATAAAAAAAATCCTGTTTACAACCAAAAAATAGGAAATTGTGTAGGCAACGTTTAATCATCCTGGTATTCGTTCGTAATCAGCTGAGTATGTTAACTCTTTATGTTGGGAAATTACCCGCTAAAGACGTGACGTCACAAAAAAGTCCCCTTCCCATGATGCCACCCAATGTTTCGGATTTCGGAAGCAGACGCTAGTAAACAAAACATCCAAACGGACCAAACTGTGCTTGTTGTTTAGCCAGCAATAAGGTAATGTGTTATTCTTTTGTTGAAAATATTCGCCATACCTTATCACACGCCTGATATCTTCGGAGATGTTCCTCAAACTGCCCGGATTTCGTTATATTTCGTGACTCACAACCAGTGACATTGGATTTCGCGACAAACCGCTGTACAGAAGTAGATACGATGTCGTAACGTCTTGTGGCTGCTATCTGGTTGCCACCGACGTTACGATTCCACGCTCATCACTTGTTGGAGCAAAATCAATTTTAGCTACCATGTGATAGATAACCTTTTTATGATAAACATAGCATAGTATTGTCTAAAATATCAAATGAAACAGCTTCATAGAAGCTAAAATTTCTTAATTAAGTTATATTTCTTAATTGTTGGTGAAATTTAGTGAGAAACAAACCGTTAGTGGCCATTTTGATTTTTTCGCAACTTCTCGCACTCTCTGCTGTAAAATTATGGTAATTACCCACTGAACATGAAGGGCTCATCCAATGAAAACACATGTTTTTCCCGCCTTTTTTACAACCTTACTACAACTTCCAATATGGAATACCCCTACAGGTTAAGCTCCGCCCAATTTGACCCAATTTTTGTTGTCAATTGTTGCAGGATAGTTCTGGATATCCAAATGAAAACCGGAAGTGATGGATTTGAGAAATGAAATGTATAAGGATTACGAAAAATGGTTCTATTCTCTTAAAATAATGGAAAAATATTAACTTTTGGACTCTGAGGTATGAGATATTATGCATATGTTTAATCAGGTGAAGTTTTGTTGCATTTAGTTGCCCCATATTTGAATTATTGTAGCGGTTGTGATACACAACCGGCCTGCTCCAAAGAGCTAAGAGGGCGGATTTACTACCGTGTCCCAAACAGGACACGGTAGGAACATTACTTCTATACAGAAGTTGCCTTCCAAGCTGATTTTCCGTGAAGATCTGCTGGACTATGACGCTCTAGTCCCAGGAAACGCTCTTAAGATTAAGATTGCTTTCTATAATAGAAATCATAGATAAGATAATGCAAATGAACCTATTTATAATTATAACAGAAAATCTACCCAGAAATAAATTCCACAATGCCCATTTTGTCATGTTCATGCCACAGGGGCTTGAATCAGTGCATACCTCCCAAATCCCTCCATATATACTATATTAGATAAGTCCCTTTATTATAGTATATACACATAAGGTATGCATTGATTAAGGCCCCTGTGGTTCATGCAGTGCATACAGCCACCCAGTTAGAGCGCCTTTCGAGACCCACACTGGTTGAAATTAAACTCTTATTTCTGATGTTTGATTGAAACCAAACAAGGCTTGGACCTACTGTTTTAATTGGAACCCAACAGAAAACTAAACAGATTATATATGTGGTGTCTCATGAAAATCTGGCATCCCAATGACCTCTTGAGATGCAATTAGGAAATTTGACTTTTCCAGTTCCCTTTATCCTTTGGAATGATGGTGATTTCTGTACAGCTATTTTCAAAATAAATAATGCACCATATGAAATATTAAAACATGATAAAGATAATATGTTTTTATGATTTCCACTTTATGAGCAATGTCTTTGTTCAGTCACAACTATTTTTAGAAAGTCATCAAACTCTAACTTCAGACACTGCAACCTTCCACAAGTTAGGATTCAACTTTCAAGTGTAATTTTGGATCCTCAGAGTATGGGGACAAGTGCTGTTAGTATGTTATCCTGAGATAGTGCAACTAAATTGATAGAATGAGGGCAATTTACAGGTTGAGACATTGTTTATAATTTGGGATTTAACATGAACCCACCAGGTGTCTAGATGCAGTGATCATTTTTGGCCCAAAAATCTCATAAAATTTCTCAAAAACTCATTACTTTCATTCATTTTAAAAAGGTAATCATTTTTCTACAGAAAACCCCATTGATTTTAAAGTTTTGATCAAAAAAGCTCATTGATTTAATTTGGAAAGAATTCACTGTAGATGAAGAGTTTAACTCTAAAAATATCCAGTACTAATGAGTCATTTTGATACCTGGTTCTGCTGTTGATTGGATTTTATTGACTTGTCTCAATGTTCTTTAACCCTTTCCCATACAACAAATTTTGGACTGTCCCAAATTGAAGGAGTTTGCAGACTACTTTTCAAAATGTGATGCAATTAAACCATATTCTTCAGAAAGAGTAAAAAACCTTGTGGGAAAAGGAAAAATTGTTCATTATGAGTAATTTCTCCATTTCCCACAATGTTTTTTGAAGTCTGCAACAAAGTCGTCAAATGTTGTTATTGTTTGGGAAAGGGTTAATGTCTACCTAGATAAAACATTCTGATAACCTGTTTCCAGGGTGTCCTCTGTAGATTTTTTAAATAACATATTTTTTAATCTGTGTTCCTAAGTACTTTTAAAACTCATTTTAAAACCATTTGTCCACGAACAGATAAAATCGTTGCACAAGATGATGGTTAGAAACATTGGGGCATAAGGGAAATTTGCTCATCAACATGAGCAAATTGTCATTTTGTCACCATTCACAATGATCTATGGAATACGATTAATGTCAAAAATGTCCCTAAGGGAACGAATTTAAAACTAAATAATTCTAGCTCAATCTATTAAAATTTTCAGCCTGATAAGGCCTTCAACAGGAGAATCTTTATTTCCAACTACATTTTTGTTTATAGGCTTAAACTGTATACATAAAATATTTATGAACGTCATTGTTTATATTCACGTCGAAAGATGACGTTATCGTAAACAATGACGTTGAACCTCTTTCTATTTACCGCGTAAGTCAAACAATGTCATATGACGTCGCGTGTTTCGAAATTAAGATTTCAGACAACGGGCCCGAAATTGTTTGAATCTGAGTAGGCCCGGATGGAAATGAATGGGCCCAAATTGTTTTTATAGCAAAAGTAACATTTACTGCTTTTAAATGAATGTTTATATGATATGTATGTATATTATGATGATAAACAAGTCAAACTGGCATTTTGTATTCGTTCGTAACAAATACGGAAAACAGGGCAACAGCAAAATTACGTTTATATCCACGATAAGAACAAAGTCTGCCAAATGATTAAAAACCGGAAAAAAAACAGTTTAAAAAGGTACAACGGAACCACGTGACCTTATTATTCCAAAGCCATTATTATACCGATACTTTCATTTGCGGATTACATTAAAATATGTTACGTTAAACTTTATAAGTGGCTTAGCGCACGGATTAGTGATGCATCTCTGTAATCTATTAAACGCTTTAAACGAATGCACATTGGGGCGAACGGACATGTACACCGGGCCGAACGGAGCTTCTTCTAAAATTAGAACAAAATGACGTTGATCTGGATTTCCCACCCTCCGACTTATGGAACATATAAAACAACAAAATATGAACAGAAAACATTTTGGGATGTATTTAATTACAACTCATGTATGGATAATAATTTCTATAACAGGAAATTAGCAGAATAATATCGTATTTCACAGGAAATTTCAACATTGTCTTTGAAATTGAGTGGGCCCAGCAAACATTTTATGGGTACCGGGCCCACGGGCCCGTGCTAATTTCGACCACTGCTTCGTCTAAAACCACTATCCCATTACCTAAAAGATATTAAAATATTAGATTAAATTATTTATGGAATAAATCTATTATTCTTGAGTTACAAATCCATAAAAAGCAGTAAGATGTCTTGAAATGATACTGTTGCTGTGTTAGTGTGATACCATGCATCTTGGCACAAATCTTGCATTAAAGATCTTTTCAATCACATTTGGATTCAGCACAAATTAGTAGTATGCTGCTTTTATTACAGTCAGGCTCAGAACTGCCAATTTATCCTTTTTCAGAGACAAATGCTGTAAACAACATTTGAACAAATTACCAGTATGAAAAATACTTCCTATGACCTGTAGATCTATCAACATTTTATGATTTAGATCATAGTGATCAAAGATGAATTTGTATCATAATTAGTTATGAGCAAATTCTTCTTTATAAATCAATAATGTTTAAAAATGTCCACACCGTAATGTCCTAGAGCATGCCTGTTTAACCCTTTCCCAAACACCAAATTTTCAACTGTCACTCCCAAATTGAAATAGTTTGTAGACGGCATTTCAAAATGTGATGAAATTGGAAAATAATCTCCTGAAAGGGCAGAAAGCATTGTGAGAAAAGGAAAAATTGCTTGTTAAGATTAATTTCTCCTTTTCCCAAAACGTTTCCCAGCGTCATCTGCAACAAATTGGTTGTTATGTCGTTATTGCTTGGTAATGGATTAAAGTGTTTTCCATATTCAACAGTATCAGTGCATATCAGTGCTTATTATTCTCTCAGTCCAATTGCTACCGAAGGCCTCTTCCTAGAGTCTGAGGAGTTGCATGTCTGGCATTCACTGTAGGTTTATGCAAGTTAAGGAACCTAATGCAATGTTATAGGAAACATGCAGGTATATTAATAGACTACACAACTGATCAGTGGAAGACAGTGTTTTTTTAGAGGCTTACTTACTCAGATCATTACACTTGCTTTCAAATTCTCCTTTATTCACATTGTTTTAACAATAAGACCTATAACTGGTTAAAGTTACTCACAATGATTCAAAGTTAATGCTTGCTGCTGTAGATTCATTTTCTTAACTTTATATAGTTAGAACAATTTGAATAAGTGTTAGACATAATAAAAATATGAACAGGTATATACATTGCCTGCTACAAATTTGTCAATGTCGAATGAGGTTTATCATAAGATATATATATATATAAGTGATTTGTCTAAAGCAAATTATGATTTTCAAAATAAAAACCATCTTGTAAAAAAGCATCTTTTCTTTTATTATTCAAACTTTTTCCATAACAAATAGAAGCAGCTTTGCAGCATAATGTGTTTGAGAACACTCACCAATGGAGCAGGGCTTTTTTTGCATTATATAACAGGGGCCCATAAAAGGAACCTTCCCAATTGGAAATTTCTTTAACCCTTTCCCAAACAACAAATTTTCGACAGTCTCATATTGAAAGAGTTTGCAGACGACATTTCAAAATGTGATGGAATTGAAAAATTTTCTTCAGAAAGAGCAGAAAACCATGTGGGAAAAGGAAAAATTGCTCGTTACGAGCAATTTCTCCTTTTCCCACAATGTTTTCTAAAGTCGTCTGCAACAAAGTCGTCTAATGTCGTTATTGTTTGGGAAAGGGTTTAACTCATGCAGTGTTAAAAAAAATTCAATGTCATACCAGCTTTATGACTTCCCTATTCAGCAATTTCAGCCATAAAATTTCCCAAATTCAACGGGCTTGTGTCTCTTCCCAATTCAAGTAAAAAAGACCAGTGGAGAACATGTCTTTTTTGCTAAATTTCCTTCAGCTGGTTTTTAATTTAAAAAGCTCCCAATAACAATATGGTTTTACAATAATATGATGATAAAGAAATGAATATTTCAGGTTTTCATTGTTGTAAAAGAAAGAAGCCAGAAAATGAAGAGAAGAGCAGTAGAGTTAACTCCCACCCATGGCACAAAGCGTAAACTAAGAAATCGCTATCAATCGGAGTCCCAGCGTTTACAAAAGGAACATTACATGGACCCAGAACATGACTTGTCAGGAAGGAAGAGGGCTGAGATTTGTACATGCAATGAGACAAACATCCAGTCAGGTCAGAGTGTGGTCAGCAAGGATAATTGTTGTAAAGATCCACAAGAAAGCCTGGAAGATAAAGTTTCCTGCAATGAAACAGTTTTAAAAACTCAAGAGGTTGAGATTATGTCAACAAATATTGATGATGAAGCAACATACATATTAAAAGATGAGGAACAAATTGCTCAAAGAAATTGTGGTTTGAACAGTTCCCAAACTGCATCACTTGACTTATGTAAACCAAGTTTGAAAGGTTTGGATCTGAGCGTCCAGGATAAACAGGTTCTCCGAAGCTCCCCAACAATATCAAGTGAAGAAGTTGCTCAAAAGTCTCCAGATGTTCTTAATCCTGGGTCCAGATCCAACAGTGTGATGGAATCCAGATGTGCATTGTCTGAAGGGAAAAAAGACGAACCTCGCCAAGGTTTCAATGATGTGAAGAAAGATGGCTTTAACAAGCCTGTAGAATATGACGACAACACCTCTGCTGAATTGACGATGAATGCTTATGCAAATGATGCCTGTGAAATAAATCCTAGTCATGAAGTAGTTATAACGGGTAAGTACAGGGCATTTTCGCATCATATAAAATGGGCCAATTAAAAGCACCTTCCCAAAGTTCTAACAAAGCTCTTGAAAATCATGCAGTTTTCCCAAAAAGAAGTCAAACCAGCTTTTTGGTTTTCTAAATTCAGCAATTTCATTGATACAATTTCCAAAAATGAGCAGCCCAAGGTCTCTTCCCAATTCAACAAAAAAAAGCTCTTAAGTAGGACATCTTTCTTGGCTTCGGTCGTTTTCAGTGTTCATGGGTTTGGGCCGGAACTATTCAGTTTATTGTGAACCAATGTGAGCCAAGAACGACCGAAGATATCCAATGAAAGAATGAGTTTCAAAAAGACGGATTATGGGTATTCTCCAGGGGCCCGTTTTACTAGACAACTTACAGAAAATGTTTGCGTAAGTCATAATTGATAAACACGGATAGTATCTTCAATGAAAGTACAATGTTGCAATGTGGCACTTCATTGGAAGCGTCTCAGAGAGACGATTCCAATGATGTGTCACTTTGCAATATTGCTTCGTCCAATATTGAAATAAGAGGAACTGTTGTTTTAGACTTACGCAAATCTTAAGCGTGAACTGTTTAGTAAAATGGTACCCAGGTATTGCCACATCATTATCAAACAGGTTTTAGAAATCTTAATTTGGAAATGGAGAAATTGCATATGTGAGAAATTTCTTCATTTTTCCAAATAATGATTTCTTCTCTACTCAAGGAAGGTTATGATTCTTTTCTTTAAACCTCCATGTAAATTATTGATACCAAAATTTAAGGTTATCAATTTTTGAAAATCATAATCTTGTTTGATTTAGGGTTAATTGCGTATATTACAGCTGAATAATTCTCTCCCTCATGTTTTTTTTTTCTTTTTTTATATAATTTGTCAAAGTTGAAAGAAAAAGCATTTAGCACTTTCTTTACATATTATATTTTGAAAAGGGATTTCGGTTTAGTCATAAATTTGTCACATGTAATTTCAACTTTTTGTCTCAATTATTTCTCTTTAAGGCCTAAAATAAAATTAAGTTTGTTTCGCCTTTACTTACCTACTTTTTACCCATCTACCCAAAATTATTTTTATTGCAATGTTTGAAAATGTATTTCTTTATTTTGTTTTTCAGAGTTTTGAATATTGATAGACAGTATCTATTAGTGTTATAGAAATATGATTTCTCAAGAAAAATAAAATAGTTTTCCTACCTACTTACCCACCTGTAAAATCTAGGGTCTGTAAAGGGCAAACCAACAATATTTTATTTGTAGCCTAAGTCTTCAGATGTAACTTTTACATGAAGGAAATGCATTAATCCTTTAAATGCTGGAACGACTTCATACTTATGCAAACAGGATAGATCCGGGCCAGTCGCCAAGTAACTTGGCGCTGGCCTGTGATCTAACCTGTTTGCTACTCTGAGTATATTTCTTCATCAAAATTAAGCAGATATTTAAGGGTTTGGAAAGCAGACGACGCAAAAATATATTTTTAGAAAATTACCTTGCACTTTAAGGGTTAAAGGGTTGTAGCCTGGGTATGGTTTTGATTGTAGATGGGGACACCAATGATGTTGATGGTACTGATATGTCCAAAGATGATGGATCCAGATGTTCAATGGATGGCTCAAGCGACAAAACCTACAGGGTGACTGTAGGATTGTACGGTAGGTAACGTATGTCCATGTATATTTTAAAATGCTTTGACAAACCAGGGCTTTTTTACCTCATTACTGGGGCCTATAAAAGGCACATTTTCAATTGGAAATTTCTTAAGAATAAAGTTCAAAGTCAGCTTTTTGGTTTCCCAATTAAGTCACATAAATTCTCAAAATGAAAAGGCCTTGGTGTCTTCCCAATTTCATGAAAAAAAGACCCTATAAACAATTATTGATTTCCAGTTTGTTCTCCCTGAACATTCTCCACCTCTTAATTTAATGAATTATTCTGTTTTTGCTACAATATGAGATCACTAACTTCAGCTGTGAAATGTAACACCTTAACTCAGACCTTCATCAACATGAAATGTAACACCTTAACTCAGACCTTCATCAACATATGAAATGTAACACCTTAACTCAGACCTTCATCAACATGAAATGTAACACCTTAACTCAGACCTTCATCAACATATGAAATGTAACACCTTAACTCAGACCTTCATCAACATATGAAATGTAACACCTTAACTCAGACCTTCATCAACATATGAAATGTAACACCTTAACTCAGACCTTCATCATCATCTTGGTGACCAATACTTGTTCAATTATGATCGAGTTTGTCTTGCCAGTGAGAGAAGCAAACCATCTTATTTTTGCATCAATTAAAACATCAATTTCATTCTTATTTAGCAAAACATTGCTTTAGTTGTCTGCTAAATTGGTTTAAAGAAATGTGAACATACAAGAGGCAAAGGATTAAGCTACTAGCTATCATTCACGAAAATACATTGATCAAAAGATGTTACATATGATGTCCTTGTGTATAATCATGGGTGAAAGTGCTCAGTATTGTTCCTGAATTTTAGGTTTTTGAGACTTTTTGTCCCTATATAATGCACACGCCTTTTCAGGATAATGAACTACAGATTTCAGGTCTTTGAAATTCTTCAACTTTCACCCATGAATTATTATTGACTTTGTAACGTTTGTGGATGTGGAACATATATACGAGAACCAAAGGCATTGTTACAGTGAAACTTATATGCAGGTATTTATATACATTTAGATACCACAGCTGATCAGTGGACAACAGTGTTTTATACTGATTGAATGTGATTGGGTCTTTTGAGAGTGTATTTGCTCAGTACATTACAACTTCAACATTTTCTTTTTTCCATCAAGGATTGGAATGTTTACTCTTGTATTTCAACATAATTTATTAATATGTTCCTACAGGAACATACCAATACCATCCAAAAGGTGTCGAGATAAGAACAACAATCAGACAGCTTCACCTCAACAGTTAGGGAGAGTAATAAGACCAAATATGGATCACTTTGTGCCTGACAGACCGCCCATGGATGAAGGAAGTAACACTGTTGATGGATTCACCAGGAGGGCACTGGAGTCTCAGTGTATTATAACCACAGACAGTCAACCATATAGTATTGACAAACCGCCCACTGATGAGAAGATGCCAGTGGCTGGAGATGCTGTCATGTCGGATACCTCTGATAACGAAGTCACATTGATGCAGAAAGCCTATTCAGATGATTCTAGAACCGCTAAAACATCCAAGGAGTCTTATATAGGTACATCCTACCCAACAGACTTTGCTGGAGTGTTTAAACAAGGCGTACCTGTCCCCCATATCCCTGCTGCTGATCATGGAAACTCATTCAATCCTGTAAAACTTCCTTCTCAGTCTTACATAGGTTACAGTACCCCAGGGGATGGCCAATACTGCAAGGGTGGCACCCCGACCATGTTATCGCTCAGTTACCCCACACTGTGGGGAATGTTGAACTCTCCTTTAAAAATTGACGAGAATATCGTGGCTGAACAGCTGGCCTCGGAACTGGTGCAGACTTACAGTAGACAAAATTCGCATATGTAAGTCAACATTTCAAAAAGGGTGACTATGATTGTCATTAATCTTAGAAAAGATTCAAGATGCTTTTAAACAAGTACACTAAAAAAAAAAGACATGTATTTATCATCTAGGTAGATTTCTTTGAATACAAATTCATTTTCTTTTGAAAAGGTCTAAAAAGAGATCGTTCAATTCTATTTTTCCTATTTTCAATTGTATCTGATGAAAAGTCTTTCTCTAGGTAGATTTGAACATAAAACAAACAAATAAGACTGTTGGGATCACATGGGTTGATAGTTATCCTGGGGTCAGAACTATGTAATATAATACTTCATCACAAAGTACTGGCCCAGAATAACTACAGACCCCTGTGTGGGAAAAGGAGAAATTGCTCGTCACTCCTTTTCCCACAAGGTTTTCTGCTCTATCTGAAGAATATTTTTCAACTGCATTACATTTTGAAATGTCGTCTGCAAACTTTCAATTTGGGACGGTCGAAAATTTGTTGTTTGGGAAAGGGTTAACCCCTTACTCTGTGATACTCAATTTGAAGCATACATGACATAAGTGTTGATACGTATAAACCATTGTGACCAAGAATAAAATGATAAAAGTGACCATTTTTCTTTTTGTTGCAAGGGTTTCTATCCAACATTAATGAAAACATATCTTGTTTTTACGCAAGTTTTTTAATTCAAGTAAGACGAGTCACACATCTCCTTAAGAGTTTTCATGCATCGGTGACTGAAACATGCTGGTTGGTTCTGCATTGTTTATTACTGTTTTTTGGTTTTATATCAGCAAGGTCAATGTCATCAAAGTTCAAGGTCAGCTGATCAGACTGCGCATCATTAAGAACGTTGTACAAAATAGTTTATGTGGAATCTTTGTTTAGTAACTTAACATTATAATCTATGATTCTTTAAACAGATACATCCTATTTCTAAAAATTTATTTGGCATTGAGAAGTTTGCTTTCCAAGAATATCGGGAGCATAAGAGTAAAGAAAGATTACTGTTGTCATTGCATTCATTTTATCACACATGGACGAAACTACATTGACTTGAATAGATGCTCATGGATTTTGTTATGTATTTCACTACATTACATACTTTAACTGACCATTTCAGGATATCTGACATACTAAGGAACAGAGAGGAGCGAAACTTTTGCAACACCAATGCCAGTAATGTAGGACCACGCCAGTTTGAGGATTTATCCGGGCCTCAGAATGTTATCCATGATGTGGACTTATTAAATACTCCTCAACAGGTACTGGGCAAGTCTCATTAGGCCTAAAAATCGCATAGTTGTTTCTGGTAAACCAATCAATCCGCCTTTGTTATCACTGACTGAAACTTTTTTAACCCTTATAGTGCTAGAGCCGTCTTCATACCTATGAAAACAGGTTAGAACCAGAAAATGTGTTGAAGGCACTATTGAAAATAATAAGGCAATACATGTACCAAAAGGCAGGACATGAAACAGATTGTTTTGAATTCTAATGAATGATTCTTTAACCCTAATGGTACTGGAACCGACTTTATGCTTATGCAAACAGGCAAAATCAAGGCCAGCTGCCAATTGAATCGGCGGCTGGCCTGTGATCTAACCGTTTGCTACTCTGGGTATTTTTCCGCAAAAAAAGTTAAGCAGATATATAAGATTTTGGAAAGCAGACAACACAAAAATCTATTTGAAAAATAATACCCAGCATTCTAAGGGTTAAACTGCAGCTTCAGCAGTCCATTTTTAACCTGAAATGATATTAAAACTCTGAAACAATTAATACAAAATAAGCATGGCTGATGTGTAACATGTCTATAACCTTACAAATAAGAAAAATGAAGAGAAAAAAAACCTATTTTCCAACCAATACTGTTTTCAATTATGTAATCAGAAACAAATGTATTTTTAGGTTTTATCAGTCTGTAGCATCTCCTTCTTAGAATACATGAGTGTAAGATAGAATACATGTTATTGCGAGGCAAAAGAAAAATTAACAAAAGTTTTCATTTGAGTATACATGTTGGAATATCGGTGGGAGATTATAGATACTGTCGGGTATCCAAGTATAATAGATGTGTAAATCCTCACCCTGATGTAATTCATTGACAGAATATAATGACTATTTTTGGAAATAGGTTTATTAAGGTCCCATCTAAAGTATGAAGTAAAAACCTATCTTTATATTTTTGTTACAGCTACCATTGGTTGAGCCAGATTTCCCCAGCAATCAGTGTTATCCACAGCAGGGCCCTGGTTGCATGACTGACTCTACTCACGGTCACACCAGTCTGCCTACACATCCCACATACAGTCGGGGCGCAGACAGACACACCCCTGTAGAGATGCATGGTAGGATGACGTACAACGATATACAAGTGTACGGTGGCAAGTGGTATGCCCTAAACCGACGGGAAACGGTCACCAACCCAGCATTCCATCAGGACATGAGTGAGAATCCCTACCCTAACCAACCAGAGTATCAAGCCCACAAGCATGCTTGCTCTTCTAATCCTGGGAGACACGACAGAGCTCTGCCCCAGCAATCCTACATGAGTACCTACACCTCACAGGCTAGGTCTAACTATAGGTCACATACACCAGAACCATTTCAACAGCCTCTAAATGACTATAGACAGTTCAATATTGACACCCATCGGAACAAATTCTGCAACCATCCATCCGCACCATTGTTGTTGGGAAACCCTGGGCAGATAGATAGGGCATACCCAGAATCCCTGGACCCCTGGGTCTCGTGGGAATGGTGCCAGGCTGTCATGGCGCGGGAGACAAGGTGACCAAGATGACCTACACACCAAGGGGTGTCATGCAGACACACCTAACTCAACACAACCAGTATCACAAAAATAAAAACCTACCAAAACAGCAAATCTCTGATGTAGACTATTCGTCTATATATCCAACAAGAGAATACATTGAGCAATACGCAGGTAATAGCATGGTAACATCCAAGAGGGATCCCAGCCAAACACAAGTCAGTTCTTCCAAGTACCCCAGCAAGCAGGAGCAGTCGCGACAGAGAAAATACAGCAAACCACCTAAATATGGCTCAGCACCCCTCCGTGCTCCACCCATGCCAATATTTGATGAGATGATGACCAAATACCAACCGGCCTTTTCTAGAGAAACGGAACCATTGAATACACGCCACAAGTATGTAGTTGTAAACCCATCCAATGCGACTGAGATGTCACCAAGAACACTTCTCCTTAAGTACATTGATTTTCTAATACTGGAGAATGAGCAAATTACGGATATCTCACATTCAGTTGGAGCTCCGGAAGATATATACGTCACTGAGGACATGTATTTCATGGATAAGATCAAGTACATGGTACCTTTTCCAAGCCAGAAGTTTACAGAATGGGTCAGGAGCTTTTTTCCCAAGCTGGATTTGAACAAGATGAAGTTTAATGGCCATTACCCAGGCACCGTAGACAGGGATACTAGAATGGTCGATCCGCGTCCCACACAACAAGTTCTTGAGGATACCTTCTATTTCTTCCAGAGGGCCGTGCTAGAGGGATAGAGAAATACGCTACAGTCAAGCTTGAAGTTTAACCCTTTACCAAAGGCCAAATTTTTGACTGTCCCAAATTGAAAGTGTTTGCAGACGACATTTCAAAATGTGATGAAATTTAAAAGCAATCATCCGGTAGGGCAGAAAACATTGTGGGAAAAGAAGTAATGAGCAATTTCTCCTTTTCCCACAATGTTTTCAAGAGTCTCCACAACAAAGTTATCAAATGACGTTTTGGTTGTGTTTTGGGTTAAAAAGGAATTGCTTGATTTAGGCAGTTACTTTTTGTCAAAGTTGCTCCTTATTACACCTGCTATAGGTGTGTAAGATTGTGTATTTTTGAGGGAAAGGTTAATGATAACTGCCTGAAAGGTTGATTAATCAGTCTTAATCCTTAATTGGTTGATATAAAACATGTTTCTTATTTTGATTACCTTCAAGCATCATTTGACCTCATAACATAATGATATATATGTGGCCTTTTTGTGTGGAATCAACCTTGCCTTATGGTTAGAGTGCTAAAACTGAAATTACATTTTGTCTCTTTGCATGAGTTCAAGGTCTGGTTTGCAGAATGTAGATGGTTCTTTCTTGCTTAACCAAACCTTTACTTATAAGAAAGGAATATCAAGATCAATTACAAGTCAGGCATCACAATGTTAAAGAAAGATGTTGTTTATTGCAATGTTTAAAAAACCATCAAATGAAAGCAAATCGATTGTTCAGTGCAATACCAAAGTAAGTGCTTAATGTTTGTGAAGCACTTACTTTAGTCTTGCATTGAACCCCTGAAATCGGTATTTCACTTTGATGGCTGTGTAACAAAACATTTTGGATTGAAATTAAGTCTGATTGCCTCAGGGAATCGGATAATGTTTAACCCTTTACCAAACAATAACAACATTTAACCACTTTGTTGCAGACTTCTCTGGAAAACATTGTGGGAAAAGGAGAAATTGCTTGTAACAAGCAATTTCTCCTTTACTTACAATGTTTTCTGCCCTATAAAGATTATTTTCCAATTTCATCACATTTGGGAATGTCATCTGCAAACTTTTTCAATTGGACACAGTCAAAAATGTGCTACATGCATGTATTTCTTTATTATAGATTTTTAATGTGATCTGTAACATCCTTGCTAGGATGCAAAATGAACAAGGTTTTACTTAGATGCACATCAAATATTTTGTTGTCTTGAAATCATCTTGGATTAACATGATACTTTATGACTTGTTTGTAAGCTTCAATGCAAGGCTATTGTAGGTGATGCAATTTTGTGAAGAACTAACTACAGGCTCCCATTAACACCTCAATATGAACAGGTGCAGGGTTTTCCCTTGACCCCTTGATGTATGCTAATTATTGGGACTTTCGACCCCTTAAATATGGAATTGTGAATGGAAAGTGATGATCTTTAGGGGTCATTTACAAGAATCAGGGGTCATTTACTAAATAAGTGGGGGTCAAGGAAAACCCTGCAGGTGTTATGAGTGTCATCAAAAGGAAACACCATTGTAAGGAAGATGATTTTAAGTCAGTAAATATGGTCATTGTTGCAAGAAATAGCCAGCTGTGTATGTATCAAGCCATGAGTGAAAATAGTTGTTCTGTTTCATATTTTATCCATCTGAGTTCTAATCTAGATGTTTTTCATCATTAGTTAATAATTGTTCATGATTGCAAACTCATAAGCAGACATTAGCCAAAGTATACTCGTTTATTTATAGAGTTGCATCTTCACTTTCTCTTTTAAGAAAGAAATGTTAAGTATGTCAAATTATTTTTCCATGAAGATTTGAACTGTTGAATTGTGCTTATGAGTGACAAAAGTATTTGATGTCAATCTAGAATGCCGTGAATCCAAAGGTTATTATTGTGTGCATGGTTTGATTATACAGTGGTATTTCCATACCACAAATTTACATGTAATAGCTTTTTTATTGACCTTTCTTGGAAAGGATCTTTTTAAGTTAATGAATTAATCTGAGAATGTGCTTAATTATTTGAGAATGATTATCACTAAGAAGTAAGCATATCAATTTTCAAATCCTTAGTTATAGTACACTTAGTCTCAATAGAAGACTGGAGCAAACAGCTGTTATCAAATATGAACTGTGATATTAATGTAATGAATGTGGGCATGAGTCATTTTGACAAAATAAGAAATTACTAGTCATAAGCAATTTCTCTTTTGTCTAAATGGTTTCTTTAGTCATCTGCTGTATGTCTGCTTCATGGTAAAGCATGACTGAATGGGTAGATAGGGTATTGATGTTCTCTCATATCACAATATTAAAAATTGTGAATGCATGTTTAGATTTATTGCTTTATCCTCAAGGAGTCAATTTTCCTGAAATACTTTTAGCTGGCATCTAGTGTACATACCTAATGATTTTAAATGTTTTTCTTGTAATCAAAGTTAACAGTTCTTGATGTTATTTTATTTTAAAATTATTTTTGTAGTATTGTAGAACAATTATTTTAACATAGATTACCGGTGATTTTACTTGTTTGTGTTGCATATATTTAAACTTTAAGCATTAACTTTAATATGATATGCCTGTGTTTAAATCTCAATGTTGGCAATTGTATTTACCTAAATTACTTTTTTATGTTTGTTTTATATTCATTCAACCAATTCGTTTCATTCATTATGTTATCTAAAGTGTTATAATGAATCTAGAAATTGGAAGAAAAGGCCAAAAGGTTCTAGAATAGTTGACAATTGTAATGAAAACACATTTAATTCCCTTTTAAAATGTAACTTACATGTAACATTTTCCTTTAGAGCTTTTAATAGAGTCGAGATGATGAGGTTTGTTCACAATCGGCAATAAAACAAGAATTACCTGGGTGAATTATATAAATGTTAGGGACCATTGAAATTGGAGTATTTTTTTATTTTGAATATTTGAGTTGCTGTTGTTGAATAAGTGACTTTTCTAACCAGGTGTCTGTCACTGGTTTTTCTGCTGATCATCACTAGTTTCTAACATAGCTCATATATAAACAAGGAAGCCATATTGTGTGCTACACATTTTTATTATATTCCTATCAGTGAAATACTGGGATTTCTCAGTGTATTAATTTTCAATTTTGTCACAGTGAATATCTTCACTAGTGATGATATCAAAAAGTCATATCATCACTAGTGATGATATGAGTTTTGACGGAACTACTTTCTTTTTAACCATTTCCTTGCTTAGCAAGGGCAAAGCCCAACATCATTATAATATTGTGTTGGTTTTCAACTGAATTGTTTTGATAATGTTTTTCATTCAACTACTTTATCATTAAATAGGAAAGAAGTATACCGAATAGAAACTGAATATCAACTTACCTTTATGAGCTGATCATGGGTAGTTCCAGTGACATTAATCCAAACATGATATTAATAGCTGTCCTCCAGTTTAGCACCAGACACAATTAAAACACAAACAATCCTTTTAAAGAATCTCCTCATCTTTTCCAATCGAAACCATGACGTAATTTCCATCCATAATGATCCAACTAGTAGAAAAGATCCATCATTTCATAATTTTATTCAAGATGTGTATTCTTTGAAATTCCATATTTTTCCTTTGTAATCCCGAGTTTCTTTATTAAAGTTGAAATAGGCAAAAGCTACATTTCTGTTAATCATTGGTGCAAAAAGTACAATATACAATGCAACAAATACTAACAGAATATTTCAAATTGCCTTCAAATCTTTCTCCTTTTGGGTCCTTTCCATCCTTTCCATTGATTTTTTCTGAAAGAAAAAACAGAGAAATTCCAAATGATTTTGTCGTCTGCAATTCCTGGAATTTCAAGATGGCCGACTTTTTGAGTTCTCTGTCTGAACTAGAGATAGATAGAGAATAATCAACTCCTTTCGATTGATATCAAAAATATGTCACGAGAATGGGTTGTTATCAGGTTGAAAAAACGAGTTCGAAGAACGAGTTTTTTCTACCTGATAACAACCCATTCAAGTGACATATTTTTGATATCAATCGAAAGGAGTTGATTATTCTATTTATTATATTCCACTACATAAAATATATTTGCCAAATTATCTCCATAAACTCTAAATGAAAAATAAAATGGGAGGAGCGAAGCAGTTAACCGCGTCCATGACGTCATTTACGCGTATGGATACATTCATTATACACAATCTTTAGTGCCGTGTGCAAAAGCGCGGCCAAGACTTAAATGTGAAAATGGAGTGGAGGAAATGTGGATATTTTTGCTTATTTCGGAAGGATTATGGGATTATTAGACATCGGATTGTATTACATTGCAGGAATACGGATTGCTTGAGGATATATTACAATAGGTATCTTAATCGACACATCGTCTGTACTGGAGATCATGTTAATCAAAGACGGCAAGGCTGGAATATTCGCGAAAACGGATTACATTCACTTATGTTTTTTAAAGGAACGCATTGCTACAGCTGAAATTCTATCATTCATAAGGAAAGGTGATGGTGTAGTTGATCATCGTTATCTACATCCTTTTTGTTGAGCTCTGGAGCGAATTTCATTTGTAAGAACTTGTCTTGCAAGACAGCTAAGGCAGCGACGAAACAGAGGAAGATTAACTTGTGAAATAAACTTTAGTAAACCTATTCTTAGGACAAACAACAAACGGCTTTCTTTTTTAATCATGAGTGTTTGGAGGAACACACACGGAAGGATACATGCACATGTGACGCCTGACAGGCGCTTCATAATGAATATACACAAACGGAGATAGCACATTGTGAAAAAAGCAAGACAACTCTAAAAGGTGTGATGGACCGACAGACAGACTGAAAAATTATAGCCAATTAACTGTCTGTCATGCTATGCAAACGACACTGAAAGACAATCAACATGGTTTTTTTTGTTTTTTTAATTTCATAACTTCAGTTCAATGAAAGTAATTTAATTTTTCCCTTTTTTTGAAGGATGAACCATAAACAAAACCATAAATATTAAATTGAAAATTGTAATTTCTTCACAGAATTAGTCACTGTCAGAGTCAATTGGTCGCAGCCTTTTATATTTTCTCTTTGGGCTTTCCTGGTTGATGTGGTTTCCTGCGCCATAGAAAGTGAATGTCCCTCCATGTATAATCGTTGTGCCTTGGAACATGGAATCCACATCCATCTTGCTGGTTGAGGATGTTTTGGCCGCTTGACTGTAGTTTAGAACATTTGGAGAATTTGGAGATGTTACAGTCGCTACTGGTTGGAGACATACGGACGTTGGTGGACAAGGAGCTGCTGGTACTGCTGGGAGACATATTGAAGTCGATGGATGAGGAGCCGTCAATGCCATGGCTATTTGCTTTTGTTGTTGATTGTTCATTCGAGAATAATTATTGATACTTCCGATATTTCGATGTCCACTTATCTGAATGGTTTGATTTGGGGGGAGACCAATGTCATTGCATTTTTGCAGTAAATGTTTTCTCACACTATGATTGGTTATTCTTTTCCCTGTTATATCTGAACAGTTCTCTTTCATCATTTTAACAAGTCCATAGATGTGATTTATTCCCATGGCACAGTTTTTGTACATGTATGAGCCTGGTTTTCTCGTAAATCCATGATTGATGGAAAGAAAGAAGGGACTTTCTGGCTCACAAGTTGGCCGCGCATCTCTGTATTTTTTGTAAGCCAGTACAGGACAGCGGTTCGGGTTTTCTTTGTTGTTGTATGCTTTCGGCTTAAATTTTCGCTGGTTTTTCGGATCACATCCTGTGCGAGTTTTTGTTTGCCTTTCTCGTGTGTGTTGGAGAAATTCGTCTCCGTCTTCGTCAGTCATGAGTTCTATATCCCCCCATTTCAGTTGATGTTGCTCCTTCCCCCCTCTCATTCCCATTACCAATGAAAAAGTAAGATGTAGAAGATTTATTAGCTGAACTGGAGTGTCCACACCTAGTTGTTTGCAATCAAATAGTTTATCGATGTCACTATCTGTCAGTTCGTCTGACTCTCGAGGTTTATTCCCCATTCCCAATGATTTCAGGTAAGCCATTTTGGCCTTGATTGCATTATTGGAGTGAGGGAACATTCCGTTTTTGTTGACTGATTGTGTGTAACCCTTCTGTCGTAGGAAACGCTCCAAACTGGACATAAAACCTCTTATGGTTGAAGGTTCATATTCCGATCCGTCGGACTTTTTTACAATTGTCAAAAAGTTACCAAAATAGGTATCAATCTCGCTTGGCATCATAAGGGTTATTTCCCTTTTATCTCCCTGTTCATTTATAAATTGTCTAAACAAATTCATATCATAGATGGTTTTCCTCTTTGTGTTCCCGTTCTCTTGATTTGCAATGAAATTAGCAATAGCTTCCGGGTCTATCATTTCAAACCTATTTTCTCTTTCTTTCATTCTTTCATTGGGAGCTGGACATCCAACATGTGGTAATTCATCAAACTCTGACTCTTGAAGAATCTTATTTATTATTACTTCGAACTCGTTTTTTCAACCTGATAACAACCCATTCTCGTGACATATTTTTGATATCAATCGAAAGGAGTTGATTATTCTCTATATATCTTGATGATATAAAGTTTGACTATGTTTTAACATACTGTTTCAAAATCTATAACTCATTTTACCCAGTTTTGCAGATTTTTTAGCAACATTCTGGATTTAGAAAATATTGGGACTAAGGTTTATTCAATCTTTCTATACAATTCCTATTCTTTCAAAATGGTTTTTGCTGCAGGTAGATTTGGTTGAATGAATTAATGTATGTAAGATGATTCTGAATAGCATTTTAAAGAAACAAATATTTACTTGTCATGTGCCATTTGTCATTTTATTCTTTTTCAATTATTTTAAATATAGCTGGTTTTGCTCTCAAAAGCACCAATGAAAAAGGGTTAGAGCATCAAGTGTTAGAAGATATGTTTTTGTTGTTTTTGTATTTTGTTATTGCTGTTTTCCTTTGACTGTACCAAATTTTCTCCAGTAGAACAGTTGCAAAGTATATATATATATTTATAAGATATGAAAAAATTATTTTGTAATATTCAAAAGTTGCTGTCAGCTTGAATGCATATATTGAGGGTTCAATGCAAGACAAAGCAACACCTTCACTTTTGCGAAAGAATTTTTATAGTCTTGCATTGAGCCCAAATAGTGGAAGGAAAAGGAATACTGCCTGCCTACAAATATAAGCTTTATTTTCCAAAACCCCTACATGAGCTTAAACCACTTCACCAAAAAGAGAAATTGTTCACAACCATAACAATCTCATTTTACTACAATAGATGTAACCTGGAAATTATATAATTCAGTTCGAAGGTTCAGTGCAAGACTATAGAAAGTGCTTCATAAACATGAAGCACTTCCTATAGTATTGCACTGAACCCTTGAGTTGCTCTATGTTTTTGCTATGTTTTTTCTTTCATTGTGATTCAGTCACAAAAGATGTATATGAAGAATTGTTGGATCCTCGATCCACCTACCTCAAGTGCTATTTGTTTAAGACTGTTGCTATAGGGTTACTTAGTTTGTTTTCTTTAGTTCTGTTTTCAAATATATTAAACCTTGTCTCTTTTATATTTGTTTCATTTAAGTTTTAAATCGAGGGGCTGGAAATGAGAAGTAACAGTTTTGACAAAGGATTTTATCTGAATCAAATATAATCCTTCTAATAGAAAATAAATTCAAAGTTAAACCTGGACTATAAATTCACTGTATGATTATAGTGGGTGAAGTTGATTTGCTGAAAAGAGACAGACTAGGTATTGTCTTCTTCAATGCAAATTCTTATCACAACATACCATAAGATACTATTATTGAGACATGAAGAGCACAAGCTCGTATTTAATACAGATATACTTACATGCAATGGATATCAACGGTAGTAGGCAGGATATTATATCCACCAAAATTATTATTATTTACTTAGTTTAGTATTAAATCAGTTTAATTTACCTGTTATACAAGTCAAGTTCAAATTACATTCCTTAAAATATGTGCAAGTCTTGGGGTTTGTTTTATTCTTTGTCCCTTCCAAGTACTGACGTAGTAGATTTTGCAGTGTCCCAAAATAGAACTATTATTTTAAAAAGCTGCTACATGCTGATTAAGACCTTTGAATAAAGCGTTCATGAAAAAAATTATAATTGGTTGATTAACATTTAAGCCATTGAAACGCAAGGAGAATATGTTCAAGATAAGCACATCCTTCGCTTGTCACAATGTTTCCTATCTTCAATATACTCACAATATACAAAGAGGACCACATGCATCAAGGAAACTGTTTTGATATGCAGAAAAATGAGAAGAATACACACAAACACGGTTTCGCAGTCATCTTGTTTTGCGAGTAAACAAATAGCCACGTGACAAACGCCCACTGTAATTGCGTAAAGGGGTTGTTCTACGAAAGATTTCTTCTACAATACCCCAAAAAATAAAGAAATGATCTAGACAGTTATAAAATTTGATAATTTTTCTATCATAAAACGGATTTTTTTCCTTATCTTTCATCCAAAATAACGTTGTACATGTTGCATTAATTATTGTACCGCGACACGTCGTAGTTTTCACTACTGATGTTTATAAGACGACGGGTCGTGCATTTAGGGCCAGATTAAGTCCAAAAGAGCTTCTTACTTCTTAAAACATGTTCACCGAATTTGTGTTTACCACACAGTCCCTTAGTTTCATCAAATTCTGTTCTTGCAAAAAAAGAATTTCCACTGACTGTCATGTGGCCTTACATTTGTTTGTTCAAAAAGATTCCTGTAGGTAGATTGATAATGTACGGAGTTTTAATTAAACTCTACTTGTTTAGAAAACTTACAATCCCTTGGGCAACAATTGAATTTTCTGGACTTTTCATATGAAACCCGAAAGACCGCCTTCATCCAAGCACCAGCCTGGTTTGTTTACAAACATCACAACATTGCTGATTTTTTAAAGCATTTGCTCCAAACTCAGAAGCTTTCTGCTATCATATTTATTTAATGGAAGTGCTTCTGACAAACCATTTACCTACACATGCTTCTGGATTATTTAGAGCCTTATGGCATGGCACATGCAAATAAATGATTCAACATAGATGATGAGTAGGTTGCTCATTTTGTCCAGCTGATTGACTTATAATAAGGCAATTGAGGCCTTGAGAATAATCAAAGGACAGTTCCAATCAGGTGTATTCCCCATATTAATTTGTTCTGTCCTTTTTAATTCGAAATGTGGGCGACATTGGTGCAGTGGTAGAGCGTCGGGCTATTGTTCTGAGGGTCCCGGGTTCGAATCATTAGGCGAGGTAAAAACTCCGGGACTAGCTCACAAAACCTGCGCGATTACTGGTTTAGTAACCAGGAATTTTCAAGCAGTCATCGAAAGTGGCTTTGAACAAGCTTTAAGCTTCCTTCACAATCGATGTAAAACAAATATGGTGAATGGTGAACTGGAAATAGCCTATGTAATAAGGACTTAATACTTATGTGACCAAGGAGCAATAAAGAAAAATTCGGAAAAAGGTCACAACCTTCATTAACTCTTTCCTTCTAATTTGATTTCGGGCAGATCTAAGTAGTAACTACAGACACTAATTAAAAGAATATGAAAATCCGACTTGTTTGTGGTATTTGATAGAATCTTTATGAGCCTTTTCTCAATTTTTAAAAATAATTTCTTATGTCATCTTCTTATGTAAAATATATCATCAACATGAACAAAACTTTTTTTTTTTAAATCTGCCACTGACAATGTTTTATTCCTTCAATTATGTACTAATTTCATATCAAAAATGATACTACGTACTGTCTTTGATATACCCATTGTCCCATATGGGGATTTGTGAATTATTTAACTTCATATGCAAGAGCAATTAATATTTAAGAAGCAACATTTTCCCTCTGATATAAGTTATAAACCATTGTAACAAATGAAGTTTTTCTGCATTTTGCCGCTGTTGTTTTTAAAGTCATTTGTGAGAGGTGCGGTAACGTGTGGTATAATGGGGTAATGGGTTAGTATTCACACAGATAAAAAAATGTAAAGCGCTGCCTAATGCTTACACTTGAAACCCTCTTGAGACAGGACATCAAAATATATTGAAATCTCGGCACCGAAAGGTGTCCGAACGCTGTAATTAGGAGACAGAGATCATTTTGGTACTGTGTAGTACGTCGGAATCGGTTTGTTTACTCGCAAACCTCGTTTCAA
Source organism: Cerastoderma edule (assembly GCA_947846245.1). NCBI lineage: Eukaryota > Metazoa > Mollusca > Bivalvia > Cardiida > Cardiidae > Cerastoderma > Cerastoderma edule. The sequence continues at coordinate 21,803,763 of OX401416.1, forward strand.
AATGACCTTCACCTTAAAATGTTATTATTTTTGGCAAACCGTGTTTGTGTGTATGTGATAGAATATAAAACTGGTGTTAGTCTAAATTAAATCATCCTACGTTTAACCCTCTACCAAACACCAAAGTTTCGACTGTCCCAAATTGAAAGAGTTTGCAGACGACACTATAACATGTGATGGCATTGAAAAATAATCTTCTGGTAGGGTAGAAAATTTTGTGGAACAAGGAGAAGTTGCTCGTTATGAGCAATTTCTCCTTTTCTCACATTTTTTTCCAGTGCCGTCTGCAACAAACTGGTCAAAAGTCAGTATTGTTTGGTAATTGGGTTAAAAGAGGTTGATAGGCTAATGAGATACGACCGGTTATGGTTTATCAGCGGTAATTTATGTACACGATAAACCAGGTCATTGATGCAAGTTTGTTACATTGGCCACATCCAAAGGTTGGATAACGAACTGTACATACGACGATAACGCACAAATTGATAACTAATTGAAATAAGTCGATGTTTTTATGTAAAGGGAGATCAAATTTTCGTCAGGATGTGGAAATTATTGTTACTGTTTTCATGTATTTGCATATATAGGACACTGGCTTCATCATCAGGTATGGCTTTATCCATTACCTGTTTCATTACCTCTTGATTGGTCATTAGTGTTGGCGAAATGATAGTGGAGAATACGCGGAGAGGGTCAGAGGGGCCTCTGTGATCTAGTGGTTAGAGTACAGAACCTGAAATCGCATGGCCCCTGTTCCCGTTGGTTCAAATCCCGGTGACAGTATTTGGATTTTCATGAGAGGTAGTCTCCCCACTGACTCACGGTGTGCCGATGGTTCTACCCAGCTTGTCCAGCCCTAGTTGTGTCTGGGGCTTCCTTAATCATTAAGGGTCGGGAATCGCAGCGTAATTGAAATAATGTTGACGCGATGAAAACCCAATATAAATGAATAACAAGAAGGGAAACGTTATATTAGATACCGTTGTCATTTGGATTCGACAGAAAACTTATACCTTCTCTAGCAATCTTCTCATTGAAGGTCAAGGCTTTAAGTTAGTAGGTGGACATGTATCACAGACCCGGGTTTGATTCCCACAAGCGTCGATGGCTGCGTGATGGCTCTTTGGCACAGCATTTTCAAGCTACTAGCATGGTACCATCGCGTATAATGACAGTCTGTGTACATAGGATGGCATTGCAAGGGGAGAACTATTCCAATATTAAAAGGAAAAACATGTGTAGACCATTGATACTTTTTATATCGCCGCTATATAGCTCGAGCATTTCTACGCAATTACTATAGTTTACAGTCTGTTCTAATAAAGCAAATGAATGAAGCATTCGAGACTTACATTCCACCAATTACATGTAAAGAAAGGACCCCATTCGAAGCTCTATGGAATAGGACAAAAAACTGTAGCTGCAAAATAATCGAAGGATTATTAACAATGGTGTTAAGTTCGCGGGAAATATGTAATACAGTCTGCTGTGTTGTAAAAAGCAATGAATGCAACATTCGAAAACTCCAGTCTATCAACAACACGTACAGGACCGAGTTCGATCCTCTGTTGAATGGGAAAGTAACTTTATAAGCTTTTAGCTTCCGTTTCGATTAATTGTTTGTACTATATATAATGGTGTTTACTTCTTAAATAAAACATGTTTGAACTACGGAATGGGATTCAAAAGTGAACAGAAGTCTCAAAATGATCAAATATTGTTATCAAAATGGCGGGAAAATTCATCGTAGTAAAGACACAAAGCGCGCAGTATTTCTCGTCTTGTTCCTGTCGTACTAAAATAATTTAGTAAAATGTATTGTTAACCCTTAGAATGCTGTGTAATTTTCTCAAAAATTGATTTTGTGTCGTCTGCTTTTCAAAACCGTTAATATCTGCTTAATTTTGATGAGGAAAAATACTCAGAGTAGCAAATAGGTTAGATCACACGCCAGCCGCCAATTTATTTGGCGGCTAGCCTGTGATCAAACCTGTTTGCATAAGCATGAAGTCGATTCCAGCACTATAACGGACTATAACAGACTTGCAACATTTCTACCCACAGAGCCCGTCTCCAGGCAGAAGCGAGTTATCGGCGGGACATACACGTCTATCGGGGAGCGACCATGGTTGGTATCCTTACGCGGAAGGATCGTTACAAAGCGGTTATTCGGCCTCATACCCGTACTCTACAGGACCGTGTACTGTGGGGGCTCGCTGCTCAATAATCGGTGGGTTCTTACTGCAGCCCATTGCTTTGACGGAGGGTACGTGATTTGTTTAATTGTTGGTTAATTACTTCATCAAGTAGACTATCTCACAGTTCGAGGATTCAAATTTGTTTAGAATGGATTGTCTTTTACAGATTTAATGATATTACAGATCTATAGAGTTACACAACATAAGATTATTGATACCCTTAACGGTACGTTTCATAATCGTGTGGTGTAGATTGGGCATATTTATGTTGCAGATATAGTAAACAATTTAAACGGTTTATTTCGTAATAAAAAATTGAATTACCTAAAGGTAAGCGATGCTATCTTAAGATACCATCATCATGGTGGTCTCACAATTGTTTGACTGTACATGTGTATGTATATCTTATTGTTGTATTGCAAAAGTATCAACAGGGTAAGAATTTCGCAATCAAAGCACTGAAAGTACTGAAAAGCTCATTTCACATTTATTATTAAAAAATAACAACATAGATGTTCAGAAATTCCAAGAACAAAAAGTAAATAACAATTGCCTTTTGTTAACGAACGTAAAATTGATTAATTCACGATTATAATGTTTATCATCTACACCGCACATTTTGTGAGATTGCCCATTTAAATGTTCTTGTTCACAGAAACGGAAATTTGAAAGTCAAAATGAAATGTCGTTTATACAATACAGTTGTGAATTATTGTTTATAAAGAATTAAACGTATCTATTGATGCATAACTATTTCAGGAAGTGTCCATGTATCTTAGTATGTACAAGTTGTATGCGGTATGTTTCAAAAGAGATGTCACGCTTTTGGATTAAAATGCATATTTATTCACTGTTTACACGCTTTAACGAACTTAACACGATATGATTTTGATTCTAATGACTCTTTTTGAGCACGTATCATATTACAGTGCAGCTTTTGTACAGTTTGAAAGAAATTGAATTTCAACTTCCAAATTTTCTCACATCTGTGAACAAGCAATTTTAACTTCGTTAAAACTTTCTTTTAAATCATATTACTCCTTCCCCCCACCCCTCCCCCCACCCCTCACCCCCTTTTCCAGTACCAGTACGACTGTCTTTAGACATGGAACTCATTTCAGTTCTCGATTGCCTAGAATTCCTATTGACGAAAGCCATGTTTAACACCGTTGATTGATTTAACGTTCAATATGATCTATGATTTAGTCCAACATACAGGAGGGGTCAAGTTACATTTAATTTGAGTTCTTGGTTAACATCTTAGTATGTCTAAATTTGAATTTGAATGACTAGAAGGCAAATAAATGAATTTGGCTCCATTTTAGAATTTGTGACTTTTCCGAATTGTACGCGCAAACAGACGACAAAAGATATGTGAGACAACTCAAAAGCATTGCTACGTGACCTACAAAATGAATACCTACTGTAACATGTATCGGGTCCCTCTTGGAGTAAAGCCATCGTGGGTCACCAATCCAGGTACTAACCACTTGTACACCGTCGGAAAACCCAGCAAGTATGAGCCGAAGCTGCAAGTATGTGGGATTTCCACTGATGTATAGCCGCATAGTCAAAACCGGACTTACCAGTGTCACTGCCATTTCTAACACTGTTACATAGCAGAAACAAGGGTCGAGAACATGCTATGAGCAATTAAGGGTACGGGAATGATGGTGATATCAAACCAAATCCCACCACTGCCACGAATTTTGTAACATGTATCGGGTTCCTCTCCGGGTAAAGCTGTCGAAGGTCACCCATCCTGGTACTAACCACTTAGTATGTTGCTTAACTTCAAGAAAAAGCCAACCACTCTAATGAATCACCATTAAAAGCCGGCTTCCACAGCAAGACTGTTGAAATAGTATTTATACATAGATCCTATTACCGTCACACTACCACCAGGGCCAGTGGGTGAAAACCTCGCACCCAGGGCAAGGGGGGTGAATACCTACCACCAAGGGCAAGGAGTGTGAATACCTACCACCCAGGGCAAGGGGGTGAATACCTACCACCACGACAAGGGGTTGAATACCTACCAATCAGGACAAGGGATTGAATACCTACCACCAGGGCAAGGGGGTGAATACCTACCATCCAGGGCAAGGGGGTGTGAATACCTACCACCCAGGGCAAGGAGTGTGAATACCTACCGGCCAGGTCAAGGGGGTGAATACCTACCACCAGGGCAAGGGGGTGAATACCTACCAACCAGGGCAAGGGGGTGAATACCTACCACCAGGACAAGGGGGTGAATACCTACCACCCAGGGCATGGGGGTGAATACCTACCACCAGGACAAGGGGGTGAATACCTACCAACCAGAATACCACCACGACAAGGGGGGTGAATACCTACCGACTAGGGCAATGGGATGAATACCTACCACCAAGGGACAGTGCATGAATACCTACCACCAGGGCAAGGGGGGGGGGATGTGAATACCTACCGACCAGGGCAAGGGGGGTGAATACCTACCACCCAGGGCAAGGGGGGTGAATACCTACAGACCAGGGTAAGGGGGGTGAATACCTACCACCCAGAGCAATGGGGGTGAATACCTACCAACAAGGGCTAGGGGGTGAAAAACTACCGACCAGGGCATGGGGGGGGGGGTGAATACCTACCACCAAGGGCCAGTGGATAAATAACTACCACCAGGGCAAGGGGGTGAATACCTACTGACCAGGGCAAGGGGGTAAATACCTACCACCAGGGAAAGGGTCGAATACCTACCACCCAGGGCAAGGGGAGTGAAAACCAACCACCCAGGGCAAGGGGAGTCCTACCACTTAGAGCAAGGGGGTGAATTCTCCTACCACCAGGGCAAGGGGGTGAATACCTACCACCAGGGAAAGGGGGTGAATACCTACCACCAGGGAAAGGGTCGAATACCTACCACCCAGGACAAGGGGGTAACTTCAACCCAGGGCAGGGGGTGAATACCTACTACCAAGGGCAAGGGGGTTGAATACCTACCGGCCACTGCAAGTGGGTGAATACCTACCACCCAGGGCAAGGGGGGATTACCTATCACTTAGAGCAAAGGGGGTGACTACCTACCACCAGGGCAAGGGGTGAATACCTACCACCAGGGCAAGAGGGTTGAATACCTACCACCAGGGCCAGGGGATTGAATATCCGCCACCCACTGCAAGTGGGTGAATACCTACCACCCACTGCAAGTGGGTGAATTCCTATCACTTAGAGCAAAGGGGGTTGAATACCTACCACCAGGGCCAGGGGAATGAATATTCACCATCCACTGCAAGTGGGTGAATACCTACCACCCAGGGCAAGGGGGGATTACCTATCACTTAGAGCAAAGGGGGTGAATACCTACCACCAGGGCCAGGGGGTTGAATATTCACCACCCACTGCAAATGGATGAATGCCTACCACCCAGGGCAAGGGGGATAACCTATCACTTAGAGCAAAGGGGATGAATACCTACCACCAGGGCAAGGGGATGAATACATACCACCAGGGAAAGGGGGGAATACCTACCACCAGGGCAAGGGGGCTGAATACCTTCCACCCAGGACTAGGGGAGTGATAACCTACCATCCACCACAAGAGGGTGAATACCTTCCACCCAGGGCAAGGGGGTCGATACCTACCACCCAGGGTGAGGGTGTAAAAACCTTCCACCCAGGGCAAGGGGGTGAATACCTACCACCAAGAACATGGGGGTAGATACCTACCACCAGGGTAAGGGAGGCACTACCTACCACCAGGGCAAGGGGGTGAATACCTTCCACCAGGGCAAAGGGGATGAATACCTACCACCCAGGGCTAGGGGAGTGAATACCTACCACCCACAGCAAATGGGTGAATTCCTACCACCAAGGTCTGGTGGGGGGGGGGGTGAATACCCTAACCCTCACCATCCCTTCACCAAAACCCGCACTGAAACTGTCTATATATATTTCAAGACAAAATGGATGTGTAAATAATTGTAACACTTGAAAATATAAAAGTGTATTGAAGAAATAGGCAATACATGTAGTCTAAAATTAATATTTTAAACAGTTGTGTTTATAGGGCGTTGAGTCGGCAAACTAAGCCTTGACACTCGTACTGCGAGTCTACGAATCGGTATTTCTGGCTATAATCATACCTTTTGCATATATGTATGTACCTTTAACATTTATCGCGCTGGCCCACATCTGATCGGAATTCCTCACATGTTGGAAACCCGTTACCTTTCTGACTCATACAACCTGTTATCCGACCTAGGTTATTATTAAATTATTATTATAAATTATTATTTTGATTGGTACCTATGTACCTATAATCCCATATTAAGAACCCAATTTAGTGTAAGTTACCGAGCTTTTCGAAACAACAAATCAATGCAGCTCGGTTATGGCCTTTAAACTTGCCGAATAAGGCCAGGATCGTATAAGAGATTATATTAAAGTTTAAAGTCGAGATCTTGTCTTTAAGAGACCACTTTTTAATTTAGACTTTGGGACCGGAACTTTGGGAACCTGACTCTTTTAATATAGCTCTGGAAATGTTTCGATCCTGTTGGAGAAATGTTATTGCTAGTATTGGAAGCAAACTTTGTGAAAATATCAGTTTTAGTAAAAACATTATGTAACTTTAATTATGACATTTTGGCACTTAAATATTTTAATCTTTTTTCAAACGGCCATAAAATCAAAATCAATACAAATGTACCATTATAGTTTTCATTTGCATATAGTCTAGTTTCTATTTTAAAGATTCAATATGCTCGAAACATTCCCATCGAAAGATTTTACACTTTGCGAGTCGAACATTCTGTTCTGCGGCGAAATCATTTCGGAAAGTTTGCACGCAAGTGCAGAAAAAAATAATAAAAAGCCTTCAATTTACATGTTTTAAGTCCGAAACACATTAATTCTGATACATGTATATGAATTCGATATAGCTTCTGTTGGTAAGCTCAACACCTCCAGGATGTTAAACCGATGTCATATATCCGTACGTCTGTCCGTACGAGCATTGAAGAACGAGGGGAGCGTTCCGAGACAGAAAGTTTCGGTTTCACCGGAACTCTTGCCGAGTCGAAAAGCAGCCGTTCTAAGTTTTCCACCAATAATTCAAACTCACTGTGTATGTAGAGAGGAGCGTCCCGAGACAGAAAATATTGCGTTTTCCGGGACTTCTGCCTAGAAGTGGAAAAGCAACATTTTATTACGAAGAAAGGAAAGGGAAGAAGGAAGGCAGGTAGCATTATTTGTTTAGATGGGAAATCGTGGGACACATCTGCGGCTTGGTGGTGGCCTGACTCTTTCCTTCTTCATAATGGGCTATTAGCTCTTTTGAGAACTACCTCAATGTCTGAATTCAACAAAAAGAAGGCCCGATTAATTTCCCACATCACTGAACGGTCTCTTATTTATTCTAATTTGAACATGTAACATTTACAATAATTGAAAACGTAAATAACTACATGCACATTTTATATCAGAGACTTTCTATGTCTCTGTTTTATATATATGATGTAAATTCAATAAGTAAGTCAATCAGTCCCAATGAATATATTGTAATATTGTATCTTATTCGTTGTTTGCTACAATAAGTAAAGAAGACATTCTTTCAGATTGAAAACATTGTCTAATCTAGGAAACGAATGTAAAGTAAAACTGTTTCTTACCTGAATACAATAAAAAAAAGACATGACGGATTTCCCTCAACACCAGAGAACCGTCTGACGAGTGGGCGTCGTGCATGGCCTTTTAACCATAATGCAATATCATAAGATAATTCTAGATTCCCCAAATTTGGACATGTGCACTAAGTTTAATACCAGCAGCACTGATTGAGATAATTGTTTATGGCTTATTTAAACCCCGCATCTTGAGTTGGGATTTGCTGTTATGTTTACAAAATAAATAAGCTGTATTTCAACTTCACAATACACTCTTTTATAAAATCATTTTAAGTTTATTAAAATCCTGCATCTGGAGCTTTGGTTCACTGCTTTATGTTCACATCAGATAGGATAAACTTTGGTCCTAATACTTTCCAAGTCTATGCTCTTTAAGTCAATGTATAATCGAAATCGTGTTTCGATCTCGATCTCAATCTCGACCAAATTCGCTGGGTATGTAAAGGAAAGCATACAGAGGCAGGAAATATCACGTTTTCGTGGGACTTTTGTCTAGAAATGGAAAAGCAGCCGTTCCAAGTTTTCGCTCTATAATTCAATGCAAAATCCAAAAATGTTAATGATGGTCGGATCCCGACCAAACTCGCTGGATACGTAGAAGGTAACGTCCCAAGAAAGAAAATATCACGTTTTCCCGGAACTTTTGCCTAGAAATGGAAAAGCAGCCTTTCCCAGTTTTCGCTCTATTATTCAATGCAAAATCCAAAAATGTTAATAAAGGTCTTATCCCGACCAAACTCGCTGGATACGTAGAGGGTAACGTCCCAAGAAAGGAAATGTCACATTTTCCTGGGACTTTTGCCTAGAAATGGAAAAGCAGCCGTTCCAAGTTTTCGCTCTATAATTCAATGCAAAATCCAAATATGTTAATAATGGTCGGATCCCGACCAAACTCGCTGGGTACGTAGAGGAAAACGTCCCGAGAAAGAAAATATCACGTTTTCCCGGGACATTTTGCCTAGAAATGGAAAAGCAGCCGTTCCAAGTTTTCGCTCTATAATTCGAATGCAAAATCCAAAAATGTTAATAATGGTCGGATCCCGACCAAACTCGCTGGGTACGTAGAGGAAAACGTCCCGAGAAAGAAAAAAATCACGTTTTCCCGGGACATTTGCCTAGAAATGGAAAAGCAGCCGTTCCAAGTTTTCGCTCTATAATTCAATGCAAAATCCAAATATGTTAATAATGGTCTTATCCCGACCAAACTCGCTGGGTACGTAGAGGGTAACGTCCCGAGAAAGAAAATATCACGTTTTCCCGGGACATTTGCCTAGAAATGGAAAAGCAGCCGTTCCAAGTTTTCGCTCTATAATTCAATGCAAAATCCAAAAATGTTAATAATGGTCGGATCCCGACCAAACTCGCTGGGTACGTAGAGGAAAACGCCCGAGAAAGAAAAAATCACGTTTTCCCGCGACATTTGCCTAGAAATGGAAAAGCAGCCATTCCAAGTTTTCACTCTATAATTCAATGCAAAAAAGAAATCAGTTATTAGTTTTCCTATCTCGAACAAACTTGCTGGGTAGGTAGAGGAGCATCCCAAGACAGAAAATGTCTCATTTTCCTTGGACTTTTGCTTAGAAATGGAAAGGCAGCTGTTCCAAGTTTTCGCTCTTTAATTCAATGTAAGACAGAAATCACTTTTTATAGTTTTCCTATCTCGAACAAATACTCACTGGGTAGGTAGAGAGGAGTATCCCAAGACAAAAATATCACATTGTCCCTAGACTTGCGCCTAGAAGTGGAAAAGCAGCCGTTCCAAGTTTTCGCTCTATAATTCAATGCAAAATCCAAATATGTTAATAATGGTCGGATTCCGACCAAACTCGCTGGGTACGTAGAGGAAAGCGTCCCGAGAAAGAAAATATCACGTTTTGCCGGGACATTTGCCTAGAAATGGAAAAGCAGCCGTTCCAAGTTTTCGCCCTTTAATTCAATGCAAAATCCAAATATGCTAATCATGGTCGGATCCCAACCAAACTCGCTGGGTACGTAGAGGGTAACGTCCCGGGACAGAAAATATCACGTTTTCCCAGGACTTTTGCCTCGAAATGGAAAAGCAGCCGTTCCAAGTTTTCGCTCTATAATTCAATGCAAAATCCAAAAATGTTAATAATGGTCTGATCCCGACCAAACTCGCTGGATACGTAAAGGGGAACGTCCCGAGAAAGAAAATGTCACGTTTTCCCGGGATATTTGCCTAGTAATGGAAAAGCAGCCGTTCCAAGTTTTCACTCTATAATTCAATGCAATATCCAAAAATGTTAATAATGGTCGGATCCCGACCAAACTTGCTTGGTACGTAGAGGGTAACGTTCCGAGACAGAAATTATCACGTTTTCCCAGGACTTTTGCCTAGAAATGGAAAAGCAGCCGTTCCAAGTTTTCGCTCTATAATTCAATGCAAAATCCAAAAATGATAATAATGGTCGGATCCCGACCAAACTCGCTGGGTACGTAGAGGAAAACGCCCCGAGAAAGAAAAAATCACGTTTTCCCGGGACATTTGCCTAGAAATGGAAAAGCAGCCGTTCCAAGTTTTCGCTCTATAATTCAATGCAAAATCCAAATATGCTAATAATGATCTTATCCCGACCAAACTAGCTGAATACGTAGAGGGTTACGTCCCGAGAAAGAAAATATCACGTTTTCCCGGGACACTTGCCTAGTAATGGAAAAGCAGCCGTTCCAAGTTTTCGCTCTATAATTCAATGCAAAATCCAAATATGCTAATAATGGTCGGATCCCAACCAAACTCGCTGGGTACGTCGAGGGTTACGTCCCGAGAAAGAAAATATCACGTTCTCCCGGGACTTTTGCCTTGAGATGGAAAAGCAGCCATTCCAAGTTTTCACTCTATAATTCAATGCAAAACAGAAATCAGTTATTAGTTTTCCTATCTCGAACAAACTTGCTGGGTAGGTAGAGGAGCATCCCAAGACAGAAAATGTCTCATTTTCCTTGGACTTTTGCTTAGAAATGGAAAGGCAGCCGTTTCAAGTTTTGGCTCTTTAATTCAATGTAAAACAGAAATCAGTTTTTAGTTTTCCTATCTCGAACAAATACTCACTGGGTAGGTAGAGAGGAGTATCCCAAGACAGAAAATATCACATTGTCCCTAGACTTTTGCCTAGAAGTGGAAAAGCAGAAGTGGAAAAACAAGTTTTCTTTAATTCAATGCATAACTGAAACCCGTTAATTGTTGTTCGATCTCCACCGAACTAGCTGGGTATGTAGAGAGGAGCGTCCTAAGACCTTATTTGGATTCACCTTTAGACGATAAATATTAATGGTAAAATTGAAAGACCCATCTGCGCATGAACAAGATTCTATTATATAACTCCTGATGCTGAAACCCAACAAGATATTATCATCAGTTAATACTCAAACATAAAAGTTGATGCTTACTCCAGCCTATTTTGTCTGTAGCATTGATTATTCCATTTCATAGCTATGGTGCATTTATTAAAGGATATCTCTCCCAACAGGGAAGGAGACAATTTAAAGGAATATATATTATTCAACCCCAAAGGATCTCACATTATAATGTTCTTATCCTCAATGGCCTTGAAATAATGCTCTCATTCAACCTATGCAAATCCTTCTTTCTAGATACATTTAACTACTTGGCAAATGCATCAATCATAAAGACAAATCTTTTGTATGTATTGACAAAATAGACATATAACTGACCCTAACCACAATCCTTGTTCAAGTACCTACCTGAAAGTTTCACTAGTTTTAATATTAGACTGTGTTTAGACTAATGTTGGGACAAACACCTTGTGAAAATCAAATTTTGATACCCTTTAATTGTAACAAAACACTGTTTAGAGTTTTACAAATTTGCCTTTAATTAATTGGTTCTGTACAATTTCACCAAGTGTATTTAAGGCAAAACTCCTCCATAGCTCTATATGGTTGTATATCATGAATAAAGGTTATAAACCCATTAATACTATCATGGCATTCTGCAAAAGATAATGAATACATGTCAATTCGCTTCACTCTATGAAATAGATTTGGCAAAAAGATGCTTATCAAATAAAACTGAATAATTTGCAATCAAATTGTTTTCCATTGAATTATCCAATATTTATTCAACATACAGTCACAAGCAAAACACAGGTGCTGTATGTACATGTAGGAAATTTAACGGCATTGAAGAAACACTTTAAAGTTTCTTTTTATTCTAAGGCAGTATTAAAAGAAAAGTTACAGACTGTTCTATAAAATGTTTTTATCATAAGAAAGTGCAAAATTTCAATGATATTTGTTGGAGTGTAGATTACCCATTTCCATGTTCTGTTTGAAGGCAAGGGTTTTTCAATTTAATATATATTTGCAACAACCAAACCATGTTAACAGATCCCAATCCTATTGGACAGTGTTTTCCTGTATTATTGCTAAGAAGGAAATTTGAATGACTTCTGAAAATATACAGAACACCTCATGGGTGTCTTTTATGAATGTGAAGAAGTTTTAGAGTTACTTTCAAGAAACACTCAACATTTTCTCATTTAGACATTTTTATTTGCCATTTCCTCATCTCTATTTTTTCTCCTTTTCAAACCATTTGGGACCACCAGGCAATCTGTCCCTTTAGCACCAGCATTTTTGCAGCCTGGGGAGGGAATCGAACCCTCATACATGATTTTGAGCAAGGAATTTTGCAAGTATATAATACTGAATTATGGCAATAAAAACATCTTAATGTAAAATGTGATGTCTTAAGATTTGAAGAGAAGTTGCTTTTACAAAAGAAAACCATCAGCTGCAGTGTTTACACCAGCCCTGACTGTGTACTTTATTCTATTAAAAAACACAATAAAATTTATTTGGAAACCCCGTTTCAGGGGAGCTGATGTTTACAGCAACATCTGTGTTCAACAGCTATCGTACTTTAAGAGATACCCCTGCTCGTGACCGAAACAACATATATGAGTTACTGTAAGGGGTTGTTAAGATTTGTATTAATTAAGAGCTGCTATATTAATCAAAGCACTGATAGCCCTGAAGGACTAAGGTGCGTTTAAAGCAAGATGACTGAGGATACACTTGAAAATTTCTTTGGGCAACAACTCGAGGGAAACAGCTGCTCCTTTTACCACCATTACTATAATTATCCTTTATGTTAACAGAGACTGAACGATAGTCTATTTTTCGAAAATCTGGACATTTTACGATTTCCAATGAGGCAACAGTTATAATAATATAGAGCAAAACAAAGCGAGTAAATCCGGACTACATTCCGAGTTCAAAGAAGGTATTAGTCCGCACAGTGAAGGCGGATGTTTAATGAGTAATTGGGGTCAGACCACTGTTTGTGTATCGATAAAATACCGTCCCTCAAAAAGTGGTATGTAAATTCAATGGACTAAGGTGCTGACGCACTCTTAGTCCAAAAACTCTTGTGATGCTATGACCACAACCACTGGCATTGCTATGTTGATGAACCCTGGGACTATTATGTCTACAAAGCCCTGTGTCACTTTGTTTACAAACCTGCTTAAGTCTTGAAATAATTGTGGCGCTATTTCTACAAACCGTGGTGTCCCAAATCCCCATTACCAAACAATAACGACATTTGACCGCTTTGTTACAGAAGACTCTGGAAATCATTGTGGGAAAAGTAATAATTGCTCTTAACGAGCAATTTCTCCTTTTCCCACAATGTTTCTGCCCTTTCAGAAGATTATTTCTTAATTTCATCACATTTTGAAATGTCGTCTGCCAATCTAAACTTTGACTGTCCCAAATTGAAAGAGTTTGCAAAGGGTTCAGGCTGCTACGCCTATAACCACTCGTCCTGCTTCATTGTATATATGTATATGTTTATCCCTTGCTGCTACTATTTCTTCAAACCCCACTGCTACTTTGTTCAAAAACATTGGCTAACATAAAACAAAGATTTTCTGTTTACCAACCCTATTCTGTGATGTGAACAAACCACCATTGTTGGAAGGTGTATACCCCTGGAAGGGGTAGAACCCAAAGTTGAAGTGTATCCCTTTGGTGGAAGGTAACAATCCACATTGGAAGCTGTACACCCCACTGGTTGAAAGGTGTAACCTTCTGGTTGAAGGTGTATCCCTGTTGAAGGTGTAACCCTCTGGTGGAAGGTGTAACCCTCTAATGGAAGGTGTAACCCTTTGGTGGAAGGTGAACCCCTCTGGTTGAAGGTGTAACCCTCTGGTTGAATGTGTAACCCTCTGGTTGAAGGTGTACTCCTCTGGTTGACTGTAAAATCCCCTGGTGGAAGGTGTACCACTCCGGTGAAAGGAATAACCATCTGATGGAAGGTATAACCCTCTGGTGGAAGGTGAACCCCTCTGGTAGAAGGTGTAACCCTATGGTTGAATGTGTAACCCTCTTGTTGAAGGTGTACTCCTCTGGTGGAAGGTATAACCCGCTGGTTGAAGGTTAAACCAACTGGTTGAAGGTGTAACCCTCTGGTTGAATGTTTACCCCTCTGGTGGAAGGTATAACCCTCTGGTTGAAGGTGTACCCCTCTGGTTGAATGTAGAACCCTCTGGTTGAAGGTGTACCCCTCTGGTTGAAGGTGTAACCATCTGGTGGAATGTGTAACCCTCTGATTGAAGGTAAAACACTCTGGTTGAATGTGTAACCCTCTGATTGAAGGTGTACCCATCTGGTTGAAGGTGTAACCCTCTGATTGAAGGTGTAACCTGCTGGTTGAAGGTGTATCCACCTGGTTGAAGGTGTACCCCTCTGGCTGAAGGTGTATCCCTCTTGTGAAAGATGTGACAGATCTAGTTGTAGGTGTACCCCTCTTGTGAAAGATGTAACCCGTCTGGTCGAAGGTGTAACCCTCTGGTCGAAGGTTTATCCTGGTGGACGGTGAACACCCCTCTTGTGGAAGGTGAACTACTTTGGTGAAGGGGTGTACACCACTCTGTTAGAAGGTGAACACCCCTCTGATTGAAGGTGAACATCCCTTTGGTAGGTGTTCATGCCCAGATGGTAGGTAGGTGTTCAAGCCCCCAGTGGTAGGTAGGTGTTTAAGCCCCCAGTGGTAGGTAGGTGTTCAATCCTCCAGTGGTAGGTAGGTGTTCAAGCCCCATGTGGTAGGTATGTGGTCAAGCCGCCAGTGGTAGGTAGGTGTTTAAGCCCCCAGTGGTAGGTAGGTGTTCAAGCCCCCAGTGGTAGCTAGGTGTTTAAGCCCCCAGTGGTAGGTAGGCGTTCAATCCCAAGTGGTAGGTAGGTGTTCAATCCTCCAGTGGTAGGAAGGTGTTCAATCCTCCAGTGGTAGGTAGGTGTTTAAGCCCCCAGTGGTAGGTAGGTGTTCAATCCTCCAGTGGTAGGTAGGTGTTCAATCCTCCAGTGGTAGGTAGGTGTTCAAGCCCCATATGGTAGGTATGTGGTCAAGCCAACATTGAAGGTGTTCAAGCCACCAGTAGTAGATGGGTGTTAAAGCCCAGGTAATAGGTGTTCCAAGCCCCCAGTGGTAGGAAGGTGTTCAAGCCCCCAGTGGTAGGTGTTCAAGCCCTCAGTAGAATGTAGACCTGTTCAATCCCCCAGTGGTAGGCATAGGGGTGTATGTCATAATAGCTTTAATAACACTATATATACACAAGGGAAACAACTTCAAAGAGAAACCAGTTCTGACGTTCCGCGCTTATCAGTCCGTAATCTTTTATACGATTGCTAGTCTGTCAATTCTATTTATGTCCCGCATAGCCAAATGGTTTCTGTGTCCAACGATATCTCTCTCAACAAGATCGGTCCAGTCAATCCGAAGAAATGTGTGACGACACGCTATATTTTTTTCGAATTTGGGTCATGGGGAATAGATGGTTGAGAACAGAACCAGCCAATGTTTTGGCACTAAATCACCTCAATGAACGTTATTTCAGCGATGACACTTTACCGGCACTTTAAAAACAACTATTGGTAAGGATCCAAACTAATAATTCTAACCTGTACACAATACGCAACATGTATTTAGAATTATCTTCCACCATCCTCCCATCTCTCTAGTCTCTACTCGATCTTGTTATGGTACAAAATCTTTCAAGCTCTCTGATTGGCTTAATGTGAAAGGTTGAAGGCTAGTTAGGCTGGTTTCCATCTTTATGTAATTCTAAACAAGTAAGTATAAATGGCGCATAGTACCATTAAAAAAGTGTGGAACCATGCTGTATTTAGACATGTTAACTTTAAACCAATCATATCACTTTGCTCAAATGAATGATAAATATTCAAAGTTGTTGTTTAAATTGACAAAATGGACAAGCAAAATGGGAGTGTAGTAAAGAATAATTGTTGGATATATGTTGAACATAGTGTGTGGGTTAGAATTTTTAGTTAGGATCCCTACCAATAGTTGTTTTTTTGTATGCTGGTAAAACGTCATTGCTGAAATAACGTTCATTGAGGTGATTTAGTGCCAGAACATTGGCTGGTTCTGTTCTCAACGATCTATTCCCAATGACCCAAATTCAAAAAAAAGATATCGCATGTCGTCGCAGATTTCTCCGTTTTTTCCGATCTTGTTGAGAGAGGTATCGTTGGACGCAGAAATCATTTGGCTATGCGGGACATATAGAGAATTGACAGACTAGCGATCGTATAAAAATTACGGACTGATAAGCGCGGAACGTCAGAACTGGTTTCTCTTTGAAGTTGTTTCCTTTGTGTATATATAGTGTTATTACAGGTATTATGACATATACCCCTATGGTGGTAGGTAGGTGTTCAAGCCCTCAGTGGTAGGTAGGTGTTCAAGCCCCCAGTGGTAGGTGTTCAAGCCCCCAGTGGTAGGTGTTCAAGCCCCTGATGGTAGGTGTTTAAACCCCTGGTGGTATGTGTTCAAGCCCAAGTGGTATGTGTTCAAGCCCTGGTGCTAGGTATTCAAGCCCTGGTGATAGGTGTTCAAGCCCCAGATGAAAGGTGTTCAGGCCACGATGGAAGGTGTTCAAGCCCTGGTGCTAGGTGTTCAAGCCCCCAGTGTTAGGTGTTTAAGCCCCCAGTGTTAGGTGTTCAAGCCCCCGTTAGTATGCGTTAAAGCCCCAATGGAAGGTGTTCAAGCCCTGGTGCTAGGTGTGTATGCCCTGATGATAGGTGTTCAAGCCCTGTAGGAAGGTGTTCAAGCCCCCAGTGCTAGGTGTTCAAGCCCCCAGTGGTATTTGTTCAAGCATATTGGTAAGTGTTCAACCCCCCCACCCCCAGGTGGTAGGTGTTCAAACCCATAGATAGGTGTTCAAGCCCTGGTGGAAGGTGTTCAAGCCCCAGTGGTATGTGTTCAAGGCCCAAGTGGTATGTGTTCAAGCACTCTTGGTAGGTGTTCAAGCCCCATAGCTAGGTGTTCAAGCGCCAAGCAGTATGTGTTCAAGCACTCTTGGTGGGTGTTCAAGTCCCATAGCTAGGTGTTCACCCCCCAATGGAAGGTGTTCAAGCCCCCAGTGGTATGTGTTCAAGCACTTGTGGTAGGTGTTCAAGCACTCTTGGTAGGTGTTCAAGCCCCCAGTGGTAGGTGTTCAAGCCCTAGGTTGTAATTGTTCAAGCACTCTTGGTAGGTGTTCAAGCCCAATAGCTAGGTGTTCAAGCCCCGATGGAAGGTATTCACTTATTTGGGAATTCCTCTTAACACTCTTTCCACAGGGTTGAAAAATGAAATATAAAAAAAGATTTGGTTAACGACTGTAGCTACTGAATCATATACGGCATGTCATACTTCGTTTTTTTTCGTTCTCTGTTATCTTCGTACCTAATCCTCATACCCCAAAACATCTATGTGTCAAATTCTCTTTGTGTCAAACTTTCAAGAGGTCCCTTCAATTTCGAGACGGAAGTTTCACTGTAGAACAAATAGAGTTGGTAGAGGGTCGGCCTCTCGTATCAAGGGCACCGGGTATGATCCCCATTAGTTATATAGGAAGCTAACAAGGAAACTTTGAAATCCCATTGTGTATGTGCCGAAAGGCCCTGCAACATACTCATCAAGATCCAGCCAGGTTCTGCGGAGGTATAGTGGTTATTGTCAGGGACCAGAGACCGGTCATCCCGGGTTCGATCCCTAAGGCGGCCAATTATTTCACCGTGGAGTTTCCTTTGGCAAGACGCACTGCCTAGCCTAGTACTGGTAGGAAACCAGGGAAAATGTACGATAATACTCAAAAATGAGTCCTGTACATTAATAGGAAGAAGAAAACAACACAGGAAAGTACCTTTACTTCTAGTAGTACCCACCTTAGCTCAACTAACTAACGTTTAAGCTCTTAACCACCATGTTTAGCCTACAAGCAACATTTCAAAGTAGAGTGCAAGCAAATTCCCCAAAACACGATTCATACCTTTTTGATAGGTCTACGAACCATCAATGAAACAAAACCCATTTCAAAACAAAGGTTCTGACTCAACAGCCTTAGTCTGGTGCTCTAAATTCCATCAACATGGCGAAAGAAAAGGGACAGAAAAGAAATGTTTTGGTTACAATAAAGATACATACCTTTAAATCCATGTATCTTATATAAATCCAAGTGTTTGTTTTATAATAAAACTAATTTACAAAATAAGAAATACGTCAGCATTTCTGTCTCGTTCGTTCTTTTTCCCGCGCTTCTTAAGCCTTCTTTTTTTTACCTCCCCCACTGGAAGAGTTATGAGTTTCGACCAATCAGAGCCCGGTGCTTATCCCGGTTACAAGCAATCGGAACACCTCGGCCATTTCTTAAAATAACCTCGGAGGCAATGGGGAGCCATTTTTGAAAGTAGGTCAGCAACGAAGGGCATGTCCGTTTGCAATCGTATCTACTCGGAACAAGCCGGGGATTACCGAGAAAAGCCGATTGACAAAATATGAAACACAGATGTGTTGATATGATCATCTTTAATGAAAAGGGTAAAAACAACATTCAATGGTGATATATAGCCAATTTGTGTGTATCTAAAATACATATTTAGTGCCTGTGTGCATTTTGAGTTATCCGCCGGAAATAAGGCGAATTACCCCAGGATTTCTGGTGTATTCATGTACTGCCTACGAGGTATATCTACCGACTTGTTACGGGGATTGCCGAGTAGATACGATTGGGTTACAAGATCATATTAGGTCTCGCACCTGTTACGGAGTACTTCCGGGTCGTAGTACCCAAAAGTAGTCCCATTTAGAAATTTTGAGTTTCAACTTCTGGTGCATAGTTTTGCTGGTAAGAGATGAGCTGGTAGAACACTGATGTGTTTCCTGTATAGATTATAGTCCTGCAATGCTCCCAAAGTTTGTTTTGATTGCTTATTGCAGGACTATTTGTTTGGGATGTATGAACACAAATGCCGGTACCTCGGCTAGATTTGACAGCTAGTGCACTGATTTTCGGACGGTACTAATACACTTTGCTCCGTAGAAAAAAAATGAGACGATTGAGGTGTCCATTTTATTACAGTTTCTGAGAGTTGAATGGACAAACTTGATGTTCCTGTATATAGCTAAGCGTAAAAAACACTATTCTTCATTCAGCAGAGTCTTGAAAATAGCTGATTTAACATTGGAGTCAATGGGAATTCAATATCTCAAAAGTAACAGGTGTATGACCAGAATGAAAAATTTCATCAGCAACAACAAATTATATTCTGGCAAAATGACTTACAAAACTAAGCGAAGTTGACCAAACTGCGACAACAGCGCTAATTTGACAAAATGCGGACCGTTTTAATGGTGGCAGAGAAGCCATCTCTGGCTAAAATTCTGTCAAATGGCAACATGACGACGAGAAAGGGGTCAAATGGCGCCTGCTCCGTTCACGAATACAGGGCCAAGTTTCTTCTCCGTTCTCCGTATTTGTTTAACATCGATTGTGAAGGAAGCTAATTAAAGCTTGTTCAAAGCCACTCTCGATGTCTGCTTCCTGGATACTAAACCAGTAATCGCGCCGGATTGTGGGTTAGTCCCGGAAATTTTCACCCCGCCTAACGGGGATTCGAACCCGGGACCCTCGGTTCAAGAGCCCGACGCTCTACCCCTGCACCAATGTCACCCACACGATATTGCTTCCTTCAAAATGACGTCTGTATGCGGACATGTGTTTGGTTTGGACTTTACTGGAAAGTACAACAATTGGGACAAAGTCGATCCCGTAAGTCCATATCTTGCTGATAATGCATTCGTACTCGGTATTCCTCGTAATGTTATAGCTATATCACCTTTAAAAGGGCAAGCAATTGAAGCTACTTTCCATTTTGCACTAATGGTTCAAAAGAATGGCAAGTTAGGAGTATTTAAAAACATAGCAATATTTTAACAATTGTCTAAACTGAGACAGTTGACACATTGTTAAGTGTCTGACAGTCATTCACTTGTAAAATATGATAGTGTCATGTGAGGTCTCTTAGCTTTTTTGTATAGAAATGAGCAGTGGTGTAATTAGGGATATGACATTTATCGGAGTTGACTTGTAATTTCCAAGGCAAAGATTTGGGACATTACTTTCAAGATGTGACTTCAAACTGATGTATCGGATTTAATTCTTTTTTATTACATTGCAGGTAGAGTTGTTCAATGCTGTGACCTATAAGAAGGAGGCTACCGAAAAGCTTCACATGCCGCAGTTTCTACAAAAGGAGGTTAATTTCTATCTTACATAGCAGTGATTTATATCAAAGTCTGCATACCCCAACCATCAGAAATTGTACAGAGATATAAATTTCATAGTTGCTTCAGGACAAAGGGACAGTCAATAGCAGACTATATTGCGTACATTAGGCATCTTTGGTATTCATGTTCTCATCTTAAAAAAAAAAAAAATATTTTGAAATGAAGTAAGTGTCATATCAAAGGCTACAAATTAGGTCCTTAGCAAATTAACAACAAACTTGGTTGAAATTAGTTATAAAGTGTTGTAATAAAGGTTCTTGTTCACAGATGAGAACTTTTGAAAGTCGAAATAGAACATCATTGAAAAAATACAGTTTTTGTATTGCTGCAATGATACAATAAGAAGCATTATCAACTCAAAAAGCGCCATATGTAACCAAGTATTTCAGTATATATGCAGTAGATCTCAAAACTGTTACAACACTTTTGGGTTTAGATTCATTTCAATTCACTTTATAAAGGCTCTAAAAACTAAGATGTATTTTTTTTACTTCTTTTGTTTCCGATGACTATTTTCCAGAGCTTATTATATACGACAGTACAGTTGTTGCACAGTATTATAGAAATTAACTTTTAACTTACATATTTTCTCCCGCGTGTCTTTCTGAATGTCGATGGTTCTACCTGGCTTGACTCGCCCTTATTAGCAGTTGAGTATCCAGTCCTCCTTCATCATTTAGAGTTGGGCATTGCATCATAACTGAAATACGACTGACAGGATGTAAAACCCATATACATGTAATAATAAAAAGATTATTATCTCCATTAAAAGTAAATTTATCAATTCTGTGTTCCAGGCGAGGAGTATGGACTACATTGTTCTATGGCTGGATTGTGACAAAGAGGGAGAGAACATTTGTTTTGAAGTTTTGGATGCTGTTCAAGGTGTGATGAACAAATCAGTTGGAGGACAGGTAGTTACCCCTTACTTCACTTAGCTGCATCTACTTCTTGAACTGCTGTCAAAGTCTTTAGAAATCCTTTTTACACTAGTCTAGGATTGCCACAATGTTTTTTTTCTAATTTAAAATAAAAACTTTTTGATATATTAAAAAACCTATTGTTTTTTCAGACTCTATTTCTATCCAATTGTTTTTTCAGACTATATATATATATTGCGACTTTATATCTATCCAATTGTTTTTTCAGACTATATTTCTATCCTGACTTTATATCTTTCCAATTGTTTTTTCATACTATATATATATATTGCGACTTTATATCTATCCAATTGTTTTTTCAGACTATATTTCTATCCTGACTTTATATCTTTCCAATTGTTTTTTCAGACTATATATATATATTGCGACTTTATATCTATCCAATTGTTTTTTCAGCCTATATTTCTATCCTGACTTTATATCTTTCCAATTGTTTTTTCATACTATATATATATATTGCGACTTTATATCTATCCAATTGTTTTTTCAGACTATATTTCTATCCTGACTTTATATCTTTCCAATTGTTTTTTCAGACTATATATATATATTGCGACTTTATATCTATCCAATTGTTTTTTCAGACTATATTTCTATCCTGACTTTATATCTTTCCAATTGTTTTTTCATACTATATATATATATTGCGACTTTATATCTATCCAATTGTTTTTTCAGACTATATTTCTATCCTGACTTTATATCTTTCCAATTGTTTTTTCAGACTATATTTCTATCCAGATTATATATCAAGCCAATTGTTTTTTCAGACTATATATATCCCGACTTTATATCTTTCCAATTGTTTTTTCAGACTATATATCTTTTCCGACTTTATATCTTTCCAATTGTTTTTTCAAGACTATATTTCTATCCAGATTATATATCAAGCCAATTGTTTTTTCAGACTATATATATATATATATATATCCCGACTTTATATATATCCCATTGATTTTTCAGACTGTATATCTATATCCCATTGACTTTTCATACTGTTTATCGAGCCCATTGTTTTTGCAAATTATATATCTAACCCATTGATTTTTCAGACTGTATATCGCGCCCATTTTAGTGCCATCACGGACACAGACATTAGGAAAGCCATGAGTACTCTTGGTGAACCAAATAAGAATGAAGCGTTGTCCGTGGATGCCAGGCAAGAACTTGACCTAAGAATTGGTTGTGCATTTACACGCTACCAGACAAAATACTTTCAGGTTTGTTTTTGACTTAAAAACATACATTCACATGCTGGGTCCTGCGTGGCCCAGTGGTTAAGTTGGTGGACTTGGACTTAGGGGGGTTCTTGGTTCCACCCCTACCCCAACAGTCAGACACCATTGGTTTCGTTGGAGTGATCTTTGCCAAGGCACTTCAGAGGCCTAGTAAAATAACCTGCAAAAAACCCCATTCACATCCAACTTTTCAAGAATTTGATCCTAGAAATATTTTTGCTTTTACATTCTACCACACTAGACATTTTCAGGTATTGTTTCTGATTCATAACCATTTATGAAAAGTTTTTGATTTGATTTACCCATTTTGTAGTTTGGATGAGTTACTTGTCTAAACTATTTTTGACCAATGACAACAATTATGACAATGCTATAATTTGTAGAAATTGCTTGTATGAAAAAGATACACAAGAAAATATCCCTCTAGTCACAGAGGTTACAAAAGTAATTTAATCATAAGTTATACAGGTATTTCAAAATGTAAATACATATTTGAACTGAAAACATTAAACAAAAATAGCAAAATTGCCTTAGCTGATATATGACTTTAAGGGAAGGTCTAACACTCTTTTACTCTTTACCCAATACATGGGTGAAAGTGTTCAGGATTATTCCCAATTTTCAGGTTTTGGAGACTTTTTGTACTACCTATATAATGACATAGCCAACATGCCTTTTCAGGATAAAAACCTAGAGATTTCAGGTTTTGAAAATTCTTCAACTTTTACCCATGTCAAACTACTCCACATTGACACATTTACAGGAGAAGTCATTAGAAACCACTGTGTTAAAGGAATGAATTACTTGCATGCTATTTGATGTGTAAAATACCAATGGTTTTTACCCAAGAGCATAGCCTCAACCTTCCATATGGAGAAATGGGTTAAAGAAAGAACTGGCTAAGCTCCTTTGATTTGTCCTTTTTGTAGATGCAAGGAAAGCCAATCTGAACACATCGGGTTTATCCAATGAAAACACCTCTGAAATAATAGGGATGACGCCATATTGTTTCCCGCGAGAATGACGTCACTTTACTTTCGTTTTTAAAAATAGATCTTAAATGTGAAATCTTAAAAGTCGTTAGAATTGATTGAGGAACCAACTTTACATGTCAGAACAACAGTTTCGCCATTTGGTATGAATTACTGATAAAAATTGATTTAACAGGATGTCCAACACTTCCATACACATTGAACTACTTAACGTGCACGCTTAGAAAATGTGTTAATCGGCGGATGCCGATTTACCCGAAAAATTGTAACCCTACACTTATATCCGAGGTGTATTTCACAGCTCACGGAAATACCCGAGTAGTTCCGATTGAAGGAAAGCATCATGCTCTAAAGATTAAAAATGAGGTTTTCTAGTTAAAATATATTTATAAATAAGTTCAAAAGGAATTGACAGTATTCATTACTTTTAAGGCTGTGCAATTGGACTGATTGACTGAAGGTTTTGGAAAAGCATTCTGCTTTGTTGATATCATTACCTGTATCAAGACAAGAGCCTTATTTAGTTATTGCAGATATATCCTTCTTGTTTTTCTTTATGTATCTAACCAACTGTTAGAATATAACTTTTTGATCTTGCAGGGAAAGTATGGGAATTTGGATAGTACACTGATATCTTATGGACCATGTCAAACTCCGACCTTGGGACTCTGTGTAGACCGCCATGACAAAATTCTCTCATTTAAACCTGAATCTTACTGGGTTATACAAGTCCAGGTTAGTATTTTCGCTAAGTGATAATGACATTTTATATCCACATAGCAGACAACATTTGAAACATATTTAGCCCTCAATAAAAAAACAACAGATGACAATTAATAAGGATGAAAATCTGCATTTTACTTATGATATTAGTAGAATCTACTGTGACAACTGGAAAAATAGTATGTTATGACCACTGCAGTTTACAAGGTTTGTGCTGCAATTGGGTTAAGTTCAGATATAATGTCAGATTGTGCACAAACAAGCACCAGGGCTTTTTGTTGTTATTAAACAGGGGCCCATAAAAGGCACCTTCCCAATTGGAAATTTCATTAATATCATGCAGTTTTCCCAGATACTCAAAGTCACTCCAGCTTTTTGGTTTCCCTATTCAGCAATATCATTAACACAATTTACCACAATCAACAGGCATAGGCCTATTCTCAATTTAAGGAGAAAAAAAGCCCTGAGTAAGCACCTTTTTGCCTAAAACATCTCTCTATGTTTCATCAGGTATCCTTGGAGGGATACGAGAAGTTGTTCAACCTTGACTGGGACCGGGTCAGGCTGTTTGATAGAGATGTCGCCCAGATGTTCATGGGCATCATTAAGTCATCGGATTCTGCAAGGTAAGATGTGAAAAATTATCCTGTCGCCAGGGCAGTTTATGGACCGATAACAGGGTGCTGTATAACATTTTTGATATTCCTCACTAGATCACATGATATCTGTGTGCACCTGTCAGTATTGGTTTTCAATTTTGAAATGACTAACAAAAGGATATTTTTTTTATTGATTATTGAAACAATGATTTCTACTCATTATTATAAAGGAATTGTTTTCTGTATTTTTGTGTGTTTTTTTCAATTTGTACTAGTTACTTGCCTAATAAGGAATGGGTGACGTCACCATTTATCATAAAAGAAGTGCAGCCTTTGTAAATGCTTGTATTTAATTGATTAATTTCAATTCTGTTTTTTTTAAATTGATTCAGAGTGACTGATATAGTAAAGAAAGAGAAAACAAAGAGCAGGCCACAAGCTTTGAATTGTGTGGAAATGTTAAGAACAGCTAGTTCTGGTTTAGGTAAGGTGTTTTGGGTCTTTTCTTTTGTTTTTTCTTTTTATAAGTAATGCCTTTAATGAATCTGTCCTGTGTGGCCCAGTGGTTTAGCTGGCGGACTAAGAACTTGGGAGTCCCAGGTTCAAGCCCCACAGACACCTTTGGTTTCGTTGGAGTGACCTTTGGCAAGTCACTTCAGCCCTAGCCTAGTACAGGTGAATCCAGGAAAGCTGTAACATACCGGTAACTGAAAAATTATTGATACAGCGTTAAACACCATACTAATAAATCATGACTGTGTTTTATAAGGCAATTTCTCCTTCTCCGACAATGTTTTCCAGATTCATCTGCAATAAACTTGTCAAATGTCGTTATTATTTGGTGATGGGTTTAACAATATACATTTTTTATTACCATCATTTCTTTATAGAATCGTTAATTCCTTTCAAAATTTGAAAGTCTCCGTTTGTATTGTATTATCCGTTACCATGGCCTAGTGGTTAAGGTGTCCGCCTCAGGACGGGGAGGTCAAAGGTTCAAACCCCATGGGAGGCGTTTATCCAGAGAATGTTTCTCGTGGGACTTGCTCCGAAATGGCCGGTTTGTGAGCCGCGAGCTAGCTAAATTTTATTGTCACCAACTTATATCCGCTTGGCGCCTGGCATAGTGATAGAAGTTGGGAGGTACTTGGTATAATCAGCGAAAAGTGTCTCATAAGTCAAAACTGGCTGGCCATTTCAATGGGGGTGACACTATAATAAACAAAACCTTGACCTTTTGTAGGGATTGGTCCCCAGCAGACAATGCAGATTGCTGAGAGACTCTACACGCAGGGCTACATCAGCTATCCGAGGACGGAAACCACTCATTACCCACCAAACTTTGATCTTAAGTATGACATTATATTTACTATTTAAATAGAATAATTATTACCCTAATTTGTTTTTGTTTTGTTTTTTGACAAACAAGTTTTTAGTCTGTACCACAAAGGAATTTGTCTTTGTGGTACAGACTAAAATCTACTTTCTCAAAAGAAAAAGGTAAGAAAGAAATTGCTCATAAAAACAGTTTCCTCTTGTTTTTATCTCTAGTTTCTAAAGTCGTCTGCTTCAAGGTGACAACAACAGAATATTATTCATAAATCCTTATTATTCATTTTTTGATACATGTCAAGTTTTTTGTCTCCTGTAAATTTGAGGACCACTGCAAGACTGATGGAAGTCGTTGGCAAAAGTGATTTACAATTAACTATAGGTTTTCAATGAATCCCATGTATCAATATGAGTTTATAAAACTATACACATGTATATACAAACTTGATGATTGTTGACAATAAGATGGTTTCAGATCGACCTTGAAGATACAGCAGAATCACCCAGACTGGGGAAGTGCAGTCAGGGATCTACTCAATGATGGGATAACAAAAGCTAAGTATGTTTATTTTTTTTCTCTTAACCTTTAGAATGCTGGGTAATTTTCTTAAAATAGATTCTTGTGTCATCTGCTTTCCAAAACCTTAAATATCTGCTTAATTTTGATGAGGATAGATACTCAGAGTAGCAAACCTGTTTGCATGAGCATGAGGTCGGTTCCAGCACTATAAGGATTAAGCCAGGGGCCTTCATGACCTGGGTACCGTTTTACTAAACAGTTTACGCTTAAGATTTGTGTAAGTCCAAAACAACAATTCCTCTTATTTCAATATTGGGAAAGCAATATTGCAAAGTAACACATCATTAGACGCAAATATTTTCCTTAAGTTGTTTAGTGAAACGGTACCCTGGTGGTTAGGGTACAGAACTTTAAAACCACATGGCCCCTCTTCAAGTGGGTTCGAATCCTGGTGAGGGCATTTGGATTTTCATGAGAGGTAGTCTCCCGACTGACTTAAGGAATGCTGATGGTTCTACCCACCTTGACCAGCCCTTATGGGCAGTTGAGTATGGGTCTTCCTACATCATTAAAAGTTGGGCATAGCTTCATAACTGAAATAATGTTGATGAGGAAAGATACACAGAGTAGCAAAGTGTAAAAAGTTAATTCCGGGGTAATTCGCCTTATTTCCGGCGGATAACGCAAAATGCACAAATGCACTAAATATGTATTTGAACAAACACAAATTGGTTATATATCACAATTGAATGGTTTTTTACCTCCGAGGTTATTTTAAGAAATGGCCGAGGTGTTCCGAATGGGGATGATATGGGTTCAACAGGGGGAATTCGAGCAATTTCTCCTTTACCCACAATGTTTTCAAAAGTCGTCTGCAATAAACTGGTCCAATAATTCCGTTCCCTTACAATTTTGTTCGGATTGCGAGACATCCGGATAATCGGGGTCCGGATAAACGAGGGTTCACTGTATATGTAATGTAATTTTTAATTATGAATGAAAAAGGGAATAGAATTAAAACTAAAAGTCGCCAATAGGTTCCTGTGATTGGAAATATTTCATTATTCATGACTGCTGGCCTAAATCTAACCTGTTTGCATAAGCATGAGGTTGGTTCCTGCAATTCAATGGTTAAGAATCCTCATTAAGGGTTAAGAATTGAATTGGAAAATTTAGCCTATGAAATACGCTTCTTGTCTTGAACCCTGAGATGAAGCACTTGATTGTTTATTGTTGTTTTTATTCAGGTTAAAATGGTTGAGAGACAGACTGGTCCACCAGACTATCTAACGGAATCTGAACTGATCACACTCATGGAGAAGCATGGAATAGGAACGGACGCCAGTATACCAGTCCATATTAACAATATTTGTGAGAGAAACTATGTGGCGTTGCAGCCCGGCAGAAAGTTAAAGCCCACCACTCTGGGTATTGTTCTAGTACATGGATATCAAAAGGTAGGGGAGATAGTTTGTTTGTTTGATTTGTTTTACATTGATTGTGAAGGAGGCTTAATAAAGCCCATCGAGTCACTCTTGATGACTGCTTCCTGGACAATGCACCAGTAATCACACCGGTTTGTGGGCTAGTCCCGGCAATTTTCACCTTGCCTAACGGGGATTTGAACTTGGAACCTTCAGACAGTAGTGTGTCGCTCTACCACTGTGTCACTGTGGCCCACGATAGTATTAGTTTTCTCTTGTACATTTTTCTTATGCAATGAGAAGCTAATGCATAGCCTGGTTAACATGCTTAATCATGATATTCCTTGATTATTTTGGTTCACAAAGTCGTTTGAAAAAGGGTAGTCAGACTTTTAAGAGATCTTTCTATTTAACTCATGCTCTCTTATGGGGATTTTGTATTTTGTCCAATTTTAGACTACACTTGAAATTTATGAACTATTGCATTGTGTTTTTTTTCTTTTGTCAAAAAAGAGAGAAACCACTGTGACATGAGACAAGTTTGCTCTTCACAAGAAATTTCTCAATATTTTGGCATCTTAAGACATTTCTCAATATTTTGGCATCACAAAGAATTTCTCAATATTTTGGCAATATTTCTTCAAACTTTATTTCACCTTGGCTAGAATGAATAGAGAAGGAAAATCAAGTGTTTATTCAAATATACAAGGTGCTTCATGAAGCAATTAAAGACAAAAACAATATTATCTAAATGTGTATGGTTTTTTTTCTCAATATTTTTGCACAGATTGATCCAGATTTGGTACTACCCACTATGAGATCAGCGGTTGAACAACAATTAAACCTGATAGCCCAGGGAAAGGCGGATTATTTGGCAGTTTTACAACACGCCATCAACATTTTCTGCCTCAAGTTCAAATTTTTTGTCCTTAACATAGCTGGGATGGATGAGTTGTTTGAAGTGTTGTTTTCGCCTCTGTCTGCATCAGGAAAGGCTCTGTCAAGGTATGTTTTTATATTACAGAATCAATATTTAAGACAGTTGCTTAAAACGAAGTTGGCTGTTATTAAATATTATGTGTCTTTACCAGTGAGACAGTTTTAATGAATACCAATAACATAGGATAAGATGAAGTAAGTTGTGGAAATAACTCTCTTCTCTAGCGAGCTTCATTTTCCTTATCAAGAATTCTGGACACAATTCAAAGTGAAAACATCAGCAAACAAGAATGTCTAATTGTACATGTGTTACACAAATATGTTTCCTCAAGCTTTTTTGGTTATTTGAAACACATAAAAAGAAGACTTTGTACCTTAACAATACTTCAGTCATCACGGAAGACCCTCTGCAGTTATTAAGGATTTAAGATACTGAAACTGACCACAATGAAAATAATGTTTTTTCTTGCTCTCTTTTTGTTTTAACTTTAATGTGGAGACGATCTCATAGTATTTTAACATGTACAGTGAACCCTCGTTTATCCGGACCCCGATAATCTGGATGTCTCGCAATCCGAACAAAATTGTAAGGGAACAGAATTATTGGACCAGTTTATTGCAGACGACTTTTGAAAACATTGTGGGTAAAGGGGAAATTGCTTGTGACGAGCAATTTCTCCTTTTCCCACAATGTTTTCTGCCATATCAGAAGATTATCTTTAAATTTCATCAAGTTTTGATGTCTTCTGCAAACTCTTTCAATTTGGGACGGTCGACAATTTGGCGTTTGCTAAAGGGTTATAACTATACACCGCTCATACAGACCGTTTATGTCTTAATGTGAATAAGAACATGCTCTGCTTCATTAGTCCGGATTATTCGGTAAACCGGACATTTTGTTGGGAACGGACGTGTTCGGATAAACGAGGGTTCACTGTAATAATAAACAATATTAATTGTTCTATCATGTACTCTGTTATGACTATGTATGTTTGTTCTTCATTTGTGTATCTTAACCCTTAGTTCTGAAACCGACATTATGCTTATGCAAACAGGTTAGATCCAGGCCAGCCGTTAATTGGCGGCTGGCCTGTGATCTAACCTGTCCTGTTTGCTTATCTGAGTATCTTTCCTCAACAAAATTAAGCAGAGGCTTAAGGTGTTGGAAAGCAGACAACACAAAAATCATTTTTTTAGAAAATTACCGAGCATTCTAAGGTTTAATTAAACATTAATCACTCACAGGTGTGGGAAATGCCGCCGTTACATGAAATACATCCAAGCCAAACCCAGCCGTCTCCATTGTTCATCATGTGATGAGACATACAGTCTTCCACAAAACGGTAACATCAAGCTGTACAAGGAACTCAAGTGTCCACTAGATGATTTCGAACTTGTTCTCTGGACCACAGGTGCTAAAGGAAAGGTACGAAATTACGGATTTACCCTGTGTGGTACATAGGGGACTTTCATTTTCAATTTACTGAAATATATAGAAGACATGCAATACATATCCAAGTTGTTAATGAGAGACAGTTTATAACGTTTCCATTTAAAAACAATTTATTCATTCAACATCTATAAGATGTAAACTCAATCTTTTCAATCATCTTTGAAATATTTTTTGAAACTTTTCTTCCTTCATATATAAATATTGTAATGCACTTGGAGTAGTTGATATGAAAAACAATTATAACAAATGAAGATTTTGCCATAAAAGACAAGATATTAATTTTCAAACTCCCAGCAGTCTTCTACCACTGCTTTTCATTCGGAAAAAATCCTTTGTGAGGTAATGTCTTCATCTTACTTGATAGGGATTCATTTTAAACATATTGAGTCTTCAGCACTATACTATAGCAAGTGCTTCACATTTGTGAAGCACTTACTATAGTAATGGGCTGAACCCTCGATATGCTCCCTTTGTAAATGAAAGTTTATTGTTTAATCAATCAGCATAATGGCGAAAGTGGTGCAGATGTAGGGGATCAGCCTCTCGAATGATGGTTCAGGGTTGGATCCCCGTTAGGCATGGTGAAAATTGCCGGGACTGGCCCTAAAATCGGCGCAAGTACTTGTTAAGTGTCTAGGAAGCGGTCATCGAAAGTGAACATGAAAAGCTTCAAGCTTAGTTCACAAATGATGTCAAATAAATCAGTTTAAATTAAAATAATCATGGCTTATTAGGAAGCATCATCGAAAGTTTCAAGCTTCCGTCACAATCAGTTTAAAATAAATAAGTTTTATTTGAATTAATTTTCATTAATTGCAGACCTACTCCCTATGCCCATACTGCTTTAACCACCCTCCGTTCAAAGACATGAAGAAGGGCATGGGATGTAACGAGTGTACCCATCCGTCTTGTCAGCACTCTCTCGCTAATAGCGGAGTCTCAGAGTGTGTGGAGTGTGATAACGGAGTCCTCGTACTCGATACAACATCCGGCCCGAAATGGAGAATGGCGTGCAATAGGTGAGAATTTGTGTGATTGGAGTGACTTAACCCTTAGAATACGTGGTTATTTTTTGGGTCGTTCTCGTTATGCATCAGTCAGGGTTAGAACTATTCACATGAAACAAAATAGTTCCAACCATGATGGATGTTTATTGATAACGACCAAAGTACTCAGGCAAAAGAATACATTTCAAAATGGCCGATTATAGGTATTCTCCCTTGATATAAGATTGATTTTCTAGGTTTTGAAATACTGTAAGAAAGCATTCTTCAAGCCTCCCTACCATCTCCATATCTGGTTAAGCCTTAGAATGATGGGTAGTTTTCTAAAAATAGATTTTTGTGTCGTCTGCTTTGCAAAACCTTAGATATCGGCTTAATTTTGATGAGGAATGGTACTCGGAGTAGCAAACAGGTTTGATCACAGGCCAGCCGCCAATTTACTTTGTGGCTGGCCTGTGATCTAACCTGTTTGCATATTTAAAGCATGAGGTGGGTTCCAGCACTAAAAGAGTTAACCCTTGGTGTGACGATACTTTTTGGATTTTCATCAAAATGAAGGAAATACATCTGTGGTACGAAGGTTGTTTGTAAGTAGCAAACATTTATAGCACAGTAAAAGAAAAAGTCCCAGAAAAATAATTGATTTCGACTTCTTTTAACTTTAATTACCTTCACTCTTAACTATTCAAATTGGAAAAGCTAGATTGAAATCGATAACTATTTTATTCTTTTATCAAAGCCTTTCATTGTAACATACATGACTAGCTCAGTAAAAAAGGACTGAATGCTGGGTAATTTTCTAGAAATAGATTCTTGTATCGTCTGATTTCCAAAACCTTCAATATCTGCTTAATTTTGTTGAGAAAGATACTTCGATTAGCAAACATGCTAGATCACAGGCCAGCCACCAATTTAGTTGGCGGTTGGCCTGGATCTAACCTGCTTGCATAAGCATGAGGTCGGCTCCAGCACTATAAGGGTGTTACGTAACCGCCTCACTCTCTACAGCGTAGCAACAATCAATCAGGATGTAACCCCTGCATTACTGAGCCAACTCTTTAGCTCAGTGGTTATGGTCTTGGAATGTCGCCCGGGTGAACCTTGATCGAATCCCCACAGGGGGACTTTAAATGCAAAGGTGATTTTCTAGCTATGCTTCGTTACGGACATGGTTCGGAAGAAGGGTTAACAATCTAGAAATTGATAGGGCCCTCATGTTCCTTGTTTGTTTGTCCCAATTTACTTGAAGTTGGCTCCAGCACTATAAGGGTTAACATGCACACATGATTCACAATCCACATTACCATTACAGGTGCAATGTGGTGATCAATTTCTTTGAGAATGCGCACAAAGTGAGTGTGTCAGAGGTCATCTGTGAAGATTGTCAATCCAACCAGCTGGAAGTGGACTTCAGTAAGGTAGGCAGTCATTGTTTTGATGAGTTTAAATGTTTTCAACAATTTTTCAGTTATGTGACAGCGGCAGTTCACTTCTTTAACCCATTACCAAACAATAACAGCATTTGACCAGTTTATTGCAGAAGACTCTGGAAAACATTGTGGGAAAAGGAGAAATTGGTCTTAACGAGCAATTTCTGCTCTTCCCCACAATGTTTCTGCCCCATCGGATTATTTTTTAATTTCATCACATTTTGAAATGTCGTCTGCAAACTCTTTGAATTTTGGACAGCTGAAGATTTAAAAGGGTTAAGGTACATTGTGTCATGTACCATTACAAGGTGGTGAAATAAATGAAGTTTCATGTCCAAAGCCTGTCGTCATTGAAATGATAAGTCACCATTGGTAAACAAAATTAGTTTGAAAACCTCAGCACTAGCTTTTATACACGGGGGTAGCTTGACCGAAATTAATGTGTAGGCACATCAGTTTAGGGTGGTTCGGGGGTATCCCTTTCAATGCCTTACAAACAAATATCACAGACCATTATAACTAAAGGACTTTGCTCGCATTTAGCAGATTCTCCATTTAAACCTGATGTAATTTAAGAAGACTGTTCAGTTTATATCTTGTGTGAATACTTATGGAGGAAATTTCACTTACTTTTAATTCAAGTTGTACACTGCAAATTCAGAAATGAACTTTCACCAGTTAGCTTATACCTTATATATCATTACTTCTAGGGCAAAACACCATTGGAGGATGGGAACACCAAACACCAAGGCTGTGCGTTCTGCGACCCCATACTGAAGAATCTAGTGGAGATGCACCATGCAGTCATGCGGCTGAAATCATCCTTGCGGGGTAGAGGGGGGCGCGGTGGGGGAGGGAGGGGTGGGAGGGGCAGGCCTAGGGGAGGGAGGGGGAGGGGAAAACCAAAAGACAAGATGGCCCAATTGGCAGCCTACTTTGTGTAGATATTATAGAAAAAATTTGCTTGGTGATGTTGGCAACCTATTTTGCAAAGTCTCTTTTGTATTTTTAGATGAAATGTATATGATTTTTGCGCTATTTTTTTGTTCAAGCTGGAAAAATAGAAGCATCATTAAGACGGGTGAATTATAATTTTGTATGTTACAGCCATTTATGAAAAATGCGAAAAAGTTTTCTTATTGTTTTCACACATTTGCTTAAGATTGTTGATGGTGGGCAAAATACCATTGCATAGGAAGGAATATGTGCAGGAATGTTAAGGAAATACCAGATGCATAAGATAGGTAGACATATGACTGACATCATTGAAAATGATGTAAAATCTCAAACCATTCAAGTTTCTCAGTATTTGAGAATCTTTCTCCACATACTTCATATCACTTTCAAAGATAATTGCCACAGTTGAAATAACTTATCAAGGCACAAAAAGGATACAGGGTTCTATGAGTTAACTTAATCAGTTATAATTTGCAGTGTTGTCATATGAAGGTATGTCACTTGTTTATGGCTTTAATTGTTTCAAGATTGTAATGGTGCAAAGATGTAATTTTTGTGATAATATACATACAGAAAATTGAAGACTTTCTTTATCTGTTTTTGTTATCATTGTGCTTTCCCCTAATACGGCAATATAAACAACAAAGTAACAAATTGCTTAACCCATTACTAAACAATAACGACATTTAACCATTTTGTTGCAAACGACTCTGGAAAACATTGGGAAAAAGGAGAAATTGTTGGAACAAGCAATTTCTCTTTTTCCAAAAAGTTTTCAACCCTTTCATAAGATTGTTTTATAATTTCATCACATATTGAAATGTTGTCTGCAAACTCTTTGAATTTGGGAAAGTCGAAAAACTTGGCGTTTGGTAAAGGGTTAAAGCAATCAACTTTCTTCTTTATCGCAACTGAAAAAGAATAGATTGTACTGCCACATGAGATTTAGCAGTCATCCTTACCGTTTTAAGAAATAATATATCCAGCTGATAAATATTTAATAGACGCCTCAATATATCACCATCATTACATTTCACAAATTCCATATTCATTTATGCTGTTCAAGGGTGCGACAATGATTCAGTTTTTATGTTTTCTCAGGTTCACCAGATGGGCAAGAGCTTTAAAGTGTCTTGCCACCGCATCCTTTACTACGGTTCCATACATGGAGCAAAGACTGTTCCCCCTGACTGCCTCAACATTTACAATACTGTTATAAGCCTCTATCCTCTTACACATGTAGTTGAACATAAGCTTTGAATAACTCATGTTGCATTAACTCCTTTCAAAATATTGGCCAAAGCAGGGTTTAAATCCCAGAACTCGAGATTTCCCTGAGCCTTCATGAAATCCTGTCAATTGCTTTTATCAATTCATTCCAACAGGAAGCCCAACTTGTGCACCACCTAAACCTTTCTGGTAATGCGTAATTGAACCATCAGTATTTCGCATAAAAACTTCCTCTCATGAAAATCCTAATTCTGTCCCCATTTAAACTGAAGATTAATTAATTGGGCAACCTTTTATAAGTAATGCTGGTTATTCAGTAGAAACAATAAGTATGAGTTGCAGAACCCTTGTTCTACTAATCCACTCATACCAAAGGGGTCCTGTGTGGCCCAGTGGTAAAGCTTGCGGACATCAAACTCTTGGATACATTTGGTTTCATGGGACTGGCCTTTGGCAAGTCACTTCAGAGCACTAGTGCTTCAAGAAAAGCTGTTACATAACTGAAAAGGTGTTGATATCGTGCTCAACACCATACTCATTCAGGATATTTTGCAGATTGTTTTACCTTGCAAACAGATAACCCTAAGGTTACAAATTAAGATGACCAAGTTTCACTATACACTGAGCAAATATTTTTTCCCAGGTTTTCCAAATAATTAACTGTATTTATATGGGGCATCACAACATGCTGTTCCATTAGATTAACCAGATTAATATGGGGGCATCACAACATGATGTTCCAATATATTAGCTGGATTTATATGGGGGGCATCACAACATGCTGTTCCAATTGATTAACTGGATTTATGGGGGGCATCACAACATGATGTTCCAATAGTTGAACTGGATTTATATGGGGGCATCACAACATGCTGTTCCAATAGATTAACTGGATTTATATGGGGGCATCACAAGATGATGTTCCAATAGATGAACTGGATTTATATGGGGGCATCACAACATGCTGTTCTAATTGATTAACTGGATTTATATGGGACATCACAACATGCTGTTCCAATTGATTAACTGGATTTATATGGAGCATCACAAGATGCTGTTCCAAGTGATAAACTGGATTTATATGGGGCACCACAACATGCTGTTCCACTTGATTAACTAGATTTATATGGGGCATCACAAGATGCTGTTCCAATTGATTAACTAAATTTATATAGGGTGGGTACATCACAAGATGCTGTTCCAATAGATGAACTGGATTTATATGGGGGCACCACAAGATGTTCCAATTAACTGAATTTATATGGGATGGGGGACATAACATGCTGTTCCAATTGATTAACTGGATTTATATGGGGTGGGGGACATCACATGCTGTTCCAATTGATTAACTGGATTTATATGGGGGACATCACATGCCATTCCAATTGATTAACTGAATTTATATGTGGCACCATGTTCCAATGGTCAATAATATGTGCACATGGTAGAACATTTTTAGGATAGTGTAAATTGAGTGCCCATATTCCTTTTTATAGGCAGACTTGTTAGAGGTGGGAGCGACTCAGTTTTAATAAAGCTATTATGCAAATCGAGATGTCCCCCCCCCAACACATTTTTGTATACAATACAGATTTGAACCTAGACATCAGAACAACTCTTCACTGATCAGATGTCATCTGTCACATTGGTGCCAGGAGTGTGATGACAATACTGATCAGTGATTGGCAGTGTTTTACACTAATCAGATGTCATTGATTTGAGTCTCTGGTTCGTTACACCTTAACTGGTTTCAGTGCTACAAATTTGTGCTTTTATAATTCAGGGCTTATTCTCTAGAAGTCACAATAGCTGCATGCATGTTGAAAAAAGCTTATATGAAATCAAGGGACAGACAAATAAACAAAA
>OX401416.1:21841383-21889384 GCA_947846245.1 Cerastoderma edule
AAGTTCCCAAAAACCCAATTACAAAGTTAGACATTGAGAAATTGTTCAGTTGGATGAGCCATCATAAAATGCTTCTTTAT
Organism: Cerastoderma edule; assembly: GCA_947846245.1. NCBI lineage: Eukaryota > Metazoa > Mollusca > Bivalvia > Cardiida > Cardiidae > Cerastoderma > Cerastoderma edule. Next base: position 21,841,464 of record OX401416.1, read on the forward strand.
TATGAGTTTTAAAGGATGTTAGGTTGAGAAAGAAATAACTAATTTAGGTTTGAACAATTTAATTTTTTATCAATATGAGAAATGAAATAACTATTTCCGGTTTTGAACAATCTAATTTCTATCAATATGTGATAATTCAAATAGCCTAAAGCATGTGGTATATCATTTTGAAAACTAACAAAGAAGATTATATAGTGTTTTCAAATTGTCTCAAAACTAAAAACTGCTATTTTACAAATAAATACAATAGAATGAGAACATGGTTTACATACAAGTTTACAAAGGTAATAAAAAAACATGTTTACAAAAGCGTTGCTGTGCTAAAACTTATTTGGCACTTATAATGATTATTAAGCAGTCATATGTATGTTCTTTAAACAAAATCATCGACTACATGTATTAAGTTAAGGCTAATTCCATACCTTTTTGGTTAAGCAAAAAATAAGTTAAATTTGTTTCTCCTTCCCTACCTCTCTACCCAAATTGCCCCTTATCCAGTTTATTTTTTCGGCCTTGACATAAAATTATTTTTTGGCTTAAATTCCTTTTGCTAGGACTTTTCAACAATATTCCAGTACACCGGTCATTCCTGGTCAGAAATGTCTGCCTCTGGTTGTCAAAATAAAGAAACTTACTGTTTGCAACTAATTCTCAGATAAGTTGAAAACTACATTGTTGATAAGATGTGATATAGATACAAAAAGAAATCAAATAAAAACAATATGTTTCCTACCTACCTACCCAACCCTTTTTCCATGGCCGGGAAGGAGAAACAAAGATATTTTATTTTTGGCCTTACTTATGTTACAGTTGTATCATCACTTGTATGTATGATTGTTTTATTGTAAATCAAGTCCACCCAGTGTTAATGTCATGCTTTAAACTGTTGATTTGTAGTATCTACACTTTAAATCAGTAGACAATACTGTCACACATTATTCAAACCAGTCAATTTAAACTTAAGCTTGAAAAGTGGCAAGAAAGTTCAATCTGATTGGCACAGTAGTTGCAACATATTTGTGGCTTGTCTTGTGTCATAAAACCAAAGTAATGGTTTATCATTTCTCTTCTGCACTTCACTGTGTCAATGCAATAATTCTTCATATCCTTGTGGACTGCTGGCTGTCCAACATCTGTATTGTTGAAAAACAATATCGCTTCAGCATGGCTGCCTGTCCGACCCGCTCTGCCTATTTCCTGCACGTATGCTTAAAAGGAATGCAGAAGGGGTTTTAAAGTGGTATTAAGAGCAAAGAGTTGACAATGAATAAGAACTTAACCTTAAACTGTCCATGCTAAAAGCCAGCAATAATTGCCAGTCCAAATCCAGTAATCTTTCAAATATGACTGTAAAAACAGACATCATAGTCAGACCTCACCATTTATTGCCACACATGTCCGAGGACCTGCAGCCTTTCGCATGGACTGACCTTAGATATTAAAGATACTTGACTGGAAAGTGGAGGTCAATAGTTTAGGATGAATACTTAATATAAAATAACAATGCAACAAGATTGATCAGCAATTTCAACAGCAATTTCAACATGTAAACATTGGTTTTGGCTATCAATGTATGGTGTCAAATCATTTCTTGATTTTTTCATTATTCAAGAAAAAATGAACACCCTGCCTCTGCAGGGATTTCAACCCAGGACCTATGGATCAGTAGTCTAGCACTCTATCACTGCACTACGGACACTTGTTAATATTTGAATATGATGTAACATATTTAAACTGTTATTTTTCTGAATGATGTTCTTATTTTGGCTTTGTACATATTTATGTATGTGTATGTAAAGCATAGTCAAATCATTGTTTAATACAAACCATGTAAGCAATTTGACCTTTAGATACTGCATGGTCCATTATCTTTTATGATGGATAGATTTGGAACAATGTCATGTCAATATTGATGATGTACTATTTGCTATGTACCAAATTGTAAACAATAAGTCTAAGGCAATACTTTTTTAACATCTACAAATAAAGGCTGTAGTTTAGTTATGTGTCACAGATATACATATTTGTAAGATTGATCATATGCATGATGCTTACTTTCCAACGTTGTGGGTGGACCTGCGTGCACAATCCTTTTCACATTCGTCAAATCTGCTCCCATCCCTAGGGCGACTGATGCAAATACCAGGCGGATTTTGCACTCTTCATCGGGTTTCTGCAGACTGGTCAATATCATCTTTTTAAGCTGAAATTTATAAATAATGTTATGTCTGACTGATGAAATTGATTTGTTTATTTAATTATTGAGGTACATGTATATCAATCATACCTATAAAACTTGCAATTGTGTGCCACATTTATACATGCTCATCTGAAAAGTGTATACATGGTTTCATATGCTTGTAAAGGAGTAAGGATGCTATGGCAACTTAAATTTAATATGTCTATTTAAAAAATTTAATGATGGAATATTATTGTTATTACCGAAAGTAGATATTTGTTCTTCTGAATATTATGCCAGTCTGTTGATATTAATGATCATTTAACTATTGTTATCAGTAACACTACACATACATTTGTCTTCAAAAAATGTTTTTTTGATGTTTTTGTACAGTAAAGAATGAGTATGTTTAAGTTTCCTCTGCCTGTTGGCTTAGAAATAAAAAAGAATACATACTTGTCCAGTTTCTTTTTCCATAGAGGAATGATACATGACCACTCTGGCATTCTCTGGTGTTTCTTCCCCGTTGAAGAAACATGGTCCAAGGAGTCGTCTGGCCATTTCATAACCATGCCCTAGCCACTGCATTGACTTGCAGTATATGATGGTTATGCTGAATGCCTCCAACTGTTCACTCAATTGATTTATAATAGGTTCAAACACATAATCATATGGGGTCAGTGCTGTGTTTCCTTTGGCAGTTGGGCTAGGACGCCTTTTCACAATTAAGACAATGTTGTCCTTGGATGGAGGCCCACAAACTATGCCATAGTTTGACATTAAGAGGCTTGATGCCAGTTTCTTGGCATTTTCCATGGTCACTGTTGCTGATAGAGCAAGAACTCTACAAGGGAAAAGGGATCGTAACTGAAACAGTTGTTGGTAGTCTTTCCGGAACTCCTCGCCCCATTCAAATACACAATGGGCCTCATCTACTACAAGGTATATGTTCCTAGACCTGTAGGATTCAGAGCAAAATAGTTCAAACAGTGACTTGTTATGCAATATTTGCTCGGGATGACAAAACAAGTAATTGATATTGCCAGTCTTCAGCTTGTTCATATCAAGGGTCTCTGGAGACAGTGATGTTGCTAACGGGCCTAGCTTTCTACATTGCTGATCCATTATAACATTTAATGGAACAATAACAATAACAAAAGATCCAATGTCTATAAATGGGAGAAGTTCATACACTAAAGACTTCCCATAACCAGTAGGCAGGGCACAAATGCAGTCTCTTTCACTTGCCAATACATCAAGGGCTTCAATTTGCAGTTTTCTCAATGACTGCACATTTGATCCGACATTCTGGTTGTACTGTATGATTGGATTGTGATAATCTGGTTTCTGAAAGGAAGGATCAATTTTTTAGACATAAACACAATCTTCGAAATTAGCACATGCCCGAAAGCCCATGGCATGTAAAAATACTGCAGGGCATGTAATTAATTTCCCATTGAATGCCCGGCTGGCAAGTAAACTATTTTCCGAATTGATATCAAAACTGTGCAAGTTTAAATTGATATTTTTTAATTGCAGGGATTATCATTGATAATAAATACTGCGTTGAAACACTGACATGCTATTATGTTTCTAGCAAATAAAGACCTTAAATAAGGCCGTCCTTAAAAAAATCTTTGTTTGCTGTGCTTGACCCTGATTTTTTTAAGTGGGTCGGTAGGTCGGGTTTTCATTTTTTTTATCTTATTCTCATATATAATAGTTTAATTTCATCAGAAATAGAAATTAAAAAAAAAAATTCCAGATTGGCTTAAAAATAAAATCAGTCGCTGGCTTTTTTTAACGGTCGGTCAGACACAGCAAACAAACACTTTTTTAGTTGAAGCCTAATTGCTGTAGGCATATTTTTAAGATTTCCTTTTTTTGTTTAAATGTTTGGGCATGTAAAGATTCTTGAGTAACTTGCCTGATGGGCATGTAAATTTTCAAAGATAATTTCGAAGACTGTAAACAGAACATAATCTAGTATCACCTTTTACACTGAAAAATAACCTAAATATATAAACTTGTCCAAGGTTCTTGGTCCCCCTCCATATTGGTAGAAATGATATAATTTCTTTTGTCTCTATGAAAGGAAACGATCTTATTAAGTTTCCAATCAAATGCATGCCAATTTGTCACATTTACCAAATATGGAGTATTACCTGTTCAAGACAGGGGTATCACTGGGTGCCAGCCAGCTCGTTGTCGCCAAGTTAAGGACAAGTTAAATCAATTAAGAAAATCAATGTAATGAAGGATTTGAACCCCTGAACCCACTGACTACTCTGGAATACAGTAATTATATGTACCAGTTGATAAATTTAATGGAATATACAGTTGATTGATTGGGGTATTCCGGCCCTTAATTAGTTTCGGCCCATTTCGCATTACTATCGTCTGTATACAAAAACTCATTTCTATTACCTATTTTCTAGTAATGACAAACCTGCATGTGCACTTCGACCTAAAAAATGATGTGAAAAAAATTGCGAATTTTTAACGAGGCGCAAGCAAATTAGTGAATATTGAGTATCTATATCATATTCATATTTCAGAAATGGTTCTCACATTATCATGATGTTAACATACTTAATATGGGCCGGAACCCCCCAAATTGGACCAGAAGTGACCTAAAAGGTCATATCACTCGAAGCTGTGAACAATCTTGAAAACTACGTTATTTTTTGTTGGTTAAACAGGAGAAGGATACTGTGCTTTTCTTTATAAATTCATTGATCAGACATTATTTTGTTATCTAACAAGCAGCATACTAAAATGTTATTAGTGAGCCGGAATACCCTATCTAACTGTATTCTGAATGATAATCAATATGGTATAATGGAAGCTTCTGCATATACCCGAAAAATAAACGAACAACACCAATACGTATTATGCCGAGTATTAAAGAGTGCCAGGTCAATAATTTTGCACTTTACCATCTAAATAGATGCACAACAACAAAAAACATTTTCCGGTGTATTTCTAAATATCAATGCACATGAAATTGAAATATACTTATTTTAAGCACAAGACTTGATTGATTCATGATATCTAATACCAGTGATAGACAAATTTAAGCAGAAATTGGGAATGAAGTTTAGTTTTTCTAACAGCAGGCAATGGCGAGATAACAAAGTTGATCGCGAAATTACATGACAAAGTACAGCTTTTCAGGAAAACTGCAAGGACGCAAATATTTTACAAACACATCAAACTCATATTAATCAACTGAGCATTGATCATAAGTTTTTTAGGCTGATCAATCCAATCTAGATAATTCCTTTGAGAAAATCATGTAAACAATGCTTACAGTAGACGACGCCATTTTTAGACCCTGCCAGACCTTTGCTTTGTAATCAGCAAAGTCGGGAACCAGACTATAGACCACATAATAAAAAATATAATTTAAGCAGAGGTTGAAAATTCCACTCGCCCGCTCGCATTTGCGAGTGAACTTCGAGGTCGGACGAGCGGAAATTGGACAACGCAAGCCCTGCAGGGCGAGTGCTTTTTTCCAGTTCGGGGATAGAAATCAAGAGCTGATACTGAGAAGTGAACTTATGATACGCAAGCAGAAAGCGCTTAAAATTTGACAGACAATCATAAGAAATCTGTCAATATATAAAACCGCATCGCTGAGGTAAACAACTGATGACGTCACGGGCACTGTGTTTACTCGGATGCATTCGATTTGTGAAACACGGAGAATATAATACAATTCAAAACGGTCGATCAATACCGCATTTTATTGCGAAGTCGGTAGTTTTAAAAGTGAAACCTACGCACACAATTATTTGGAAATTAAACTTTATATATTTCGTGTCTACTCTCAAAAAATACCTTTCATTGTTTGCATGGCGAAATGGTGAAATTTATGATCGCTCTGATTCATGGTAAGTAAACCTTGGTTACCAAACAAGCAGCCCTTATATTTTCGTCTGCAAAAATGGAAGGATCGGTACTCAAATTTTCAATTTCAGATAAATTTATAGTCATTCAAAAATTTTCTGTTCACAGTAAATGGTAGTAAGACAAGTTCATCAAAAGATGTGAAGAAATTTCAATAAATGATAAAGTTGACTAAACAATGTTTTAATTTTATTTCCACAATTTTATTCACATTCAATAAAACAGGCAAGGTCAGCAGAGTCATCCGGGTTTTTTTTTTCTCCTGAAAATGCAGGGCAAGTGGCTATGGTTGCAGGGCGAGTGAATTCCATGAACCACTTGCCCTATAGGGCGAGTGGCTCTAAAAATATTTTTCAATACCTGTTAAGACTAAGTGTACATACATAGTAAAACGGTCTCGACTCAAAAGTTGTGCAAGTTGCTATTCATTTCATTACTGCTAGGGCCCAATTACATTTAAACCAAACTTGAGAGAATGAAAATTTTACTCAATATAGGCGAAATACAACAAGATGTATTCAGAGTGGTATTTGACCTCATCCAGAACCTCATGATCCTGTCAGAGACTCTTGCCAAAAGTGTCATCATAACATCTTTCTGTTACAGTTATAAAAGAGGCAAATTGCTGTCATAAAATTCACTGATCTTTACGCATAGCAAATTATGGAATTGATTAAACGATTGCACAACCAGGAAAGAGGATCAATTCATCAAGACTGATTACTTGTCAAGTCAAACCTATAATACTATACAGAGAACTACAATGCAGTACATATTAACAAACCAAACATTTCCATGAAAAGCAAGCTGTATGTCCATTAAATGAGCATTTTTAACTCATTGTTACACAAATATTAAGCTTATCACAAGGAACGACTATGTTACAATGGTGCCTGCGAAAAAGTTATTAATATTTTTTCTGTTATGTCATCAAAATCACTGTATGAGCCTTATAAACTATTAATTGACAGAATTGGCATCAGTGTATGTCTCTGGAAAACATTGTGAAGAAAGGAAGAAATTGCTCATGATGAGCTATTTGTCCTTTACCCACAATGTTTTCTACCCTATCAGAAATTATTTTCCAATTTCATCAAATTTTGAAATTTCTTCTGCAAACTCTTTCAATTTCGGACAGATTAGGAGTATGACTAGGGAAGCCTCCAATGACTTTAAACAATAACTGAATCCTACAGTATGTGACAAGAAATTTCTCCGTTTGCCACAATGCTTTTTGAACAACATCTGCTGCAAGACCAAAAATGTGGCGTAGGTGGTAATGCATGGGTGAAAGTTCAAGAATTTCAAAATTCTAATACCACTTGTTCTTAACCCTGAAAAGGCCATTTTGCTATATAATTGTATAGGAACAAAAAGTCTCAAAATCTTATAAATCAGGTATTTAAAACTTTTACCCATGGTAATGTAATGGTACATTCTGACCAAAGCATACAACATGCCATCAAAGGCTAAAATAATTATACATGTATTAATATCGATAAATGTCTTCTGTACAGAGTGCTGCCTGTGAAGAGGTCTGTTGCCACAATGACGTTTTTTACACATAACTCATTTGGCCTGTTAATCAACTATCACACAAATTCTGCAATCATTCTCCATCTACACGCATACTCAAACATATCCTGAACATAATTACATATTGCAGTAAGGGGTTTTTGTATGGTGCTTAATGCTATCTCAACAATTTTTCAGATATGTAACAGCTTCCCAGCATCCACCAGTGCTAGGCTAGGGCTCTGAAGTGACTTGCCAAAGGTCACTCCCACAAAACCAGAGATGTCGTTGGGGCTGGATCTTGGGACCCTTGAGTTCTATGTTCGCCGTTTAACCTTTTGGCCACACAGGATCCTCTAAAACAAGTTTAAATTTTGAAGGATTCATTATTCTACTGTTTGTTTTACTTACATCCTTTTTAATCTGGCCAAAGATGAGTCATTCCTGACAAATTTCCATGCTTGACTGAAAATCCCATTATAATCCCCACTTCCACAAAAGGTAAAAATTTTACTGGCTACAAAAATGCTCATACATGCTAATGTTTACATTCTCACTCTTTCTTACTTATCTGTTGAGCAGTTATCCTTCCAACATACAAACAATTTTGCACAAGAGGTACATACTACCTATAAAATATATCTTTTAAAACATATATGCATAATGCTATATTAAATAAGCATGGATATTTACAAGTAACCATTTGTTTGTGGTAAAACGTTTAAAAAAAAAAACGAAAACGAAAAAAAAAAAAAATCTGTTATATCATGCCAGTTGCCTACAATGTTTTCCACAGTCATCTGCAATAAACTGGTCATATATCATTATTGGTTGGTAATGGGTTAGACATATTGTGGAATAAACACTCATGATGAATAAAACTCTCTTTTGGTCAAATAGTCACAATGTTATATCATGTTATTTCCCAAAGAGAGTTTTAAAGCTTTTTGCAATAGAGAAATGGTACAAAAATTAATTTGTCGAGTACTATTTGCCGTGTTTTGTCTTGGCTGTTGCTGTTCCAATGTTGCATTGATTAACCTGTAAATATAATATATAAAAAAGACTCAAAGTAACAAAACGACAAAAAAACAAAATCTTTCTAGCATCAAATTTTCCATTATATCAAGTTGAACAATATCGCAGTATAAACTTAAAGCCATTGCACTGACAGTATAGAGACAATCTTTTTCATAAAAGGAAGAATCTGTGGAAGAGTTGTCCTTTTAAAAAGTTTTCCACAATTTTCTTGATATTGTCTGGAGCAAATCCAATAAAACTTTGGGATTCTTTGGTAGAAGCACAGTTATAGTACATTCGACAGGTTATCATAAGTAATGGACATACAGGATTTCATGTTTCATGCGAAATGATGCTATTTTGTGGTAATCATTATAATCCCCTATTGTTTGTTTGTGTGGTGTTTAACCCTGTATCAACAATTTTTCAGTTATATTACCGCTTTCCAAATGGAAATATGTGCGGGTTCAACTAGAAAGCAACCATAGACAATAGAAACTACAGGGTAGGAACATTTTCTAGACAATATTTAGTAAAAGACCATTGTTACAAAAGGATAAATTGCTCATCATGAGCAATTTATCCTTTTGTCACAATGGTTTTTAAATACTTATCCATCAGTTTCCTCAATGTGGGTAAGAATGACTTGAGAAATAAACATAAAACAAACAAACTTTACGATAGTTACCTTCGAAGCAAATCGCAGTGAGTTGACTGTTTCCGAGAAATGTTCTTCCTTTGGGGATACATTCACAAACATGAGGGTTTTAGAGTTACCCCCAAGAGAGTTTTGTAAGAGAAAGGTTAAACGCGAGTTTCTGTAAGGCACATGTTCTTTCTGTAATTTGAAAAGAAAAAAAAAAAATAATAATGGTAGAGCTGGGATACATACAAAATCATTGAATTATTGTTAATTATATATGTTTCAATATTTCGGTAAATCTTCCTTCATACATTCAGTTGTTTGATAATGGGTTCAAGCTTCTTTGCTCTTTGATATAAAGACAACATTAACAATTATACCAGTGTACTCGAAATTGCCATATGGCACCATCTGTTATTTGTTTTTATCACTGTCATTCCATACTGCATGACTAAAAGGTTTATAGAGTCTTAAATAGAAATTCATATATCCATATTTTTACGAAAAATGAAATGTTTTTGCAAGCAAGAGTTATGGTTGTATGGTGAATAATGTTGTATCAACAACTTTTTCAGTTATGATACTGCTTTCCTTGATCCACCAGTACTAGGCTAGGGCTTTGAAGTGTCTTGGCAATGACACTCCCACAAAACCAGATGTGTCAGTGGGGCTCTAACCCAGGACCCGTGAGTTCTAAGTCTGGGCCACGAGAGTTATAAATTCATAGCAACTAACCTTATTTCCAAGGGCCATTATAACATTTCCTAATGCTGAAAGGCTGGTGTTCATATTTTGAGTTTCTTTCAGCCGTGCCCCAGTGGCTCCCGATTCCTTCAATCTTTCACTCCCGGCTAAATCTATAAGATTCAATGTTCCTGAAACGAAAAAAATACTTTTATCATATCTTTATACCTGGCGACTGCAAAAACAAGAGCTGTCCATAAGATAGCATGCTCTACCATAATAGTTAATGTCTGAGAGGGGTATAGGTCAGTGAAATATAATTTGTTTCTAAAACATGAGAATGTACACAAAACTGAAACCAAGATTTTATATATCACTGCATACACATATTCAAACAGCAGAATACTACAACAAAAAGCAAGAAAACCAAAGAAAAAAAAAATGCTATTGGGTTGAAACCACTGCAACAGATGGAGAAAATGCTCATTACTTTCGTCACAGTGGTTTTTAACCCCTAGAATGCTGGGTAATTTTCTAAAAAATGATTTTTGAGTCGTCTGCTTTTCAAAACCTTAAAAATATCTGCTTAATTTTGATGAGGAAAGATACTCAGAGTAGCAAACATGTTAGATAACAGGCCAGCCGCCAAGTAATTTGGAGGCTGGCCTGGATCCAACCTGCTTGCCTAAGCACATTAAGGGTTAAAAATCCTCAACAGCAAATGTGTTTCACCCATTACCAAACAATAACGACAAACCACTTTGTTGCAAAAGACTTTGGAAAACATTGCTGGAAAAAGAGAAATTGTTCCTAAAGAGCAATTTTTCCCTTTCCCACAATGTTTTTTACCCTATCAGAAGATCATTTTCCAATTTCATCACATTTTGAAATGTCATCTGCAAACTCATTCACTTTGGTACAGTTGAAAATTTGGCGTATGGGACAGGGTTAAACTAGGGAATGACAAGTTGAAACATACCTGCACAATTTTCTCCAGTTATTTCATTCGCCCCGGTAATCTTCAGCCTAAAGACACTGTGGCTTCTTGAGGACCTTTCATTACACTTTGTTTCACCAACAGCTCTGTTCTTGGAGGCTGTTCTCAACAGTTGAATAATCTTAAAAGACAATTATAAATTATGACTAGTTTCTAGGAAAATGCATCAGTCACAAAAGGAACTCCCTTGAAACAATATGTGTAATCTACAAGAACAGATAAGAAAGAAAAGATATTGTCAATAAAGAGTTTTTTCCCCATGAATGAATGAATTGTGTTTTAAGGTGCATCGACAGCTAAGGTCATTTAGCAGGCATTATGATGTAGATAAACGTATATTGAGTTGTTTACAGGCTAAAATGTATTTGGTCTAGAAATAAATAAGAATTTGCAATGAATGAATGATGATAAATTTATTGCAAATTCTTATCTATTTCTGATTTTTTCCCCCAACATAATAATACAATGAAGTTTGAATTCTGTTATGTTAAAGAAATTGCTTTGATTTTGGAAAAACCGCAAAATAAAAAGTTCTGAAATTCAATTATCATTGTAATAGTAGTCTATAAATCTTAAACGGGCACAAGTACAACTTATAAGATATCAGATTTGGATACATAATGAACGTCTTTAAACAGACCTGCTGGGTACCCAGTATTGAGAAACATATTCTTGCTCTAAAGGGACTCGGAGATTTGTGCTCTGGGTGTAGTAAATGTTAATGATTTGATATCAACAATCATTGTCACTAAACAAAAGACCACTTTCAATATCTTTACTTTTAGGGTGTTTTTGTTAAATCATGTGAAGTAGGTCTTCACGCCTGTCAGGGTTTCTTTCAGAAAGTCAGTTCATAGATAAACGCAGATATTGCTTATCTCCCACCTGACTTTCATCACCAGATAGGTTCAATTGACCTTACGACACAGAGCAGTTAACCACGCCCACCGTAAATAGGGGAGGTCACTCTAATTTTCTCCGACATTCTGAGTGAAATAGCATCAATGCACAAACTAGGATCCCTGTTTGACATTGCCGATGATTTCGGATATTCTTATTTGAAATCGGAAATATTCTTACAAAATAAGCACCTGCCTTTATTGCTGGATAATATGTACATAGCATGCCAATTTGTAAAGAAGAAGGTATATTTTGAGCGTTAGCAGAGACATTTATAACAGCTCTGTTATATATCTCTATGGCGTTGGCAGAGTGTTTTACCCCAGCAGTGTGGGGTCCGATCGGCACCAAACACAATCCGTCCAAAGTCCGATCAGACTCGGATCCGAACGACATTGGTCCGTTCGGCACTGGTTCGACCGGACCTTCAAAATGACAGTATTTCATACTACTTCAAAACAGTTAATTTGCAGTATTTGCAGATACAAACAAAATTATCTCATTTTGATTCTTAAACGGTTTAGATTTTTATTTTACTAAATTTTATTTTACTAAATCGGCGTATATCCAGAATGATTCAAAACGCAGACCTACCAACTTTGTCATGTTGAAAATGGTATAATAGTGTTGGTCATGTTGAGATTATGGTGTTAAAAAATTGCTGATAGGAACAATCACTATTTTGTTGTCAAAAGTTAGTAATCAAGACTTTCGAACATAATCTTTTGTATGCTTCTCAATGGATGATTGTCGGTTTTGCTACTTGATTACGAACTAAGGGTTATTTTACCAAACGAAATATTTTCAATTGTTCAAAATTTAAAGAGTTTGCAGACGTCATTTAAATGAAGATGATGAATTAATACTTTTCTGATATGGCAGACCATATTGTTGGAAAATGATAACTTGCTCGTTAAGAGCAATTTCTCCTTTTCCCACAATATTTTCCCTAGTTGTCTGTAACAAAGTAGTCAAATGTACTTATTGTTTGGTAAAGGGTTAACAAACCTCGATTGTTAAAAAGGATTAAGGGTTTCGAAGCTAATTAACATCAATCTGACACAATTGCACTTTATGGTCAAGTCACAAACCCTTTATTGTTTAGCCGATCGGCGGTCTTTGTAATCAATCACTGGCTACCAAGATTGTGTTTTACAACATATTACAGCAACATTAGATTCTTTAAGGTATTCGGATAAAGTTGCAACAAGGAGCTATGGATTTGTTTTGTTTTTAATAGCTTTTAAATTTGGATACGATACATCGATCATTACAGGTAGGTGGATTGATGGACTATAATAAGAAAGTTAATTAATTGTTAAAGGTGCTCTTAGGGTCCATTTAAAAACAAAATCAATTAATTAAAATCCAATTTGAAGAATTTGTATATGTCCAACTGGAAACCATGTCCTCTCACAACATTATCGATCAATATTGTATTTTTAGTTAACATTTGATTCATTATCAAATGCAACTAATAACATTCGTCATTATGTGTCAATTCCGTTTTTTAAAAACAACAGTTTTTCATCTTCAAACGAAGATAAAAGACAAAACTAGAAATTAACTAACATGTGAAAGAAAAAAAGAAAAATAATAGTTCATACTTCTATTCTTTACATCGTTTTATAAATTAACTGTTTGCATATATTTACTAATTGCGTGTTGTTCTCAGTCATTTCACAATATATGTGACAGATTTTGGAAACGGGATAAACTCTTCTTCACCCACAAGTCTCTCCTTATACATAATTTCTCTATAATAAGTACTTAAACAATATCTTAAGCAATATTGACGAAGAAAAATGACAGCAAAATAGTGCTTTGTGTTGACGGAGTCGCAGAGCGTGTCGGAGAAAATGGCGGATAGCAACCGAAGTGTTCGCTGATTGGTCAGTTCCAGCTGTCAATCAAAGTCTGTCGTAAGGTCAATTGAACATTTCCTCAAAGCCTATGTGAAAATTGTATCTAAAAATAGCACCCCATATTCTAAGTTTGTCTTGTGGTTTACAGACTAACCTGTTTAAATGGTTTGCAGTATCTAAAATACAAATGGTCTATAATTTTTCTGTATGGTTATAAGCGGGGTTGGAAAGCGGTCAATAATCTAGTCTTATGTTACTTTAGAAATCTATGTTGTCATTTTATCCACAGGAGACAATTTATTTCAAAAAGTAAAATTATACCAATCTGCATGATAGTCCTTTTAATTATTTGTTTGTTTGTGGTGTTTAACCCATTACCAAACAATAACAAGATTTAACCACTTTGTTGCTTAGGACTCTGGAAAACATTGCGGGAAAAGGAGAAATTGCTTGTAACAAGCATTTTTTCCTTTTCTCAAAATGTTTTCGCCACTATAAGAAGATTACTTCCCAATTTCATTACATTTTGAAATGTCTTCTGCAAACTTTGGAACAAAAAGATTTGACATGTGGTTAAGGGATAATTACATAACAACAATCATTCCGTTATGTAAGGCTTTGAGTCCTTTGTAAGACTTTTATGGGTGATTTGTAAGTTTAACCTACCTCTTCTTTCCTCCGTACAGACTTGGTTGTCAAGTTGGTTACAGTGACATCCTTGCCATCACCAGCAGGTCGTATCGTGTGTTTCACGTCTTTATCGTGCTGTCCCAGGAGGTCCCGAATAGTCTCATTGTAGATCTCTAGGAAAGAGGCTTCAAATTCATACTGAAAGGCCATGAAATAATTTGGAACTTGAGTCAGAGTCATTAATAGTGAAGTGGTTGGATAGAACCTGACATAATATGATGAAAATTTCGAAAGCCTTGAACTGGTTGATATCGTAGTCAGGAGTACAAAGACAAATGATTAAATTTGAAAATCTTTTTTGAAGACTTATTTTGTAAATTATCGATTCATAGAAACAATCAGCAGTAATGCAAAATTTCTCTTTTTGACACTCTCTTCCCTTTAGAATCCTCCTCTGAACATTAGTTTCAAGCATATTTTCTGCTTTAGAAACACAATCTAAATCTTATGATTTGTTTGAATGGTGTTTAACACCATATCAACAGTTTTTCAGTTATGTAACAGCTTTCCTGGATCCACCAGTGCTAGGCTACGGCTCTGAAGTGACTTGCGAAAGATCACTACCACAAAACCTGGTGTCTGTGGGCTCAAACCTGGACCCCGAGTTTTAAGTTTTGAAATGTCGTCTGCAAACTCTTCGAATTTAGGACAGTCAGAAATTTGGTGTTTGGTAAAGGGTTAAAGAAAGTTACCTGCCAACCCTGATCCTCTAGGTTTTTTGTGCTGTTGAATATTTGTAAAGTTGCACGGGAAATCATTCCCATGGTCTCACCGTCTTCTATGGATGGTCCTTCCATCGTGAATGTCTTCCCACTGCCCGTTTGACCATAGGCAAAGATGCAGACATTGTAACCATCCAGGGAACTCTATGGGAGAAAGGATAAGGGTATTACCAAACCATAATATTGTTCAATAATTTAATCTATCAAAGACCCAGATACCCTGAATAATCCTTGCCATTGACTTCAAGTTACCTTTCAAAAGATGAGATTTGAAATTTTAATTATGTAAAAGGGTATGAATCTGAAATCACCTGTGGTTCGTTTTACTAAACAACTTTGGGAAACTATTGGAAACTGATATATATGAATAGTACTTTGAATAAAAGTACACTTTTGTTGGGATATGTCATTGGGAGCGCCTTGTGCAACAGCTTGACTTCGGTAATATTAGATTTTAAGGCATATTTTCTTTTTTTATTTTTACATATCAATATATTGATACCACTGCTTAACAATGATATCAGATTTGTCTTCAACAGTAGAGGTCTAGACAAAAGGAGAATTCTCCAACCTAACTTTTTATTCCTCTAAATTTTCGTGTTCCCCAACTCTATTGGGAGTGCTCATTTAAATCTGTTCAACAAGACTATTTAATCAATCAGTTTCTAGATTGTGTTGATCATATAGTTCTTGAAATGGGACATGTAAAAATCAACAGATACAAACTGTCCTTTTGACTTTTGCCAACAGATTAAATAAATTTGAGAAAGAGATATTTTACCTGTACTAGCTGAGAGATCTCCTCAAAGACTTCAGATTGGGTCGATTTTGGCAAAAACACTTTGTCAAAGGAGAAGGAATAGCGTCCAGTTTGCGATGCCTTTCTGGTGTTGTTGATCATAGTCTGAAGGAAGGATATATTTATGATTCAATACATGTAGCCTCAGGGTGGCACAATCAATTTTCCATATTACCCAGCCTGTCCAAAAGTCTCAACAGACAAGTGATTTTTTTTTACTTAAATTCACTTTACAACCGTTATACAGACAAGTGCAGAATTTTATTTTTATTTCATTGAGTATATAAATTTAAGATTTTGCCTCCCTTGGACCATCATTCCCTACATGGATTGCGTTTTATTTTGGGATGGATACGAAAAGTGAAATCACTATTCGAATATTTGGAAGTTCTATTCAAATATATTTGATTATTTCCATTTTAAGACTCATTTTAATTTACAAATGTCTTGCATATCCGAATAAAGGTATACTTTGCCTTTGCTAAAACATTTAGAATTGCTGACAATTTTAACAATGTTTACACATGCATATGATGACAAAGCAGTAAAGACTGTTGAATCATCCTGATTCCATACAATTGTTGCAGTTTTGTGTGAATATAAGAAGACCATGTCAAATCTTCATAACATTCCATACCCCCAGTTTGTATTCTAGACAAGGGCTAGAAATGAAACAACCTACAGTGAAATAACAAATATATAGAGGATAATCAACTCTTTTCAATTGATATCAAAAATATGTCACGAGAATGGGTTGTTATCAGGTTGAAAAAACGAGTTCGATAACGAGATTTTTCTACATGATAACAACCCATTCAAGTGACATATTTTTATATTAATCAAATGGAGCTGATTATTCTATTAATTATATTCCTCTATAGTTAATATATTTGCTAAAATACCCCCATAAACACCAAATGGAATTTAAAATGGGAGGAGCAAGGTAGTTAACAACGCCCATGATGTCATTTTTGCATCCTATGACGTCATTCACGCGTATGGATACATTTTAGAATACAAACATTTTAGTTTCGTGTGCAAAAGTGCAGTCATGACTTTATGCAAAGAAATGGTAAAAATGGTAGTCCCGTCAAAACTGATATCATCACTTGTGATGATATGACTTTTGGATATCATCACTAGTGACGATATTCACTGTGACAAAAATGAAAATTAATACACTGAGAAATCCCTGTATTTCACTGATAGGAATATAATAAATAAAAAAACAACATAAAATTCTATTATTCTATAAATGAAGATGTTGTGCCCATGTCTTTAGAACAATTAATGACTAAATCTTGTGTCAAGCTAATGATGATATATTGACATACATACCTCACTGAGACTAATGTTTGATGGAACTTTTGCGAGTTCAATTGTTTTATCATTGATGAAGTCCATATGTTGTATCGTTCCATCGTTGCCTAACAGTTCATCTCCCAGCAAAGGACGGACTCGGCAAAAGACTCGAATATTCCCCTAAAGACAGAAAAATATCAGAGTTTCAGATCGGAGGGTTAATTTCTATAGCAAACCAAAGGTACGCGTAAAGAGATGAATTAGATACTTTTGCATGCAAAAAGTATTTTTAAGATCCAATTATCAACAAATTAGTTTAGTTGAGCACTTATTGGTAGACAAAGAATAAATATAGATGGGAAGAATATGCATCCTTTCTGTTTTATATGGTGTTTAATGCCACATCAACAATTTTTCAGTAATGTAACAGCTTTCCTGGATCAACCAGTACTAGGCTAGGGCTTTGAAGTGAGTTGCTAAACACCACTCACAAATAAAACAGGTGTAAGTGGAGCTTGAAAACAGGATCCCCGAGTTCTAAGTCCACCACCTTAACCACTGGGCCACGCAGGACCCCTGACAGTGTTTGAATCTTGGGGTTTACCTTCAATTCTTGCACAGTGTTATGCAGAATTCTTCTCTCTGTCTCGAACTGTCTGCATTGTTGTTCAAAGTCTCTGACAACTTCTTTCAGCTGTAAGATGGTCTCGGCCTGTTGTTGTTTCACATTTTCGGCATCAGTCAGCAATGACTAAAATAGACCAGTATGGGGAGGTGTGATCAAGAGATCAACTGTTGGCAACATTATATCTAAGTTAACCCATTACCAGACAATAACAATATTTAACCACTTTGTTGCAGACGAGTCTGGAAAACAATGAGGGAAAAGGAAAAAATTGCTTGTTCTGCCCTATCCAGAGATTATTTTCCAATTTCATCATGTTTTGAAATGAGGTCTGCAAACTCTTTCAATTTTGGACAATCCAAAAAGGTGTTTGGTAAAGGGTTAAAACATTACATAATATGTTTACTTAATGAAGCACATCCTTTGATGATAATTAAATCAAAAGGGTTATCATTTTCCTAACCATTGTGAGAGAAACTTATGCACATTGCCCTGCACTCACAAATTTAAAGCGATTTATATGACATCATCAAAAATTCAATTACAGATTGCCAATGCTTTTGGATATGAATACATATTTCTTCATTATTCAAAGCTCTCCATACTTAAATACGAACTAATTTTACATCTAATGTAGCTTTTCTCCAGTACCTTTCATACAACAGAACAGCAGCTATACAGCTATACTTTTCAATTGTAGTATGTTATAGCAATTGGAGTCAAAGTCAAACACCCTTTATAAGTAAATAGATTAAAATAATTACCTCTGTCGACGAAAGCTTTACTTTCAAACTGGCACTTTCTGCTGTAGCTTGCGTTAATGAGACTTCAAGATCTGCCAGTTCTGTCCTTAAGGCAGTCACCTTTCTCTCTAATGCTTCTTTTTGCCTTTTCGTAGTCTCTAAAACCTCTGTGTCGTGCTCGTGTTGTTGTGTTATCTTATTTAGCTTAGACTCTGTCTCCCTGAGAAAGATGAAGGCTGCTAGTTAATTGATTACAGGTGTGGCAAAATCTGATTTCGTTTTATTTTTTGTAAATGCCAAATCTAATCCATTTAATGGTTGTATAGTAAATTTCAGTCAAAATTCATTTGGGTAATACGGATAATTGATTTTGCCACCCCTGGATTATTTTGTAATGTTTTAGGTCTTTGTTTTTATTGGGGAGAAATTGCTCTTTCAAAATCCAAAGTCAGAGATATAAAATAAGACATCTCAGAAGGGTTTATGTCATATCTAAATAGACAAAAGTCTTTTTATAAGGTCACATTAATGTTGACCTTTAAAAAGGAACAGCCATAATATATTTGAAGTTAAGCTTCAAATCTTTTATTGCTGTACCCTCATTAAAGGTCAACCACTGCATAAAGGTGTCCAGTATATTCTTACATTTGTTGTACTGATTTCATTACACTAAATTACTATTCTCCAGGGTTCAGTTTCAGCTGGTTCTATCCAAGGCTTTTTCACTTAAATCTCTGTGCAGGGACTTAAATGCACTTCCAAATGAAGCAACCCACCCATTGTAATTTATCTACAACCGTAAATATCTTCATGATCTCTACAATGCATTGCTACTTTTCAAAATGACCCCCTCCATACATATCTAAATGGAGCATCCTCCGGAAGAGAAATGAAAACCCTTAATCAATCCTTACGCAAGTTTCTGCTCCAGCTGTTGTTTGTCCTTGCTGATAGTGGTAGCTTCTTGCTCAGCTTGCGCAACGGTTCCCGTCAGCTTACAATTCGCGCTCTCAAGTGATCCTATTCTTGCTGTCCATTGGGCAATCTAAAGTGGAAAACATAGTGTGAATCGTATTCCTATATCAATTAATTCCCATTAATAAAAACTCATTCGAACCCATATGATGAGAGCCTCTTTAAAATAAGGCTTTACAGAAATTCAAACAACTTCAGATTTTCTAGCTACAGATCACATGAAACAGGCTTAACCCTTTACTAAATGCCAAGATTTTGACTGTCCCAAATTGAAACTGATTCTGATAGGGTGGAAATCATTGTTGGAAAAGGAGAAATTGCTATTAACAAGCAATTTCTTCCTTTTCACACAATGTTTTCCAGTGTTGCCTGCAACAAACTGATAACATATTGTCAGATGGCATAACATGGTACAGGGATATTGTTGTACTCACTTGACTTTCCTTCAGTTTCATGCTCTTCTCCATATCTTCTAGTCGTCCCTTTACGTCCCATGCTGGTCGCTTTGTACCACCTGCCTTGGGAGCTGTAATCAGATACATTAAATGCTCAACATAACCTAATGGCATCGCATTAACTCTTTACCAAACGGCAAATTTTCGAGTGTCCCATATTGAAAGACCTAGCAGACGACATCTCAACATGTGATGGAATTGGAAAATAGTCTTCTGATAGGGCGGAAAACATTGTGGGAAAAGAAGAAATTGCTCGTAATGAACAATTTCTCCTTTTCCCACAATGTTTTCCAGAGTCGCCTGCAACAAAGTGGTTAAATGTCATTATTGTTTGGTAATGGGTAACTACATAAAACTAGTGATGGGAACAAATAATCGAATAATAGGTTTTAGGTCCGAATATTTGAATCGTGAACTACTATTCAAAACTATAGAAATTCATCTTTTTTGTTTCCAGGCCCTTTTTCACTCTGAGGGGAAAATTCGATACCCTTTTTTATATAGTAATATTGGGTATTTAGCGGAAAAAAATCATGCAGGCTTTGCCAAAGTAGAAGGAAAACCCTGGGTTAATCCCAGGGTTTTCCTTCTAATTTGGCAAAGCCTGCATGATTTTAGGGGAAAACTGCATGATTTTAAAGGAAATCGGCTTATCTCCGAGTTGTCTATTAATATACCTGCATGTTCTCTATAATGATGCATTAAGTTCCCTAAGTTGCATAAACATTCTGTTTTCTATTTTATAAACATTCTGTGAGCATTACATATCTCCCACCTCAGAGAAAACTCGTCCCAAGTCTAGGCCCTTGGAAAATATGTGTGCAAGGCAATACCGATTTATGAAGATAAAGAATTCATCATCCGACCAGTGAGAAAAATGTAATGAACCAAGCAAATCAACCTCTTAAAGACACAATCACATCCATCAATAGAAAGGATTGTTTTCATTGAACATTGTCCACAGATCAGTTGGGTTGTTTATTTATATACCTGCATGTTTTCTATATCGATGAATTAAGTTAACTTGCATTGCTCCTATAATGTTACAATTCGTTCTGCTTACAAGACAAAGCACACCTTGAACAAATTGAGAAATTTGTTTGAAATGATAAAAGTGAAACATAAGTAATAAACTAACCTGTTGCTGTCTTAGTGGGTCCTGAAAGATAACAAAGATGGAATTATTGGATATGGCCAAATATGTTAATAAATGAACATCTTTAAAGTTGCTATCAATTACAAACAAAGAAAGAGTACCATTGAAAGTAACATATTTGTTTGGTTTTTTTATGGGTACAACACACCATAACAAAAGAAGAAATGATTCATAGGGAAATCTAGTACTACCATGTTTTTTTAGTTCCAGTGGAAAAATGTCACTTATATTCACATATCAATGTGATAAAAGCGAAATAATGTTTTGAAGTACACACATTCTAGACTATTCAAATGTAATGTCTCTATTTTTATATTCACATATCAATGTGATAAAAGCGAAATAATGTTTTAAAGTACACACATTCTAGACTATTCAAATGTAATGTCTCTATTTGAATGCCTAACTCCAATTATCTTCTGTATTGTTTTTTTTTTGGTATGGTGTTTAACATGTATCAACAATTCTTCAGTTATGTAACAAGGCTAGGGGTCTGAAGTGACTTGTCAAAGAACACTCCCACCTTACCAGAGGTATTGTTGGAGCTCGAAGACATGGGTTCTAAGTCCGCCATCTTAACCACTGAGACACTAGATTAAGACAGCAGTAAAAAGCATTTATCTATCACAATTGGACAAATACTAATCAAATAGACTGGGACAGCAGTACATCACTGACCCATTACAATGAGAAACATAAAACTTGACTAAGACAGCAGTAAATATGCTCACCTCCTCCTGCAGGTTTAGTATTTCCTGAAAAAAAAAAGAAAAAAAAAGTTACATTTGTGTAAAATGTCAAATTTGAAAACACTGAGACCCTTAACCCATTCCCCAATATAAAGATTTGTGATCAGTGCAAATTAAATAGCACCAGGGGATGACAAAATAATGGGAAAAAAAACCAACAAATTAAGCTATTGAATACTAACAATTGTGACAAAAGGAGGTACCATAAACTTGAATCATTTCTTCTCATGTCACAAATATTTCTAATTGTCTTTTGTAGTAGATACAACAACGTGAGGTTACATGCAGTAAGGGATTAAACTCAAAATGTACTGTCAAAAGTGTCATGGTTATTTTTGGAATGAATTAGTGCAAAAGGTATTCTTACAGAACATCTCCCTTAAGGCAATAAATTAAAATTGTTAATGCCTATACCAAAGCAAATATGGCTAACTTGGGTTTTCACCATCTCAACAATATTTCAATCATAATGTGACACTCAGTGCACCCACTAACCCTTATAGTGCTGGAACCGATTTCATGCTTATGCAAACAGATTGGATCCAGGCCAACCCCTAATTAAATTGGCGACTGGCCTGTGATTTAACCTGTTTGCTATTCCTAGGATCTTTCATCAACAAAATTAAGCAGATGTTTAAGGTTTTTGACAATAGACAGCACAAAAATCTACTTTTAGAAAACTATCAAGCATTCTAAGGGCTAACTTCATTTAATGTTGGAAAGAATATTGACTGAGCTCGGTCATGTTCAAAGAACAAAGACGTACATGCCTCCGACTAAGCTAATGAGACTTTGCATGTACAGCAATAAACTGCAAAACGGACAAAAGGAGGTCCATTCCAAGATGCAGGTCCAGGTAAGAAATGCTTTTTATCCCGTTACATGGTGCAAAAGGTGATGTGAAAAGGGGTGCCATGAAAACTAGGTGATTCACGGTTACTTGACACAAGATCTCCCTCATTTGGATATGGTAAAGTGATGCATGAGCTGGCTTATCGGAATTAAAATCTATGAAGCCCATCTAATGATTCCAGTTACAAATAATCATTGGATAATAACTAAATTTGAAGAAATCGTAGGTATTACTCGGAACTATAGAATGCCTTGTGACATCACATAACATGACGTCACACATGACATCACAATTTGTCTCGTGACACTATTTCATGTTTATTCACACCTAATCATTCGCGTTATATAAAAACTGTTTTCTCTGTTTTTCCGTTGAAATTGGATGTTCGAAAAGTATATAACGGGATAAACAGAATAATAGGTTGAAACAATGCAAAAACACACCTTAACGAAAACACTATCAACTGCATTGCAAAATTCAGAACACACTAATCCAACTTCAAACCATGTGCAGAGACAGAACTAGCCTGAGACCTTCAGCCTTGTAATCCAGAGGTGTTAAACATCACTGCATTGCAAATTAGTTTTGTTACACACAACACAATAAACCCAACTTCAAACCATGTGCAGTGTGACAGAGCTAGCTTGAGACATTCAGCCTTGCAATCCAGAGGTATGATACATCTCTATCCATATCCAAAGGTTCTGGATGGACTATTTTTAGAAAAGACAGAACTTTTAGCTGGAATATATCGACTGAGTTACACATGCTTCTATTTGGAGAGAGAGAGAAGGAACTTCTGCATTGCAAAATAGTTTTGCTTCATACAAATAACTTCCGTTCCAATCCATTTCACTAAATTGTCTGTAATGTATATAATGTTTATTTATTGAATAAAATGTTTTAACTAAACCATATGCCGGGGCAGAGCTAGCCTGAGACCTTCAGCCTTTTCATCAAGAGGTGTTATACATCTCTGTCAGTATCAAAGGGTTCTGGATGGACTATTTTATAGAATGACAGGTGTTTTAGGTGGAAGTCTATCGACTGAGTTGCTCATGTTTCTATTTGGAGAGAAAAAAGTCCCTCTTAAGACATATGATGCTCTGCACCACTACCAACCGCATTGCAAATTAAGTTTCGCTTCATACAACACACCAGACCCAACGTCAAGCCTTGTGTAGTGTGTCATGAGACCTTCAGCCTTGTAATCCAGAGGCATTAAACAGCTTTGTTCGTATAAAGGGTTCTGGATGGACAATTTCTAGATAAAAACAGGACCTTTACGTGGATGTCTATTAACTGAGTTGCACAAAGGTTTTATTTGGAGGAAAAGAGAACTCTGTCTTAAGACAGATGATGCTCTGCACCACTACCAACTCTATTGCAAATTAAGTTTTGCTTCATACAACACACCAGAACCCACTTCAAACCATGTGCAATGTGACAGAGCTATCCCCAGGCATTCAGTCTTGTAATCCAGAGACATTAAACATCGCTGCATTGCAAAATGGTTTTGCTTCATACAACACACCAGAACCCACTTCAAAGTGTGACAGAGCTATCCTCAGGCATTCAGTCTTGTAATCCAGAGACATTAAACATCGCTGCATTGCAAAATGGTTTTGTTTCATACAACACACCAAACCTAACTTCAAACCATGTGCAGTGTGTCATGAGACCTTCAGGCTTGTAATCCAGAGGTGTTATACATCTCTGTCCGTATCGAAGAGTTCTCCTCTCTGGGGCATAAGGTAAATTCCTTTTATTACCACTCTCTACCTTATCTATAACAGGACAAGCTTGCTTGTTGAGATTAACTGTGTGAATGCTACCAGGATAATTAGAGTTACTCGATAGGGATTTTGTAGCACTTTCTATTTTGTCGGATTTCTCATCATCAGATTTCAACGCTTTTATCTGCTTTTCAGCTAGTTTAGTTAATTTTTTCATGGAGATGTTAGCGCCATTTGGATGCTGCGATTGTACAACAATACTGGGACTTGATCCATTCAAGCTTGGTGATTGTGCAGATACATTCGACCTTGGTGATTTCACGGACACACAGTGGGGCGATGCTGAGTTGTTCCTAAAAGATAAGGGAGGTCTTTTCGTTTTGGATGGACTATTTCTAGAATACACGGGACTTTTAGGTGGGAGTCTAGTAACTGAGTTAACACCATTGTACAAGTTTCTATTTGGAGAGAGAGAACTCTCTCTTAAAACTGATGATGATATGCAATCTGGGCTTGGTGTTTCATGGCTCCTTGCTGGACTTTTAGGAGTGGAAACAGGAATTGGTGTACTAACTGGTGACTTTCCACTTCTACTTGGACTTGTATGCGTGGGTAGAGGAATCTTTGTACAAACTGGTGTCTTTTCACTTCTACTTCGACTTTTGTGAGTGAACACAGGAATCTGTGTGCAGGTAGAAGGCTTCTCTTTGGTTAGCCCTGTTTCTGGGTCAGATCCATTTGTTCTGCAGTCTCTCTTAGATTGACTCTGTACAAATACTTCATCTTTTCTGCTGGACATGGTTGGCATGACATTTATACCTGCATGCACTTTGTTTTCAGTCTGCTTTGAAGCATCTTCATGCTGTGCACATTCTGGTTCAGAATCTTCAAACTCATGACAAGACCTGCTGATAGACTTCCTATGACAATGTTCATCTGTTACTGTCTTAATATCTTCAGTCACATTTCCCTTCTTTTTACCACCCATAAAAGGTTTACATGGAGTCTCCTTGACTGACACTCCATTGTTAATTTTTTCCTGATTCTGTGAGAAGTCTCCAATCAAATTTGTTTGTTGCCAATCTGAATCTTTCTCTTCCAGGTTCGATTCAAGGTCACCCTTACTGGTTATAGTTTTAGTCCGTTTTGTTCTGATTTTTCGTACAGGGGCAGGGGTCACAGCTACGATACCAGGTTTTAATCTGGATGAAAGCTTTGGTATCAAGCTTCTCATCTTTGTATCTTTTCCAAATGAATCTCTTGCATCATCATTATCTACTCCTTCTTTGTTCTGTAGCAGCTCATCATCTGTTCCAGTGTTATGTAACAGCTCTACAGCTATTTCATTGTTATGGGACCGATCTTCAGCTATCTTACTGTAACCAACAACTGGTTTGGCAATGCCTGTGTTCTCTGAAGAAGTTGTTTCGCAGACTTTACAATTACAAGTAGCATTGACAACACCCTTACAGCATGACACGACAGTCAGGGAGATGGAGGAGGAGGTCCCAGTATCCTGGTAAACGTCAGCATCGTTCATGAAATCTTGTTCATAATTTACTCCCACTGTTGATCCATCTTCATCAGAAAACAAAGAGACATTTCTCACATTGCTGTTACCATTTTCCACATTGAAATCTGTTGATGTGTCGTGAAGTTCGGCATCAAAGTCCCTGTCATCTATTTCACTCACTGTATTGGAATCGCAAGATATGAATATACATGTCTCAGAAGCCTTATTCCAGTTTTTCCTGTTTTTCTTTTCAATAAAGATTGGTATTCGGGACATTTTCGGTTAAAAAACATCTACTTTAATCACAATAAACACACACATAAAAATCAAAGAAAGATCACAAAAGCAACATCAAGGTTTGCTTAAAAATCCTAAAAATTGTTATCATTATTTTATAAAACGTAATCATAACATCCTTTAATGTGAAATAAAAGATTTCACTTTTACAAAGTTTGTCAAGCAAATAAAGACAAAAGAAACAAATTCATGTTTCAACTTATTCAAAAGACATGATTGGATTTGCAATCAGTCAGTTCATTTTCTATTATGTGTACATGTTTTGTTTACATGTAACCCTATCCACAAATTCACTCCGAGAGCAATTGAAATTTGACACCACCAACAATTTCTGAAGACATTCTCATTTCTAGAAATCAATAAACGAAGACCACATAAATGGAACCATACCCAGGTTATTTCAATTAACATGAATATGATTTTATCTATGTCAAGTCAATGAGTCAATGAGCTTAGGCTAGAAAAGACAAGGCAAAATGAAAGTTGATGACTCTTTCTTTTTGTACATTTTTTTTTTTTTTGAATTTTCGACTGTGCAAAATTGAAAGAGTTTGCAGACGACATTTCAAAAAGTGATGAAATTGGAAAAAAATCTTCTGATAGGGTAGAAAACATTGTGGGAAAAGGAGAAATTGCTCGTCATTAGCAATTTCTTCCTTTCCCACAATGTTTTCCAGAGTCATCTGCAACAAACTGGTCAAATGTCATTATTGTTTGGAAAAGGGTTAATCTTGGAAATAAAACCCCCACGAAATTACTCTCTATAACCCTTTTCCTGAAATTGGATTTTATGTTCAGTTCATCCCTATGGCATATGACGCTTATTTGTAAATGTAAAAGCTCCAATGAGACAAGGGTATTAACCATTATGATTAAAGGAGAAAATTATCAAAATGAGCATTTTCTCCTTTTGAAATGATAGTTCCTGAAAAATCCTGACGTAAGCCTTATAATCACATAAATATGGGTTAAAGAGGTAAGTGTCACCTTTTGCTGCCAAAACAATAAGTACAGAAAGGGACAGTTAACAATAGGCAATATCTGATAAGATCAGCTGTGCATGATCAAACACTAAAGATAAACAAACAAAGATGTTTAACCATTCGTTTCATTACATTGTACATAATATTTCAAATCTATTCAATAAATCCTATTTTGTTGGTGCTCATTAAAATTGGCTTTTGAGAAGATTTCTTTTGCGTACATAAAATTTAGGCTTAACCCTTTACCAAATGCCAAATCTTTGACAGTCCAAAGTTGAAAGAGTTTGCAGGCAAGATGTCAAAATGTGATGAAATTAGAAAATTAGCCTCTGATAGGGCAGAAAACATTGTGGGAAAAGGAAAAATTGCTCTTTACGAGCAATCTCATTTTCCCACAATGTTTTCCAGAGTCTGAAAAGAAGTTAAATGTCTTTATTGTTTGGTAATGGGTTGTAATGGTTCTTGTTCACAAAAAAAGAAAATCTGAAACAACATAGTTTTTGTATTGTTATTTCATATACTATAAAAAGGAGTTATAGAAACCATAATTAATTCATAATGCATCATTCAATTCATCTTAGTTTGTACAGTTTACACATGGAATATCTAAAAACGGATATTATGCTTTTGAATAAAAAGGAACATGTCATTTTCTCTATATCAACCGAGGCAATGACCAGCTACATTAACAAACAGAAAAAGGAAAGAAAAGATGGCAAAACAAAAAGTTATATTTTCTCCCTTTCCCACAAACTAACCAAAATCATCACATTGTAAAATTAGCTGTTTGATAGATGTAATAGTGTCTTCTACAAAGTTTGGTTTATTACAAAACAAATAACCATTCAATTTCTTTTTCATTCACAGATTGCCATTGTGCTCACCAAAACAATAAATAATAAAAACCAATGATAATTTTTGGCCCAAAAAATCTCATAAAATTTCCGCCAAACTCATTACTTTCATTCATTTTAATGATTTTTCTAAATAAAAACCCACTGATTTTTAAGTTTTGGTAAAAAAGCCCATTGATTTAAATTAGGAAAAAACTTTCTCTGAAAAGGTGTCTTTTTTCAAAAAAGAAAATCAATTGGACAGGTTGAGGTTGATCTAAATTACAACATGCGACATGTAAAACGACAGAATATGTTGAAACTGTGTTTACAAAAAAAGGTAATAACCTATTGTTTTTCCTAAATGGCTAACATCTTTTCGCCAGACTATATAAAATTGAAAGCAACAGCAGATATTAATCATACAACATAAAAAAAAATTGAGCCTCCATCTGTGGAAAGTGGGTTACTGACCAGTTTATCGATGACATCAAAGTGACGCCTTGTAGATCTAAGATGACATCAATATATATCATTTCAACCACATTGCAGAATTTATATAAATCAACCAATATATAAGACATTAAATTAAAATGGTTTTTAGTCTTGTGCTGAAACATGTTTACTCAATAATAATGTATCAAAAAGTGAAAATCTTTTTTCTTTTACCACAAGCCCCCCTTTTCCATAATCACAGCCCATTTTGATCTATGTACCAACTCATTTCCATTGTGACAAAGGAAGAAATAGATCATAACAAGCAAATCTTCTTTTCAGTAAAAAAAAGGTTCTTGGAACCTTTGACTGTAGGTTCTTTAATACAAATATTTAGTATTAAGGGGACAAATCGTTTAATAACACAGTGATTTATTCCCTTATATGTTTGGTACCGTAAAATCATGGACTCATTCCCAATCTGACATCTAACTAGTTTTCCTGGTGCGATAAAGCATAAATGAATTGAGTTAAGTTACTCAAGAAAGAAAAAAAGCCTAACTTTAGAAGAAAACTGCGAAATCTTTTCAAGTTTGTCTAGAAAACCCATTCCCAAGATTTAAAAAGAAAAGAGTGACACATGACGTATTGTAAAGTGTTACCTTTGGCTGGTTTTGCAGGTGCAACTGCAGCTTTTAGCTTAGTTTTGTTCAGACTTCGTCTTTTCGAAACGCTTACTGATGGCCGCACATTTTCCTTTGAAATTGGCTTTTTTGCAGGGTTTCTTATTGATGTTTTGGCAGGGTTTTCAATTGATGTTTTAGCAGGTTTTTCAATTGATTGTTTTGCTGGGTTTTCCGTTGACCTTTTTGGTACGTTTTCTACTGTAGTCCTTTGTCTTTTGGCTGATGGACCCTTCAAAACAAGAACATCAAGAAACAAGTTATTGTTCTGATAGGTGTGTATATGATTTCAAACCTATCCAGAGATGACGGGTGGGTTCAAACTCAAAACCCCCAAGTTCTAAGTCTGCCAACTTAACCAATGGGCCTGGCAGGACTCTTATCAAGGATCTTAAGTTAGAATAAGGAATAAGGTGGTATTTCAGACTTCCCGATACTGTGGTAGCCCAAGAAGGACCAAACTGAACACTTTCTTCTTTGTCTATGTAAAAATCTGTCAGACCAAAGAGGGTCTCTGTCAGACCTCAGAGATTTCAGTCAGTCAATGGCCTAAAATTGTTTCATGAAATCTGGTATTTCAAGACATCATTGCGATTTGGGTCTTCAAAAATGTTTAAACCCGCTTGAAATGTGACACTAGTTACTAAGTAAGGTGCAAAAGAATGAATTCCTGTGTTTATTTATTAACCAGCTATCCATATATAGAACCACTGACAGGAGCTCACGCTCAATTCACATTATTAAACAAAAACACAGAATTCGAGCATTTTAGAAGTAAAATAAATTGAAAATGGTCATTATTTTAGTGACAATCATTGTTATTATCAATTCCTTTGTAACTTTATTACTCCCAGAGGACACACCTCTGAGTTAGTCCATTTAAGCAATATCAGCACAAATCCTCATAAATTAGCAAACTAGGGACTTCTTCCAATAGAAAAGACATGATCCTTTTGTAGTAGTGGTCACCCTTAAGAAGGTGAAGTCAAAAGTGTAATCGGGTCGGATAGCTCAGTTGGTAGAGCATTCACAGTTTGCGAGGTGCCGGGTCTGATTCCCAGTCTAGCTACATTTTTGTTGTCACCTAGGTTACATTAGCACCCAATGAAAATGACCCAAAAGCTACAGTGAGATGCTACAGTGAGATACTCCAGATTCGTTCCCCAAATGAATGCTGTTCCCAGGAAATTATTGACAAATTTCACTTGTGTGGGGAGTATTTAGTAGGGGTCTTGATTTAGAAAGAGGACTAGAAAGCTGTGTTGGTAGAGCGTTTGCACCGTTTGCGGAGGTCCCAGGTTTAAGTTCCGGTCTGGCTGCATGTTTATCTCACCTTGGTAACACTTTTAACACACAGACTACACAACAAAAACATAAAATCTTACTTGTTCAGGACTCCTTGACCGTTTTGATGCAGTAGCTGGGGCTTTCAACCTGCTTGTAAATGATGGTGCAGGCAGTCTACTTTTCCCTGATGCGGTCGGTCCAGGTAGCTGAAAGATAATCATACATATTCATGACTGAATTAGTAACTCAACCATACCCTTCTTAATTCAGTCACTAAAATCCGTACTTCATAACACCTCACTAAAATCTTTACCAAACGACATGTTTTCAACTGTCCAAAGTTGAAATAGTTTGCATACGACATTTCAAAATGTGATGAAATTGAAAAATGATCTTCTAATATGGCAGAAAACATTGTTGGAAAAGGAGATATTGTTTGTTAAGAACAATTTCTCCTTTTCCCACAATGTTTTCCGGAGTAGCCTTCAACAAACTAGTCAAATGTCGTTATTGTTTTGTAATGTGTTATTAGCTGAAGTTGCCCATACATTTTTATAACCAATTATGTATGACAATGAACAAGATCTGTTTATAAGACAGCATATTCGCCTATTTCATAATGTCGTAGGGGGGTAATAGTCAGTAAAAAAAACTGTTTCTGAAATATGAGGATGTACATAAAACTTTGACCAAGATTTTCCTAAGATCAGGAACTGGAGTAAGTAGTGTAGCACTCCTTATTCTTCAAATAATCAAGCTGAAAATGAATTGCTGTCGAATAAATACCATTTCTTGAACAGTTTTTCAATAAAAGTGTGATGACCTGCTCTTCATGGATTGAGGAAGGCCATTAACTTAATTCCCATTATAGTGGTTTGCAGTTACTGGTAAAGATGGATTGATCGAAGAAGTATTCCTGACATCAAACACTGTTGCCATTTAATTAAAGCTTCAGCCAGAGAGTCATAGATTTATGCAACATTTTGCGCGAGGAAGTAGTTTAATCCAATACTGTAGATAGTTTAAAGTGCGTTAAATAAATGTTGGGCTAAATACCCTATCAAATTCATGCCCAAGTGTTACAAGCCTACACAAGGAAATGGTAAGTTATAAAGGTTCCCAGAGATGGTAAGTCTAAAAAATGATCTCAATAATAAGGCAACAAGGTAGGTTACAGTGGTACAGTGTCAGCCTCTTGCACCAATTTCTGGGTTTTCCAGGTTCGAATCCCCCCACGAAGGTGAGGTGAAAATTGCCAGGACTAACCCACAAACTGTCTCAAGTACTGGTGTAGCATCCAGGAAGCAGTCATTTACAGTGATGTGATAGGCTTAATAAAGCTTCCTTCACCATCCATATATAGAACCACTGACAGGAGCTCACGCTCAATTCACATTATTAAACAAAAACACAGAATTCGAGCATTTTAGAAGTAAAATAAATTGAAAATGGTCATTATTTTAGTGACAATCATTGTTATTATCAATTCCTTTGTAACTTTATTACTCCCAGAGGACACACCTCTGAGTTAGTCCATTTAAGCAATATCAGCACAAATCCTCATAAATTAGCAAACTAGGGACTTCTTCCAATAGAAAAGACATGATCCTTTTGTAGTAGTGGTCACCCTTAAGAAGGTGAAGTCAAAAGTGTAATCGGGTCGGATAGCTCAGTTGGTAGAGCATTCACAGTTTGCGAGGTGCCGGGTCTGATTCCCAGTCTAGCTACATTTTTGTTGTCACCTAGGTTACATTAGCACCCAATGAAAATGACCCAAAAGCTACAGTGAGATACTCCAGATTCGTTACCCAAATGAATGCTGTTCCCAGGAAATTATTGACAAATTTCACTTGTGTGGGGAGTATTTAGTAGGGGTCTTGATTTAGAAAGAGGACTAGAAAGCTGTGTTGGTAGAGCGTTTGCACCGTTTGCGGAGGTCCCAGGTTTAAGTTCCGGTCTGGCTGCATGTTTATCTCACCTTGGTAACACTTTTAACACACAGACTACACAACAAAAACATAAAATCTTACTTGTTCAGGACTCCTTGACTGTTTTGATGCAGTAGCTGGGGCTTTCAACCTGCTTGTAAATGATGGTGCAGGCAGTCTACTTTTCCCTGATGCGGTCGGTCCAGGTAGCTGAAAGATAATCATACATATTCATGACTGAATTAGTAACTCAACCATACCCTTCTTAATTCAGTCACTAAAATCCGTACTTCATAACACCTCACTAAAATCTTTACCAAACGACATGTTTTCAACTGTCCAAAGTTGAAATAGTTTGCATACGACATTTCAAAATGTGATGAAATTGAAAAATGATCTTCTAATATGGCAGAAAACATTGTTGGAAAAGGAGATATTGTTTGTTAAGAACAATTTCTCCTTTTCCCACAATGTTTTCCGGAGTAGCCTTCAACAAACTAGTCAAATGTCGTTATTGTTTTGTAATGTGTTATTAGCTGAAGTTGCCCATACATTTTTATAACCAATTATGTATGACAATGAACAAGATCTGTTTATAAGACAGCATATTCGCCTATTTCATAATGTCGTAGAGGGGTAATAGTCAGTAAAAAAAACTGTTTCTGAAATATGAGGATGTACATAAAACTTTGACCAAGATTTTCCTAAGATCAGGAACTGGAGTAAGTAGTGTAGCACTCCTTATTCTTCAAATAATCAAGCTGAAAATGAATTGCTGTCGAATAAATACCATTTCTTGAACAGTTTTTCAATAAAAGTGTGATGACCTGCTCTTCATGGATTGAGGAAGGCCATTAACTTAATTCCCATTATAGTGGTTTGCAGTTACTGGTAAAGATGGATTGATCGAAGAAGTATTCCTGACATCAAACACTGTTGCCATTTAATTAAAGCTTCAGCCAGAGAGTCATAGATTTATGCAACATTTTGCGCGAGGAAGTAGTTTAATCCAATACTGTAGATAGTTTAAAGTGTGTTAAATAAATGTTGGGCTAAATACCCTATCAAATTCATGCCCAAGTGTTACAAGCCTACACAAGGAAATGGTAAGTTATAAAGGTTCCCAGAGATGGTAAGTCTAAAAAATGATCTCAATAATAAGGCAACAAGGTAGGTTACAGTGGTACAGTGTCAGCCTCTTGCACCAATTTCTGGGTTTTCCAGGTTCGAATCCCCCCACGAAGGTGAGGTGAAAATTGCCAGGACTAACCCACAAACTGTCTCAAGTACTGGTGTAGCATCCAGGAAGCAGTCATTTACAGTGATGTGATAGGCTTAATAAAGCTTCCTTCACCATCCATATATAGAACCACTGACAGGAGCTCACGCTCAATTCACATTATTAAACAAAAACACAGAATTCGAGCATTTTAGAAGTAAAATAAATTGAAAATGGTCATTATTTTAGTGACAATCATTGTTATTATCAATTCCTTTGTAACTTTATTACTCCCAGAGGACACACCTCTGAGTTAGTCCATTTAAGCAATATCAGCACAAATCCTCATAAATTAGCAAACTAGGGACTTCTTCCAATAGAAAAGACATGATCCTTTTGTAGTAGTGGTCACCCTTAAGAAGGTGAAGTCAAAAGTGTAATCGGGCCGGATAGCTCAGTTGGTAGAGCATTCACAGTTTGCGAGGTGCCGGGTCTGATTCCCAGTCTAGCTACATTTTGTTGTCACCTAGGTTACATTAGCACCCAATGAAAATGACCCAAAAGCTACAGTGAGATACTCCAGATTCGTTACCCAAATGAATGCTGTTCCCAGGAAATTATTGACAAATTTCACTTGTGTGGGGAGTATTTAGTAGGGGTCTTGATTTAGAAAGAGGACTAGAAAGCTGTGTTGGTAGAGCGTTTGCACCGTTTGCGGAGGTCCCAGGTTTAAGTTCCGGTCTGGCTGCATGTTTATCTCACCTTGGTAACACTTAACACACAGACTACACAACAAAAACATAAAATCTTACTTGTTCAGGACTCCTTGACCGTTTTGATGCAGTAGCTGGGGCTTTCAACCTGCTTGTAAATGATGGTGCAGGCAGTCTACTTTTCCCTGATGCGGTCGGTCCAGGTAGCTGAAAGATAATCATACATATTCATGACTGAATTAGTAACTCAACCATACCCTTCTTAATTCAGTTACTAAAATCCGTACTTCATAACACCTCACTTAAATCTTTACCAAACGACATGTTTTCAACTGTCCAAAGTTGAAATAGTTTGCATACGACATTTCAAAATGTGATGAAATTGAAAAATGATCTTCTAATATGGCAGAAAACATTGTTGGAAAAGGAGATATTGTTTGTTAAGAACAATTTCTCCTTTTCCCACAATGTTTTCCGGAGTAGCCTTCAACAAACTAGTCAAATGTCGTTATTGTTTTGTAATGTGTTATTAGCTGAAGTTGCCCATACATTTTTATAACCAATTATGTATGACAATGAACAAGATCTGTTTATAAGACAGCATATTCGCCTATTTCATAATGTCGTAGAGGGGTAATAGTCAGTAAAAAAAACTGTTTCTGAAATATGAGGATGTACATAAAACTTTGACCAAGATTTTCCTAAGATCAGGAACTGGAGTAAGTAGTGTAGCACTCCTTATTCTTCAAATAATCAAGCTGAAAATGAATTGCTGTCGAATAAATACCATTTCTTGAACAGTTTTTCAATAAAAGTGTGATGACCTGCTCTTCATGGATTGAGGAAGGCCATTAACTTAATTCCCATTATAGTGGTTTGCAGTTACTGGTAAAGATGGATTGATCGAAGAAGTATTCCTGACATCAAACACTGTTGCCATTTAATTAAAGCTTCAGCCAGAGAGTCATAGATTTATGCAACATTTTGCGCGAGGAAGTAGTTTAATCCAATACTGTAGATAGTTTAAAGTGTGTTAAATAAATGTTGGGCTAAATACCCTATCAAATTCATGCCCAAGTGTTACAAGCCTACACAAGGAAATGGTAAGTTATAAAGGTTCCCAGAGATGGTAAGTCTAAAAAATGATCTCAATAATAAGGCAACAAGGTAGGTTACAGTGGTACAGTGTCAGCCTCTTGCACCAATTTCTGGGTTTTCCAGGTTCGAATCCCCCCACGAAGGTGAGGTGAAAATTGCCAGGACTAACCCACAAACTGTCTCAAGTACTGGTGTAGCATCCAGGAAGCAGTCATTTACAGTGATGTGATAGGCTTAATAAAGCTTCCTTCACCATCCATATATAGAACCACTGACAGGAGCTCACGCTCAATTCACATTATTAAACAAAAACACAGAATTCGAGCATTTTAGAAGTAAAATAAATTGAAAATGGTCATTATTTTAGTGACAATCATTGTTATTATCAATTCCTTTGTAACTTTATTACTCCCAGAGGACACACCTCTGAGTTAGTCCATTTAAGCAATATCAGCACAAATCCTCATAAATTAGCAAACTAGGGACTTCTTCCAATAGAAAAGACATGATCCTTTTGTAGTAGTGGTCACCCTTAAGAAGGTGAAGTCAAAAGTGTAATCGGGCCGGATAGCTCAGTTGGTAGAGCATTCACAGTTTGCGAGGTGCCGGGTCTGATTCCCAGTCTAGCTACATTCTTGTTGTCACCTAGGTTACATTAGCACCCAATGAAAATGACCCAAAAGCTACAGTGAGATACTCCAGATTCGTTACCCAAATGAATGCTGTTCCCAGGAAATTATTGACAAATTTCACTTGTGTGGGGAGTATTTAGTAGGGGTCTTGATTTAGAAAGAGGACTAGAAAGCTGTGTTGGTAGAGCGTTTGCACCGTTTGCGGAGGTCCCAGGTTTAAGTTCCGGTCTGGCTGCATGTTTATCTCACCTTGGTAACACTTAACACACAGACTACACAACGAAAACATAAAATCTTACTTGTTCAGGACTCCTTGACCGTTTTGATGCAGTAGCTGGGGCTTTCAACCTGCTTGTAAATGATGGTGCAGGCAGTCTACTTTTCCCTGATGCGGTCGGTCCAGGTAGCTGAAAGATAATCATACATATTCATGACTGAATTAGTAACTCAACCATACCCTTCTTAATTCAGTCACTAAAATCCGTACTTCATAACACCTCACTTAAATCTTTACCAAACGACATGTTTTCAACTGTCCAAAGTTGAAATAGTTTGCATACGACATTTCAAAATGTGATGAAATTGAAAAATGATCTTCTAATATGGCAGAAAACATTGTTGGAAAAGGAGATATTGTTTGTTAAGAACAATTTCTCCTTTTCCCACAATGTTTTCCGGAGTAGCCTTCAACAAACTAGTCAAATGTCGTTATTGTTTTGTAATGTGTTATTAGCTGAAGTTGCCCATACATTTTTATAACCAATTATGTATGACAATGAACAAGATCTGTTTAAAAGACAGCATATTCGCCTATTTCATAATGTCGTAGAGGGGTAATAGTCAGTAAAAAAAACTGTTTCTGAAATATGAGGATGTACATAAAACTTTGACCAAGATTTTCCTAAGATCAGGAACTGGAGTAAGTAGTGTAGCACTCCTTATTCTTCAAATAATCAAGCTGAAAATGAATTGCTGTCGAATAAATACCATTTCTTGAACAGTTTTTCAATAAAAGTGTGATGACCTGCTCTTCATGGATTGAGGAAGGCCATTAACTTAATTCCCATTATAGTGGTTTGCAGTTACTGGTAAAGATGGATTGATCGAAGAAGTATTCCTGACATCAAACACTGTTGCCATTTAATTAAAGCTTCAGCCAGAGAGTCATAGATTTATGCAACATTTTGCGCGAGGAAGTAGTTTAATCCAATACTGTAGATAGTTTAAAGTGCGTTAAATAAATGTTGGGCTAAATACCCTATCAAATTCATGCCCAAGTGTTACAAGCCTACACAAGGAAATGGTAAGTTATAAAGGTTCCCAGAGATGGTAAGTCTAAAAAATGATCTCAATAATAAGGCAACAAGGTAGGTTACAGTGGTACAGTGTCAGCCTCTTGCACCAATTTCTGGGTTTTCCAGGTTCGAATCCCCCCACGAAGGTGAGGTGAAAATTGCCAGGACTAACCCACAAACTGTCTCAAGTACTGGTGTAGCATCCAGGAAGCAGTCATTTACAGTGATGTGATAGGCTTAATAAAGCTTCCTTCACCATCCATATATAGAACCACTGACAGGAGCTCACGCTCAATTCACATTATTAAACAAAAACACAGAATTCGAGCATTTTAGAAGTAAAATAAATTGAAAATGGTCATTATTTTAGTGACAATCATTGTTATTATCAATTCCTTTGTAACTTTATTACTCCCAGAGGACACACCTCTGAGTTAGTCCATTTAAGCAATATCAGCACAAATCCTCATAAATTAGCAAACTAGGGACTTCTTCCAATAGAAAAGACATGATCCTTTTGTAGTAGTGGTCACCCTTAAGAAGGTGAAGTCAAAAGTGTAATCGGGCCGGATAGCTCAGTTGGTAGAGCATTCACAGTTTGCGAGGTGCCGGGTCTGATTCCCAGTCTAGCTACATTCTTGTTGTCACCTAGGTTACATTAGCACCCAATGAAAATGACCCAAAAGCTACAGTGAGATACTCCAGATTCGTTACCCAAATGAATGCTGTTCCCAGGAAATTATTGACAAATTTCACTTGTGTGGGGAGTATTTAGTAGGGGTCTTGATTTAGAAAGAGGACTAGAAAGCTGTGTTGGTAGAGCGTTTGCACCGTTTGCGGAGGTCCCAGGTTTAAGTTCCGGTCTGGCTGCATGTTTATCTCACCTTGGTAACACTTTTAACACACAGACTACACAACAAAAACATAAAATCTTACTTGTTCAGGACTCCTTGACTGTTTTGATGCAGTAGCTGGGGCTTTCAACCTGCTTGTAAATGATGGTGCAGGCAGTCTACTTTTCCCTGATGCGGTCGGTCCAGGTAGCTGAAAGATAATCATACATATTCATGACTGAATTAGTAACTCAACCATACCCTTCTTAATTCAGTCACTAAAATCCGTACTTCATAACACCTCACTAAAATCTTTACCAAACGACATGTTTTCAACTGTCCAAAGTTGAAATAGTTTGCATACGACATTTCAAAATGTGATGAAATTGAAAAATGATCTTCTAATATGGCAGAAAACATTGTTGGAAAAGGAGATATTGTTTGTTAAGAACAATTTCTCCTTTTCCCACAATGTTTTCCGGAGTAGCCTTCAACAAACTAGTCAAATGTCGTTATTGTTTTGTAATGTGTTATTAGCTGAAGTTGCCCATACATTTTTATAACCAATTATGTATGACAATGAACAAGATCTGTTTATAAGACAGCATATTCGCCTATTTCATAATGTCGTAGAGGGGTAATAGTCAGTAAAAAAAACTGTTTCTGAAATATGAGGATGTACATAAAACTTTGACCAAGATTTTCCTAAGATCAGGAACTGGAGTAAGTAGTGTAGCACTCCTTATTCTTCAAATAATCAAGCTGAAAATGAATTGCTGTCGAATAAATACCATTTCTTGAACAGTTTTTCAATAAAAGTGTGATGACCTGCTCTTCATGGATTGAGGAAGGCCATTAACTTAATTCCCATTATAGTGGTTTGCAGTTACTGGTAAAGATGGATTGATCAAAGAAGTATTCCTGACATCAAACACTGTTGCCATTTAATTAAAGCTTCAGCCAGAGAGTCATAGATTTATGCAACATTTTGCGCGAGGAAGTAGTTTAATCCAATACTGTAGATAGTTTAAAGTGTGTTAAATAAATGTTGGGCTAAATACCCTATCAAATTCATGCCCAAGTGTTACAAGCCTACACAAGGAAATGGTAAGTTATAAAGGTTCCCAGAGATGGTAAGTCTAAAAAATGATCTCAATAATAAGGCAACAAGGTAGGTTACAGTGGTACAGTGTCAGCCTCTTGCACCAATTTCTGGGTTTTCCAGGTTCGAATCCCCCCACGAAGGTGAGGTGAAAATTGCCAGGACTAACCCACAAACTGTCTCAAGTACTGGTGTAGCATCCAGGAAGCAGTCATTTACAGTGATGTGATAGGCTTAATAAAGCTTCCTTCACAATCTATGTAAAACAAATCAATCAAACCAAGCAAAAGGTTAACTTTAAAGGAAAATGGTGTCCGGTGGGGGGCTCCAGTGGGGGGAGTGTTTGGGCCAAATCATGCAGCCACTCAAAAACTGTGACAGTGCGCTACCAATCAAGCAAAAGAGTTGAAAGGTTCTTCACATGTAATCAAAATATTTCGATGTTAAAACTGCCTTTTATTTTCTGATGGGACAATCTAACAGGATTTCCATCTAATACAGTCAACTCGACAGTTTCGGATCATCGACAGTTCCGGATCATCTTATGTTTGTTGTCAAATTTCTATGAATGCGAAGAAATTCTGGCCTTAAAAACTTATCAGTCATTCAGCATATTCATTAAGCTCTTGACAAAACCAATATGACATTTCCACGTCTGGTAAAGCGATCAAAATCAATTTGGAACGGTTAATTGAGACTGAGACAAGTCACCGGAAGTTTACCTAATTTCAACGATATTTTTTTCGGCGATTTAGACGCTCATTTAAAAAGATAATATGCACTAAACATTGTTATCATTTGTAAGAAAAATTATAATAGATTGTATTTATGCAGAACTTTCACGCTTAAACGGGTCTGGGATTTTAAAATTGCATGATGAACGAAGGCAGGTGAACTCGACAGTTTCGGCAATCTCTACCAGAGTAAATTGGTTCCAGCTACGCTCCCACATTTATCTCTGTGACGGGCTCAGAAAATAGTACCACTTTTCCGGCATGGTCACGTGGCCGAAACTGACTGTGTAGTAGTATACTGCATCTAGCGGCTTGCAAAAAGCGAGTTCCAAACGCAAACTAACGCTCAGATCAATCAAGAAGTTAGACGAAAGTCTCTTTAGTCGTATCACAATATAAAGATAGATAAGATAGGACAGTTTAAATAGAATAAAGACATTTATTTACACACAAAGTAGTTTACATTTGAAGCGTAACAGCTTATTGAGTAGAATTGATGCGACGCTCCATACGACTCGAAACCCGCCCCCTCGATCAAAACAAAGTGAATGACAGCTAGAAAATACATTCTCCAAGACAAATCAAACCTCCTCGTAGTTAAACAAATGAGTCCTCAGTCAGAATGAAACGTTCTCAGCAAAATCCAATGAATCAAGATTCTTGGCGACCTTCTCAACAACAAATAGCACCATTCCTCTTCATTTCGAGTTTAAATCTTCCTTCAGTCGGTTCAGACCTTGACATTACTATTAACTGGACATAGATCATACTGTTAAGCCTCAAAACACTTATTTGAAAGGACTATCTCACATGTTGTGGTTTTAACAATTCAAAATAAGAAGTTTTCTTTCAATAAAATGAAAATATAAATCTCTAAAGTCACAGAAGACTAGATTATTGACAGCTTTTCAATACCATTCTTAACTGTTTAGAAAAGTTTATAAAGAACATTTACAGTGTATATTGTTGATAATGCACATTTAACCCTTTCCCAAACAACATAGTTACTGTTTCAAATTGAAAGAGTTTGCAGTCGACATTTCAAAATGTAATGAAATTGAAAAATATTCGTCAAAAAGATCAGAAAACCTTGTGGGAAAAGGAAAAATTGCTTGTTACGACCAATTCCTCCTTTTCCCACAATGTTTTCTAAAGTCGTCTGCAACAAAGTGGTCAAATGTTGTTATTGTTTGGGAAAGTCCCAAATTCTAAGAGTTTGCAGGCGACATTTCAAATTGTGATGATATTGAAAATAATCTTCTGATAAGGCTTGAAAAGTGGAAATTGCTCAATAAGAGCAACTTTGCCTTTTCCCACAATGTTTCCAGAGTAATCTGCAACAAAATGGTTAAATGTTTTTAAGTTTAGATGGTTGTTTAGAGAAAAACACCAGTTTAAATGGTTTGTGATATCTGCAAAATAAAGGAATGGGTGAAGCAGATGTCCTGATAATAGGCCTATTCAGCCATTATTGATTCTTTAAATCCTATGTTGTGGGTACTCATTTGAAACATTAGAATGATCAAATGAATTATTAACCAGATCTAACTCATCAAACAGATCTAAGCGTTATTTTATTCAGATTAAACTCAGCTTTTCATTAGCTAGTTTTACTGATAAGAAAGTTCCTATCTTATCTCTTCACCTACACCATATTCTTCAATCATACTTTGATAATGCACATGATGGACACTGTTTCTATTTATTTGGTGATTCTCAGGTTAAATTGTATTTGGTTGAGTAATTTTGCTTTAGTTACTTTTCCATTTTATACAGCAAATAATATTTATGGTTGAAAGGCTTTCAACTTTTATGAACACTGTTCTGACATCATCTTTCTTGAAATATAATGAATGCAACTATTATGTATCAACTAGACAATGTTTTAAACAAACAACAGTCCAGCTAATTTGTTTATTCAATATTTCATCATAATATCACTAAACAGTAATATTTTCATGATGAGAACTTGTCTTGTAAAGAATTTGATTGTTGTATGCTGTAATGATAATAATACATGTATATTTTTGTCTTAAAAGATTATTCATAGAGAACATTTGAATTATAAAAGAAACTCTTACAATCTGTCCTTTAAGTTCCTATTAACAAGCAACTGTTTGAAAACTAAGTAGCAATTATAACCATATCTGGGGATGCTCCCTGCATTCATCATTTGGTCACTTATTGTGAATTTGTTATAAGCATTTATGAAAGAAACTTAAGAAATACACTGTTGTCATAATTGTTTTGACATTGCTTAGAAGTTATAAAAACTATGATGAATTTTGATGCAAAGCATGAGTATTGTTCATTCAACTATAACTGATATCTGTATGTAAAATTCAAATCATATGAAGAAGTAAAGTGAAAATCTGAAATGAAAACTTAATTGTTAAGCGTTAATTGTTACTCTTCATTTAACAAACATCTACAGAATATATACCTTAGACCATCCTATACATTAAAAGAATCATATTACTGGCCACCTTTAACCCTATCAATTATCAATTCTTTCTTTCATTTCTTTCATAAGAGAGGTTAATAATAACTAATTAAACTTGCTCTTTATACAGTTCATCCAAATATTCTGAAATTACATACAATTCATGATTTATTTAGTTATAACAATGCTTCAAAAATGTTTTAATTTCTAATGAGTCCCTCTTCTTATTACAAATTTATATCATGGTAATCAATGAAATTCTTTTTCTGCATTGAATGAATCAAATATGGAATGTTTTATCAGTCTCCTGTCCCTTATTAAGATTGTTGACATGGTAAAGTATGTGCATTCATTGGTTCAGAAAGAACATTGTGCCAAAATATAAGGACATCTGAATTGATGGACTTAATGCTGTTGTATTATGTTCAAATTACAATTAATAGAAGCATCGACCAATTCTCTCAGATATGAATAGTGAAAATTATCCAAATAGTAAGCAACTGAAGATAACATTCGTTACGTTGAAAAGGGTAGAAATCAGTTTGATAAAGGGATGTGATTTAACTTGACAATCTGTCAGTCATTTTTTAGTTTTATTGCAATGCTTTTCTCACTATTGTTGGAGGTTTTACCACTTTACTAAAATGCCCCAAAGTGCACTAAATCAAGCAGAAATTTGCCTTGACCCATCGACCCGTATAAAAAAAAACGCGTCCTCACTCCCCAGCATCCTCGCCATCCCCAAGCCCTACCCCCCACGAAGATTAACAGCTGTGGCAGTTTTATAGAGGGGAGAACCAAGGATGTACAGCTTTCTTATTTCTTCAGAATCATTAATGGTTTGTCTATTCTTTTGCACAAAGTATGAGCATACATACATCATAAAGTTTCTAGTAAATCATGAATCACATACTAAAAAAAACAAGCATAGTTAGAAAAAGGTACTTGCAGTTTATTCATCATGGTTCTTTCCTCTCATCTTTATCTCTATGCTCATGCATTTCCTTTGGCCCCATAAACCATAAACACATCATCCAAATATCCATATTGTTTCAATCACTGGCAGCCATTATACAGTGTTTTCTCTGCAACCCTTTTTTAACCAATTCAGCTCTCATTTCATAGCATGTGAAGCTTATTAGAAAGTACAGTACTTTTTTAAAAGCGACAACTCATTGATATCATACATTCGTGGAAGTTTTCTGAACATCATTTTGAAGAGATCTGCGTCCATTCAGATGATAAAAATGTGCCATCTAAGAAGCTTTTGCCTTTTCAAAAGACAAAGACATCGCGTATTTTGAAGTAAATAATTGCAGGTAGCGAAATCTTTAAAAATCACAGCTGTAAAGTGAAGACATCGTTCCCAATTTCTACCTCGTGTTTGTTTACATCACTGGTATCCAAGCTGTCCGATAACCAAGACTTATTATACTTCGAGCGGGAGACCAAAGATGTAAACATTCCGCGAATTGATTTTCAATAGCGTAAAAAGGCTTTACAATAGTTCTAGCAAGAATCGGTGAAATACATATTCAATGTCTACTGTATGGATAAAGTTAGTCTCAATAATGATCCGTGAACGAAGCTTTTTCGTCATTTGGACATTTATCGTGCTTCGCTACGTCTCAAGTCCAACGTGATTTTTATGTTACAAAATTTCGAACGACCGACTCAGTGCTTTTAAATTGCGATTTTTCGTTTTCAAAGGGACCAAAAAATAAACGGAAACTTGAAATACATACATAAATCATTTATGAATCATCTCAGCCCACACAAGTATCCAGTACACCTCTTATATGCGAGTTATCTATCAAGAAACATCGACGATGCTCAAAAATAAACAATCGCCGTCCATATTGTTTACCACCGGCCGCGAGATTCCCGCGGATATCTTGCGGGTCAAAGGTCATCGCATTATGTATACAGTTTGGGATGAAGTACGCGTCTTTCTCCCTAAAGTCGAGTTGTACTCAGTTGAGCTCTCTTCACATACAGATTCGGAGAAGATATGCTTGGATAAGATGTCTTTTACAAATCAGCATTTGAAGCATAGTCCGTTATGGTTCTTCTAAAATAACATCCTTGTTTTTGTTATCTATTAATTCGCTTATTTTGTTTAAGTAGGCCTATTACGTGATTGTAGTGTTACCAAAAATAAAAAAATATATATACTTTTTTTTTTCAAAATGAACGGAAATCATTTCATGTTTTGTTTTGAATCGAATCTAACAGGAATAAGGATCATTTAACCCTTTCCCAAACAACAAATTTTCGACTGTTCCAAATTGAAAGAGTTTGCAGACGACATTTCAAAATATGATGAAATTGGAAAATAATCTTCTGATAGGGCAGAAAACA
The DNA here is from genome assembly GCA_947846245.1 of Cerastoderma edule. NCBI lineage: Eukaryota > Metazoa > Mollusca > Bivalvia > Cardiida > Cardiidae > Cerastoderma > Cerastoderma edule. The sequence goes on from OX401416.1 coordinate 21,886,373, forward strand.
TTGTGGGAAAAGGACAAACTGCTCGTCACAATCAATTGCTCCTTTTCCCACAATGTTTTGCACAATATCTGCAACAAACTGGTCAAATGTCGTTATTGTTTGGGAAAGGGTTAAAAGTTCGATTTATAAAATTGTGATTGGAGCGATATTTACGCCTAGCGTAAAACGCCTGACGTCGGACCGATAAAACTTGTAGTTGATTTCCTTGAAACTATAACAAACTATTTCCTTCACCTGTGTTGGATCGGTGATGTTCAGTCCTATGAACACCAAACATATATACTTACTGCAACTAGTGTTTAAAAAGTTACTTCATGAAGTATTACGTTGGGTGTTCATCGGGTACATGCTATCAGCGACCTGCATGTGAAAACCGCGTAACCAGAGCCTATCTATCACGTATTTACACAGTAGATTTAATGTCAAAGGAATAAAACAACACATTTTGACATAATGAATATTTTACTTAACACCTTCATAACAATATGTCGTTGCACAGTGTTTATAGTGCTTGAAGAAGGGGTGGGGATAAATAGTTCAAGCTTATTATCATCAATCCTTTACCAGACAACAAGAGGAATCTGTGGGTTTGTTTTGCAGACGACGTTATATACATGTGTCGTAAACCTCGCCTCGGGTAACGAGTTTTATCGGGTTCGGGCTCTGGATAAAAATTGTCTAACTCGGGTTAAACAATTAGTTAGTCAGGATCACACCACTAGCTTTTAAATAAATGACAATTAAGGTAGCTAGAGCCTAACAAGAAAAATAACAGAATCTTAAAAGGAAATAATAAAGATTTTAATCCCTTAAAGTTACAAAGTCAAGTTATTAAACCAAAACGAAACAAAGTGTTTTTCTCACAATGTTTCAAGTTTGGACATAAAGTGTTCAATAAAGTTCAATCAAATTATAAAGGATAAATTCACAAAGTCAAAACGATTAACTCTGTTCAAGCCTATCCATTATCATCAATTCCTCATCAGACACCATGAACAAGGAGGATCTGGGTTTTTTTTGCAGACGACGTTATACGCATGCAATATTGGTATATTAGGAGCAAGTGGTGCGCTGTGTTTCAAATGATATCAATTCTACAATTCATTCAAATTACGAACCTATAATGTCAACCTATTTACCAAATGTAGGACCTTTATACTTGTACTTGAATCAGGCTTCTGTACCGAAATGAAATGTTGCTCATAAGAAGCGAATTTTCAATTAGTTACATTTATTTCAACTCCTTTTTAATTAAGAACTTTAATCTGTTGTTACAACAATTTGTTCCGCCTGTTGATCGCTGAAATTTGGACTTCTAACAGGTGTTCAATGGAAGTATTCTTTTGGAAAAACTGCTCCTTTACAGACCGTTTCCCTGTGAATTCACATAACTTCCTACAAATACTACAACGAGTACACGCAGTGCATTCACAAACGGGACACTCCTTTGCAAAACAATAATTTGAACTCTGTATTTCACACTTGTCCATTCGATGCGTTAGCAATTGACTTAAATCTTTCTCTCCACAAGATCCCTCATATATTCGTCTGTGATTGATTTCATAAGGGATCTTCCATATGGAAACAGAATTCTGTCCTACACGTCCACTACGCCTAACTTCTTGCCAGTACGAAAGAACACTTTTGGAAGCCCTCAATGAACGATCACTTCAATATCGGGTACGTTGACCCCAATTACCTACAGAACACGAATGGAGGAGGCAGGCGAACAGAATTCCTTTATTATCCATTTTTTGTTTGTTTCTTAGTCCTAGAACTGTGAAACATTTCCACGATCCTTCCCCTTGTGGCCTTAATACTGTCTTTGTATACTTGAATCAACAAACACCTTTCAAAGGAGGTCACACTTACCCAATTTGTCACTCGAGGCAAACCACCCAAACAAAGAAGACCAAAGGTATTTCAATTTGTGTCAGTATGACAATCAAAGACCATCACGTTTGATTATTAAGTAAGAGAGAACAAATTTTGCCGAAAATAAGAAAATTAACGTCGAAACAAGTTTCACGGCATAATTGACCAAGTGCCATCGGCGTAATAGAGCAAAATTGACAGGTTAGTCTGATCAGAGACATAGATGTTATGATTGTAATCTATGTCTCTGGTCTGATAAAATATATTATCTCCATTTAAGTTTTTATTGAAATATAACGGAATACTATCATAATATATCAAGGTAACTTAAAAAAGATTAATATGAGGGGACAAATGTGCGCCTAAACCCATTACTAAACAATAACCAAATTTACCGGTTTGTTGCAGACGACTCTAGAAAACTTTGTGGAACATGGATAAATTGTTCTTAACGAGCAATTTATCCTTTTCCCACAATGTTTTCTACCTAATAGAAAGGTCATTTCCAATAACATCACATTTTGAAATGTCGTCTGCAAACCCTTTCAATTTGGGACGATTGAACATTTAACGTTCGGTAAAGAGTTATACAAAAATGGTGTCAAATGTTCGTGGAGGGGGGGGGGGCAACTTCCCGTATATCATTTCGCAAGTTTCAGCCAATGCGTTGAACTAAGTCTGCAAGAAGCGCAATTTAACTTTCCATGTATTTGGTTTCAATTAGGAAAAATGACTCAACTTTGTCTGGACTTCTCATTTTTAAAGCAAGATAGTTAACACCGTCTAATTCCATAAATGAATCCATTGTTTCAAAAGAAGTAACAAAAACATATATAATCAGATGATGAAAATACTGTGGGAATTATTTTAGTCGAAGTACAGTATCAAGTGCTCACAAATAATGTACTCCAGCCAAACGCGTACAACGTTACTAACAGTGATCGAGTGTAAATCGAGTGTTGACATGTATATCGGACCGTGTAACATAACCTAGAGCGAGACTTAGCATCCGGATGTTTCGGACTTTTACCTCAATGTTTGAAAGCAGGTTTTATGTGTGTGATTTAAATCAAAGTTTTGGATATTTATACAAAAGTGACACTTTTGAGACTTCACACATCGACAGATAAAAGGTTA
>OX401416.1:21889884-22198452 GCA_947846245.1 Cerastoderma edule
TGATTTGCTGGTAAATAAGCTACTAAACTATATGGAAAGAAATATGAATATAGAAATATGGAAAGAATCGAATCATATCTTGGGTCGGTCGTCATTGTATGCAATTGGATGCCGCCATTCATGTAGCTCCGACTTACTTCGACCATACGAGCGATCTGTAATAAACAGCAATGTTGAAGAATCGAACCAAATAACGTTAAACAAAGTATACACAACTTACAGAATGTATTGGTAAATACGGCTGAGGATTACGAAAGTATCTTGAAATAATATATTAACCCATTACAAAACAATAATAAATTTACGGCTTTGTTGCAGACGACGCTGGAAAAGATACTGCGGGAAAAGGAGAAATTGCTCACAACGAGCAATTTCAATTTTCCCCACAATGTTTTCTACTACATCAGTAGACAGTAGAAAATTGGCGTTTGGTAAAAGTATACACAACTTACAGAATGACATTGGGGGAAATTAAAACCAGACAGAATAACGAATTACCTTTTCGTTGTAGAAATCCAAAATTAAGAGACGTATTTTCAAACATACGTCCTTCCCTGGCTGTGGCTAAAGTCGTTTGGCGTATATCTCCAAAACACCCGGCTTTTATAAGGTGAAATTACATAATATATAATTACTGCACACAAAAGTCTCAACAGAAATATCGTGAAATATCGTGAGTTCATGCAACCACGCCATTCAGCAAGGGTAATCCGCTATTTATATGGCGAGCGTGTTGCAACACTCATCCTTGAACGACACTCATGCGCTTTGTGGCCTTCCAGATTACTTCATGGTTGAATCGTTTCATATTTACCTCTTGCCTCATACGGTAATCCCAAATTCTAAGTAAAATAAATGCGATGAAAAGCAAAGTAGATCAAAGCTTGCAACTGACTGTTGTTCTTTTTTCGAATTTTATTTCCCGAAATAATGGTTTGGATAAACGAAGAGATCAACCAATTTTTAACAAGCCTCAATTTAAAGTTCATTGTTTGGCTGTCTTTTTATCATAATTTTCAAGAAGGAGCATTCGTGGATTGTTTCTTCTTACTGCAGGTTCGTTATACACTGACAATTTGTCCTAATGAGCAAAACAAATTACAAATGTATCCACCTTTCATATTCATCCATTACGCGAGATGTGTACATTGCGCACAAAAGGCCTCTATTTTCGTAATGGAAATATCGCGAGTTCATTTAACCTCGGTATTGAGCACGTGTAATCAGATAATTACGTGGCGAGCGAGTTGCGAAATTGCAACAAATTACCCGTGCAAGGCACACATTCCTTTTGCGGCCTTAGATTTTACTTCATGGTCGAATAGTTTCGTATTAACCATTACCCCATATGGTAAGCGGGTAAAATTGTTGAATTACTCTCAGTACACTGACATTTTGTCCTAATGAGCAATACTCTGATCTCTTAGAAAACATCATTTCCCTTTATAATCAGTGTCATCAATGGAAGTAACATCTCTCTGGTGTGGTGTCCAGCACATGACGGCTTAGTAGGTAATGAGATGGAAGACAGAGTAGCGAAAGATGCGTTAGAGGGCCCTGTTCGTGACCAAATTCCCCCAAGCAAATCGGAATAGGCAATGTATCTACAATAGAAATGCGTATCCGTATTTAGCGGACAAGCTCAGCCTCCGGCCGCCACAGAATTGTCAATGCCGTTCCCGGTTGGATAAGTGTGTGTGTGACGCGTCTGAGGCTGTGATATAATCTTCTATAGGGGAACATCGGTGAACACATCCTACAATGTAGTTTTATATGTGTTCACTGTATGGAAACAAACGCGACAGAGCATTTTCTGCTGCTCTGTGGCGTTCACGCGGGACCAAGAAATCATAAGCTGATACTTATTTTGCTTACAGCGGATGTGAGTGTGGCTCGGGATCGGACATCTTTAAGAGTTGTCCCGTCCCGAGCCCGACCCACTTCCAACCCAGGCTTGCTGGACTGTATGTGCAGACGACCAATTTCACTGGTTTAAGTGTAAAACAGGAAAAAACTCGTACAGTCAATCAAGTATGTCATTCGCTAGTTGTCCCCATCTCAAGTCGATTTCATCCAGAAAAGGTGCCGACCTAGAACTGCAAAACGGAATGAAATGAGAATCGTTGTTACCGTTCCAACACTTAGTCCAGTCCGACCCTTCATATTTGTTTACAACAAAGCGGAGGATACACACTTCTCGCCCGCTTAACGGGCCCAGCAATATACGCGCGGCCAGACGGCAGATAACTTTTATTTTTAGACGACCGGTCATTATGTTTGTTTGGAGGCTACGCGGGTCGATATCACTATCGATTTTTGCTTAACCCGTTGGATTTGGCGATTCCTAACCTTCGTATCAATATAATGGAATGAACGCCGGAGCCTTTGGGGAATTCGGAGTTCTTTTGTGCATGCTGTTCCGTTTTCCCGCAACCCATACCGACATTGCTTTTGTTTCCTCAGATCTGCGAGCGGGTGGGACCCATTTCGCGGTGTCCATCATAAGGCTGTATTCGAGATGGGTCGGACTCATTTAATATGGGAGAAATCACTGTAACCCACATCCGATTTTGGGCGGAAGATACCGAGGGTCTCCGTTCTTCTTCGATTAACATCCATTTCACTTTTTAAGTCAGAGGGATATTTTGCCATCTATTTTCGGTGAGTTGCGTGGGACATGGGGTGGTAACGACCAGCGTTCTCCTCCCAGTTGTTCGAATCGGTACATTTTGGTTAATGTTTAATGCATAGGCTACTGGTATAGTATTTGAATCCGGCGGGGAAGAGTAAGACTGCAATTGGAGAGAGATCGGCTTTTTGTGGATTACTGCAGTTTATTCAATAATCTGTGAGTAACATCACAGCAATAGCCCATTACCAAACGCCAAATTTTCGACTGTCCCAAATTGAAGGAAATTTGCAGACGACATTTAATGTGATGAAATTGATAAATAATCTTCTGATAGGGCAGAAAAAGATTTGGGAAAAGTAGAAATTGCTCGTTAAGAGAAAGAGACGATTGATATATCTAAAATGTATTCGCGCGGTGTACCCACACTTTGACTTAGCGTATCACATTGTCAAAGGGATATGAACCTTTTCTTGTAGTTAGCTAGTATTTGGACAAGTAGCAGTTTCACAATTTCAAATATTGCACCTTTCCTTTTGTTTTGAAATTTAAAGATGGTGGATCTAGATTCACATCGGGCAGTAACAGGTGCTTTGTGGCTCCGAAACTTTTAATTATAGTTATCTATTAGTTATCTAAACATGGTGGATCTAGATTCATATCGGGCAGTAACAGGTGCTTTGTGGCTCCGAAACTTTGAATTATAGTTATCTATTAGAGAGATAATGATTTACTTAGATGTATTTGATGTTTATTTTACTTGAATCGCAAAAAGTGACATTTTTTTTTAATTTAAACATCTCTCATGTTCTTATTCATAAATCGAAAATGCAGGAGAAGCCACCATTTCTGATATAAAACCAAAAAAAATCATTTTGGAGACTACTGGAATACCCCTTACGGAATAGGCAAGATGCCTTCTCCTGTGCTCAACCCCTGCCTCGGTAAAAAAGAAATAACCGTGGCTACGGCATTGATTAGAAGCAGTATTCATGCATTCATGTACATGCATTCTCATACGCAGTAATCCACAGTTTCCTTCGGTAAGGGGTACCGTACAAACGAAACTAGTCGGGTATGTCTGTAAGCTGAGAAGTGTTAAGGCTGAGGTACCCTAATACAGTGTAGCAAAGGGAAGTAATACTGTGCAGAGCTTACATACATTAAGTGTGATGGTTTCGGGTATATTACTGAAACACCCTTGCACACTGCGTACAACTTAACCCTTTCCCAAACAACAAATTTTTGACTGTCCCAAATTGAAAAGGTTTGCAGACGACATTTCAAAATATAATGAAATTGGAAAATAATCTTCTGATAGGCCAGAAAACATTGTGGGAAAGGAAAAATTGCTCTCCTTTACCCTCAATGTTTTCTAAAGTCGTGTGCAACAAAGTGGTCAAATGTGGTTATTGTTTGGGAAAGGGTTAAACAGTAAGTTTTCTCGTAGATGTAAGGGAAAAGTTGCATCTAATCATTTGTAGCGGTTGAAACTAACAGACTAAGGAAAAAATATAGTTTATGGTTGAATGCAATAAAGGCAGATAAGAGTAGACCCCTCTAGACTACGGCCGATAGCAGAGAATACACACAAAGAGAGAAAAGGCGGACGAAAGCAATAAAGAAGAAAAAAGCGGACGGATTAGATTTAGAAAAAAAATTACGACGAAAAACGCGGATGAATGCAATAAAGACAGAAACGGCAGATAAGAGTAGACCCATCTGTTTTTTAATGGGTTTTACATCACATCAACATTATTTCAGTTATGTAGCGATGCCCGACTATTAATGATGGAGGTAGACCCCATCTGGTCAAGACGGGTAGAACCATCGAGACCAATCTGTACTACGGCCGATAGAGGAGAATACACACAAAGAGAGAAAAAGCGGACGAAATCATGGAATAGACAATTATCTATAGCGGAGAAAGGATACATTTGCATGCGGAGAGAAATATCTTTGACAACAAACAAAAATGAAAACGATAGAGATCGAAAGTGGTTGTCTCTCCTATTTCTGGGTTTACTCACAAAGAACTGTTGACCTGGAGACATAAGAAATAAAACACTTTTAATCAACTACAGAAAGGAATGTTATTCTAAGAATTTCTGAACACTGTACTCTGGGTCATAAAACCCATGATGATATTTATCACAAATCTATTCTTACAAATTCCTTACAATATTTTACCTCCAAAACCATTCTAAATATTTTGTGTGAAACAGTCATAAATCACAAGGCGATTCCCCTTCGTTAAATGATAACTTATCAGTAATGATTCAAATTGTAAAAAGATAAGAATCAGAAAAAGAAGAATTAAATAATAATAAAAAAGACATCAAAATCATTTAAAACGTACAAACAAACATGTTAAAAAGTGTTCCTTTTTTTGTAAATAAATATTCCAAAAACCGTTAACGGTGATAAATGGTCAAATAAGACTGAACATATAAAAGAAACAAAAATCTAAAACGTTGGTAAATCAAAACATATCACTAAAAAGTCATTTCCATCGTAACAACACTTCATTTAAACATATAGCTATGGAGTGTCCATCGATCTCGTGCCGTCCGCTTTTTCCCTCTATATTTGCTTTCGTCCGCTTTTTCCTTCTTTGTGTATATGGTCCGCTTAAGACGTCCGCATTTTAGACACACCCGTCGAATAGGCGATTGGTAAGTCTAATTCAGGCGTCTACACTTACCGCGGGATCCCATGAAATTCTCAATATATTTCATTTGTTCTTCAGAAATTGTAAGTTACTTAGCATGTTCCCAATGTTAACTAGTAACGTACCGATGAAAAATAACCTAAGGCACAGTTGGATCCTTTTTTAAGAAAGATAATATGAAAATAGGCAAAGCCTAAATCGGGCGGAAGATTTGTTTTTCAAATGTATGAACCGTGCATTGGACAGAACGTCACAGAAGTCTAGTTGGAATCAAGCTTGATATATCGATTTTGCATTTGATACCTCAGCTTTGGTGATATTCTTTCAAAAGTCATTTGACAATGGTTAATTGATTTCTAACAACAGAGCAACACTGTTTAGCAATCAAAGACTTGAAGTATTAGCGGGGACTGGTGAGGAAACAATGGGAGTAGGGATATGTTCATTGATACATCATAGGCGTAGGAGCCGGGGGGCCAGGGGGGGGCCGCCCCAATATCCAGACTGGGGGGGGGCAGAGTATACTTTGGCCCCCCCAATATTCACAATGGAAAATGAAGATATTAGAAAAGAAAAAAATAAAGAAACGAAATTTAAAGCAGAATCAATATAAATGTGTGTATTTTTTGTGCTTTATCTAATACAAATTTGCCTTTATAGTTACGAACATAACCAAAACATTTTTGACACCATCATCGCAAATGGCAATCTTTATTCAATGAAAACTCAGCTCACGAAAATAACCGAGTAGTTTCGATTGACAAAAACAGTGATGTAAAATGTGTCCTTTAAGTAGTAAGACCCAATATATTGTATTCAATTGTTAGCTAAAGCTTAAAATTTAATAATTCAGTGGTAACTATGTAAGTTGTACCCGGGTTGTGACAGTCTGATAGCAGTTTTTAGATGCAGCACTTTTAATTGCCGCGTGAGTTCGAGACCTGGCCTATCCATTTTTCTTTTTTTCACTTTTTTTTTGTATTAAGATACACATTTTCATAAGCTTTCTTTTAATTCATTAAATGGTATTGAGTTTGTAGATGCATGAAAAGTCATGACAAAAGTTTTGGAACATTTATTCTTACCGGTACATTTACCAGTCCTCATCTGAAGTTGGCCCCCCAATATTGAAAATGCTCCTACGCCTATGTACATATGAAACTCTCTGTTGAAATTGTTGTTTAACCATCATCCAACAATAGCATCTAAGTCTCACTACCATCTATGCATGGTTAGATGCTATCGATGGATACTTTATATCCATATTTTAGCTGTGACACAGGTCCTTCCCAAAACTTTCCCATTTAAAAAAGCTGCTTAACATCAAATTATTTTGACCAAAACACAGAGTAATGGGTTTCATGATTAGTGTCTTGGAAGATAAATTGACAGGGACTGATGAGGTAATAATAGGAGCAGGGATATGTTCATTGATACAACTGATACATTCTGTTGAAAATGTTGTTAAACCATTGTGCAACAATAGCATCCAAGACTAAATATCATGTATGTATGGTTGGAGATACTCGCATGTTTTAGCTCTCCTACCAATATCAGTAATGAAATGAGAAATAGAAGACACTGTTCGAGCCATATCAAAACCACCAAACTATAGAATTTGAATCCCTAGATTATCTCTGCATGCAAATTCAGGATCCAAGGCAAGATTTCAGTAAGTGCTTCACAAATGTGAACAGTTACTATAGGTCTAGCATTGGCACCTTGTCAATATGTAAAATTTACACTGCATCAAATTTTGTCGTAAGTACATGTATATGTTTTCCTCTGAGCCATTCGAAATCATAACCTTTGGCAACATTTGATTTAATTTTATTTCACATTAACTATTATGAAGGAAGTCCACAAATTCTTTAAAATAACTGCTGAAAAGGATTTGTTGATAGACCATGAACATCTTTTTTAAAATTTAAACAGCACCAAAAGTCCTTCAATAAAAAGATGAAATAAACTTAAGTCAATTCTATAGATAAACAATTGACAATAATTAATCATATCAATAATCAGTTTACATACTTATCATTGTTTATTATAACTTTATCAACCATTCTTATCATTTAAAGTTTTAAATATGTCTTACATCCAATAGTTAAAGTATCTAAAGTATATACAAGCCAGAGAGTCCAACTGGGATTCGAACCCAGAACCTCCTCAGAAAAACTAAGATGCTCTAACCAGTTGAGCTATCAGACTTAATTCTGGCATTGTATAATTTTTAACAAATTCAATATACCTTTTTCAATTTCCATATTAGTCGGATTAAGACGCATACACTGACAGTCATCCTTTCTTCTTACAACACAAAACAAATAACTAATAGTATTTATACAAATGTATTTATGGGTAGTCACAATTGTTTCTAATAGGTATTGGTAACAAATATTTGCTGTTGTTTCAATATTGGACCAATCACAAGTACCTAAATTTGATAAAATGATACTCCTTTTTCAAAACTAGTGTCATGCTTTCAATAGCATTATTAGTAAAATATATTTAAAACCAATTAGCTACAAAAAAAAGGAAAATGTCCATACTAAAACACTTCCTTCACAATATCCAGTGGTAACAATTTGGCAAGATGTTAACCCAGGCATTAATTGAGATATATCAGTACTACATCATTTTATCAAATCTGCTTCATAAATCAATATAGAAACCACTGTAAGAAAATGACAATAGAGCCAATAGAAGGCAATAAAAGGAAATTTCCTGTAAAATCATGCAGTCTTCTTAAAAATTCAAAGTCATACCAGCTTTTTGAGCTTCTCAATTCAGTAATTTCAGCTATGATTTTTTTTCAAATTCAACAGGCTTGGGCCTCTTCCCAATTCAAGGGGGAAATGACCTGTAAGAAATGTCCTGATGAGCAAATCCCAGTTCTTGTAACAACAATCTCTGTTTTAAAAAGATGAACATTTAAATATCTTTTTCCTTTTAAATTTTAACTTGGACCCATTACATGGCTGATTTATCCCATTACATGGATTGGCTGATTTATAGCAATGTCTATGCTGCCTACATGTGAAACATTGTTACGAAATGGCTATGACAGGAGGAGACCTGTAAAACATAACACAACTTCAACAAAAATAACAAAGCAGAGACCTCTCAAAAAGGCAATCACTACTCCATTCCCTAATGGTTTGTGAATATGAATAGTGCAAGTCTTTTCCTTTGTTACAATCCACAGCCATTTAATTTGCATATTAAAAAACATGCAGATGTAACACACATGTAACATACTCATTAAAACATTATTGGAATCAAGAATAGAACTGTATTTAAAACTACCCACTTGCTGAGAAATTCCTGTGTTCATCATTGGGGTTTGTGGTATTTCAAAGCAAACCATGGTGTTATCTGCAAACACTCTAAAAATAAACACATGTTTACAGTGAACATAAAACAGTCTCAAATTCGTGCATGTAGATATTTACATCCTGTACCATTGTATGGTCATTTCATATTGGAAAGAATCTAATGCCAAATACAATCAAAGACAACAAGAAACGACATATTCCATCGCTTTTATGTATGATATGAGACAGCTGAACTAGGCTATCATTTACCTTGTTGACATAATAACACTGGTTTAACATTTACACAACTCTCGGTGTTTGATTTATTGTTGACGGTGGTCAGTCATCATTGTTGTAAGTCTGTGAAATAACTTGCAAAACTAGACTATCTGGATTCGATAGATAATCATATTGAAAATGTGACGCTTGAATATAGTCGTAATCGGAAAGAACAAACTTGTTCTCCGAATTCGAGCGTTACATTTTCAATATCAAATCCATTTGTTTATGCTCTAAGATTGATAGTTGGAGTTTACTAATACAATCTCGACACATAGAAATCTAAACGCGGTTACATAAAATCGATATTCGGTGTAAGACAGTGATCGTACGGCGCATAGTGTTTACATTAGGTAGAATGGCTGTCCTGACATTGCCAGAGCTTCGATTTATTTATGTCGCTTTTTATGGGAAAAGGGCCCAATAAATTATGCCTAAGTTATATGAAAATGAAAGTGTACAAAAAGTTTTCTAACCTGCTATCATCGATGTTGGTATTCATTCAACAGGGTGATCAATTTATTCGATTTAAGATTTGAAGCGGTGACCTGATATTTTTGTAAATCCTGACTTGTCACGTGATATACAAAAGCAACAACAACAACAAATAAATATAGTGTAATACGTCACAGTTCTTGGTGTATGCATCATGTAAACATGTGTAGAATTGACTGGTTCTACGATGAGAGACGCTAAGTTCACCTAAGAAACGGAAAAGAACGCAATGCAGACTAAATTTTACAAAATTATTTTTTTATTTAGATTTTTTAGAAAATATTTGGATGAAATTTCTCCTATTAAATTTTTTTAAACTTTGATTTTCCACACCATTGCTTCCAAAAAAAGCCAAATAAAAAAACGTTTGAGGCCACATGAAATTGAAAAAAAATGCAAAACAGACATGGCCGAAAAAAGTCTTATGGGGTTTGAAGTCATCCGGAATATCCTTTGCTTTGTAGGTATATTCTTTGGTTTCGTATACGTGTAACATATAGGCGGTCTCCAGACCGTGCCTTCGGCACGGTCTTCCGCCCGTATAAATAATATCTTTTTTTTCATTTATATCTTTCATTGTTTCACATAAGATTTCTTATGATGCAAAGTATTCAATTTCATTCTGAGGAAGATTTAGATCTATATACAGTCAACTCGACAGTTCCGGATCACTAATAGATAAAAGATCGTTTTTTCTTGTATTAACCAAATTACTGTAGAAATCAACATATGAATTTAACGAAAAATTCTTCCTCTGTCCATTCATACCAATGATTTACCGCTTGTATTTACCATTTTTCAGTTTTTGAAGAAAACAAGATCGGGGTCATCGCGACAGTTTCGGATCAAATGTGACAGTTCCGAATCACGTTAATTGTCATATCATTTATGGTAAAAAGGGTTAACTTCACTAAGAGACAATAAGAATAGAAAATAATATCATCATTTAATACTTTATTTTCACCAAACACATGGCTTGTGCGATTTCCCTTTAAAGAATTATTTTACTTTTTCCTTTAAAGAGGGTACGAGAATGACCGGAAGTAATGTTGAGACGACCCCTGTAAAATTGAATAGGTGATCCGAAACTGTCGAGTTCACCTGCCTTCATTCATCATGCAATTTTACAATCCCAGACCCGTTTAAGTGTGAAAATTATGCATTAATACAATCTATTATAATTTTTCTTACAAATGATATCAATGTTTAGTGCATATTATCTTTCTAAATGAGCGTCTAAATCGCCGAAAAAAAAATATCGTTGAAATTAGGTCAACTTCCGGTGACTTGTATCGGTCTCAATTAACCGTTCCAAATTGATTGTGATCGCTTTACCAGACTTGGAAATGTCATATTGGTTTTGTCAAGAGCTTAATGAATATACTGAATGACTGTTAAGTTTTTAAGGCCAGAATTTATTTGCATTCATAGAAATTTGACAACAAACATAAGATGATCCGGAACTGTCGATGATCCGAAACTGTCGAGTTGACTGTAATACAATGTCGCAAACGTTGTCGCAAATATGCGTCAAAACTCTATCCACTTCGTCGTCATAATTTCGATCCACTACTAGCTCAACCAAACAAATAAAGCAAGTTTGCATCGTTGGAAATGGAAGAGCAATCTTTGAAAAAGATAGTTCAGAAGCGAGTTTACGACGTCATATCGCATCGTTATGGAATATTGACGCTGCTTATAGGTGCAATATTGATTGTCATATCTGCATTTCATTTTGGTGAGGTAAGATACTATTACAAACGACCCAGGCACAAAATCGATTTTAGGACGTGGACGCATCGAACATACTCTCAAATTCACTTTATTCCCAACCCTGTTTCTCCTGTATTTTATTTGAATGTATGCCTACGATTTACACATGCCTATGCATATGTTGCAAATAATCTGTGTTAGTTGAAGTAGAAATGGAAAAATGCACCCAGTGTGGTGCTTGAACCCACCACCTCAGGCTCAACACTGTCACTAGTGCGGTGTGCTACCAGGTCTTAGTCTAGTTAACCTAATTTGACGTGATTGGAAATATTGAGACAATTTTGCATCAGGCCGTTACATCAACCAATCAAACTATTCATTTTTTTGGTGGGCTTAAATCCTTGAGCATGTCATCCACAGCCAGATTATGAGACACCTTGACAGTCCCAATATCCTGTCTGACCAACAACACGGTTTCAGGAAGCGATGCTCCACTGACAGCCAACTCCTCGCTCTACAGGACCCATCAGCAGCCCTTGATGAGGAAGAACAGATTGACGCCATTCTGCTGGACTTCAGGAAAGCTTTTGATGTTGTTCCACACCAACGGCTTCACCAACAGACCACTACAGCATCAGAGGAAAAACACTACACTGGATCAGCAGCTTCTTTACCAATCGTAGTCAACAGGTTGTCGTAGAAGGTCACACTTCATCATCAGCCCCAGTCATGTCTGGAGTACTCCAAGGCTCTGTTCTTGGTCCCCTCTTGTTCCTCCTTTATATAAATCATTTGCCAAATGTAGTTGCATCAGCAAACCGCATCTTTGCCTATGATAGCCTGGTTTATCTCAAGATCTGCTCATCTGCCGACTACTTGGCACTTTAAAAGGACTTAGACAAACTGCAAGAGTGGGAAAAGAAATGTATGATTTCCTTCAATCCTAGCAAAAGTGAGGTTATCAGAATCACATTCACGGTAAAGATCTCCAAAATATGAAAAGCGGTAAATACATTGCTGTAACAGTTGCTCACAACCTATCCTTGGAACCCAACATAGAAACCATTTGAATGGCAAGTTTCTCCTTCATAAACGAAAATCTGAATTTGACAAATGGTGATTTAGATTGGTCAACTTCACATCAAATTATTTTGACTATCCAGGTCTAACCCCCACACACACACTTTGATGTCAAAACATTTTGGATCTAAAATAGATTTAACGGTCATAAATCTTTCTTTAATGAAAGGTGTTGATTGTTTGTATATCGGTCATTTTGTCAGTAAACTGGTCTAACCTAATTGTAATCATTGTCGCGTGGAGAAATTCGTGTTTGTAAAAGGTGATAACTCACTGCATTGATAGCGATCAGGAGACAATGTTTGTAAAAGGTGATAACTCACTGCATTGATAGCGATCAGGAGACAATGTCTGGCAATCATTTTCAACTATGACATATTTGTTTACTTCATAGTAATTATTTTGAAAAATGGTGTACAGGCAAACACTTTACTGAAAATTCGCCGATTCTTTATTCCAGAATAATTGTTAATACAGACATTACTCCTGGTATCGAAGGTATCCGGATAAACGAGGCTCGACTGTAGACATGGACCAATTTTGTTTGTTTTCTGTTTACTTACAGAGTGTGATGGAATGGAGCACAGAGAAGTATGCATCTGTCTTCAATTCTTTCTCAGATAACCTTGCTGGGCGCTCCTATAGAGAGAGGTGAGTGCAAATGTTTCTTTCTCTTATAATATTTATGTTTATTCATTGTATTCCCCACATTAAAAAATGGTTGTAACAAGAGAATAAATTGCTCAATACCAGCATAAGTGATAAAGGAAACTCAGAATTTCCTATATGATTTTAAAAGTTTGTCGGCATCAAAGAAGTGGATTCCTTTTTATGACTGGTCAAAATTAAAAGCAATAGCAGACGACAAATGAAAAAAACCTTAAGAATTACCTTTTCTTATAAAGTACAATATAAGGTACCAGTACACATACATGTAATTGTGTACAAGAAGAAGAATTTCTCTTTACAGGCAATTTCTAAGTTTTGTAAGAATGATTTCTTCAATCTTTTTCAGCAAGTATGATGGGCCAAAATGGTCGAAAAAGTTATGGTTACTTAGTTTCCGGTGTGTATTTCTTGGTGTTTTGTATATTTGTTCAGATTATGTCTGCCTGTGCCGATCGACGTTGTGTACACATGGGTAAATGGGACGGACCCGGAACTGATCAGTGCCTTGAAGCGGTTTAAATTTGAGATGCAGGATGAGCTTAACATTTCCAGGTGAGACTCACTCAAACCCTAATCCATTACCAAACAACAACATTTAACCAGTTTGTTGCAGACGACTCTAGAAACATTGTGGGAAAAGGAGAAATTGCTTGTTAAGAGCAATTTCTTCTTTTCTCACAATGTTTTCTCCACTATTAGAAGATTACTTTTCAATTTCATCACATTTTGAAATGTCGTCTGCAAACTGTTTCAATTTGGGACAGTCGAAAATTTGGCGTTTGGTAAAGGGTTGATGGTGTTTTTCTCTAGGTTTAAAGTCATATAGTCAATCAATCTGAGCTCATCAGGTTTTTACTATGAAAACGCCTCTGAAGTAATATGGAAGCTGCCATATCGTTTTTTCGTGATACTTCTTTCGTTCTGCTTTCGTTTTCAAATCTAGATGTAAATTCTAAATAGTCATTTAATTTAATTAAGGAAATAGATTTATATCACAACTTATGATTTCACTATTATGTATGAGTCATTGAACAACAATAATGAGTTAAAAGGATGTTCAACACCTCCATATACATTGAACTACTCAATGTGGACAAAGATATGTGTTAGTAGCCGGGGACAATTCACCCGATATTTGTAACCCTGCACTTAGTTTCGAGGTTTTTTCTCAGATCAGGGAAATACCCGAGTAGTTACAATTGACAGATAATGTTTTATTATTAGAGTTCAATATTGTTCAATATTGAGGCCATGATTCTCTTGCTAACTGTTGCATTCCTTCTCTGTACTGTATAAAGTTGGTTTTCTATGAAAGGATTTCAATGATTGTGCACAAAACAGGAAATATAATTGTATAGAAAGTTTTATGAAAATCTATTCTCAAAGACCAAAAAGTTATCCATATGATCAACCCCATGTCTTTTCATTTAAGAAAAGGGGCATTTTATAGGAAAATATTGGACGATGTAACTACCATCTTCTTATTCCATTTTTTGCATAAAATGATAAGATATATAACAAATTGGCGATTTCAAAAAGGACAGTTTAGCTACCGTGTTCAAGAGATGCACTCAGTTAAATTGTATATTACAACCCTTGATTAATTCTGAGCAATTGAAATAAGATCAAGCTCATTTTCTAATGTATTGATAGGATAAAAAAGTTAAAGGGAGAAACAACACCTATTTAGGCTTAGATTGTGAATACTTTGTAAAGATT
Source organism: Cerastoderma edule (assembly GCA_947846245.1). NCBI lineage: Eukaryota > Metazoa > Mollusca > Bivalvia > Cardiida > Cardiidae > Cerastoderma > Cerastoderma edule. The sequence goes on from OX401416.1 coordinate 21,904,457, forward strand.
GTTAATGTTTTTTAGAATACATTTTGATAAGAATGGGTGAGTATCACATGTTCTGCTAGGTTAAAGCATCATGTAGCATGTACAGTTTCATAAAGCTATGAATTTTCTGGTGTATTGGTCCAGCTTAAGATATCTTAACTAAAGAATCATTACCTCTCCCCTTTTATCACTATGTTGAGAAAATGATATCGTCCATGAGGTGGTGGCTAGTGTCAGGGATTAGAGAACAGGCATCCATCATTTCATCCCTGTTGGTCATTATTTGTATGTTGATTGTCTTTTGGCAAAGCCTAGCATCTAAGCAGGGACCTCTTTGGCTAATGGTTAGAGTACAGAACTTGAAATCACATGGCCCCTCTCTGCTTGTGTTCAAATCACAGTGAGGGATATGGATTTTCATGAAAGGTTGTCTCCCAACTGACTCATGGAATGTCGATGGTTCTACCTGGCTTGTCCTGTCCTTATGGAAAGTTGAGTATGGGGTCTTCCTCCACCAATAAGAGACGGGCATCGCAACATAACTGAAATTTCCAACTATTGATTTATTCATCAATTGAGAAGAATATCATTTAATTGAATAAATATATTAAAACAGTTTTGAAGTCATCAGACATGTCATACACTTACAGACATTACTTATCTATACCTTTCTAAAAAGTTTATTTATATTAGTATCGTTAATCTTGTGCAGATTGTTCCTTGTATGCTAGAGCTAGATGTGGTTAATTGTAAGCTAGGTAGAAGGGTTATTTCACCTGATAACTTCCCCAGTTCATCAATAACTATGTTAGTGGTACTCAATAGAATCATATTGTCAAGATATTTCTATGTAACTACCTATTGGGCAACAGTGGTACAGAGCTAGAGAGTCCTGGGTTCGAATCCCTGTTAGGTAATGTGAAAATTGCAGGGACTAACCCACAAATCAGTGCAAGTACTGGTTTAGTGTCCAGGAAGCTGCCATCGAGAGTAACTTTGAACCAGCTTCAAGCTTTCTTCACGATCAAGCTAAAACAAACAATAGATATAAAAAGAAACTTACAGCAAAGTGTTTGTGATAATGCATGAAAAGAGCTTTGATATACCATTTCATTTTGACCGGTGGAGTAGCATTTCCCTTCCATTCATAGCTTGTTCATAACCATCTACAGAAATCTCAATGTATGTGCATCTTGCTTTGTTAGCATGGAAGTTTTGATAAATGTGTATGTATGGTGTGGGGGCCATGTTATTTTTAGGTTGTATGTTACGTCCCCTGGTAATGAGTTAATCTTACACAGCTGCTGATGAAGTCTTAAGGAACATAGTGTGACAATGGGAAGAATTGCTAATGATGAGCAAATTTTTCTATTTATCAGAATGGTTTCTACCAGATATCTTAAAAAAAAAAAAAATTGCCTTGTGCTAGATTGTGTTGTTTGCTGCTATTTGGAATTTGTACCTGTCAGATATCTTTGTTTGGAAATGAGTTAAAAGTATGATCCACCTGTTGACAAATCGTGACGAAACAAAAGAACCTAGTAATATCCCATTTTTTTCGGCAATGGGGTTTCTTTTGAATCACAGCGAAAGTATGTCATAATTCATCTTTTTTTATATTGTAAGCTGTTGAGGTTTTACATTTTGGACCAGTTTCATAAATTTGCATGGGGAGAGGGTTTGATGTAAGGTAAACAAGATTGGATATTGGATGTGCTTTTATCAAAATTATTGAGAATTATTCATAAGAAGCAATAAAAACAGGGCTTGATCTATAATTAAGTTTGAAACATATTTCTTTAGATGTTAAATTTGTACATAGCATCTTCTTTTCATAGGAAACAATAGGAATTGGGCTGGATTTAAGTAACACATTCAACATGCATATTTCTTTAGATGTTTTACAGTTGATATCAGTCAATAGCATCTGCTATGACAAAGGAGAAGTTGATTGGTATGAACAACTCCTCTACTTGTGTTAAGGACATGTTCTACAGTTTTATAACAAAATAATCCTTTCATAGAACTTTCTGAATTTTTTATATGTTATATAGAATTCTATTGTGAATGCAAAAATGAAAAGAAAAGTGGAGGTCGATGAGTTATTTTTTTTGCAAAATGAAAGTTTCCATGGTAAACATTTGGGTCAAAAATGTCAAATTGAACATACCATCTTCAAAGGTAATAAAAACAATTCTGGAAGGTTTTTAAGCACAAAAAACATGAAGTCATACATTGAATACTTTATTGTTCAATGTCGTTTTGAATTATTACAATCTGAACAATTTTTGAAATCCAAATCGGTTTTTCAAATTTTTGTATTCAATAAAAAACAATGAAAATTGTTATGTATATTACAAAGAAATGAAGATATTTCAAAATTCCTTTCATAGAATTTTCTTATTTTTCAGTATGTGAAGTAAAATTCAATCTTAAAATACAAAATGCATAAAAGATATATGTTGACGCGTTAGTTTTCTGTAAAATGACAGTTTCCATGGTAACCGTATTTGAAAAACATTTATAAAAACGACAAAAATAACTTTAAACTTGAAAAATAGAAGCTGGGGGCTTACTATGCTTGAGAAATATAAAATATTGTTAATAACCTATTATAATTTTATGGATAATATGATTATTCTTTGAAAAAAAAATGCATACAGTAAATTTCATCCGAATACAAATGTTTATCCGACTTCTATGCAAGTACCTCTTCGGTAACAGATGTATTTACTCCAGTGGATGCGCAGATGAAGTGTGCAGTAAAAACTACGGAGAACATCCTTAAGGTAGAATACCCATAATCCACCATTTTGAACCTTATTCTTTTGTTGGATTACTTTGTTTTTTCTTGGTATATTTTGGTCTGGACCGGAACTGTTCGCTTTACACTGAATGGTTCCGGCCGAGACTTATGTTTACTGAGAATGAACAAAATTACCCGACAAGGTAAAGAAATTCAAATTTGCGGCTAATGGGTATTCTACCTTAATTTTTTTTTCATTCTGTTGCTGATGCATTAATCCATTACTTCATCTATACTTATTGTTGTAACAATGTTTTTAAAGGCTTTTACCCTAACTCATTCATTATTATTTCAGTCATTGCTATTTCTTCCTCTTACAAAACAGGCTTCTCTGTTGGAACATTGGTGTAGAACCTGCATTTATCTCAGGGATAGGTTTTAACCCTTAAAGTGCTGGAACCGACTGCATGCTTATGCAAACAGGTAAGATCCATACCAGCTGCCGCGGCTGGCCTGTGATCTGACCTGTTTGCTACTCTGAGTATTTTTCCTCATTCCAGGTTTTGGAAAGCAAATGACCCAAAAATACAAAACTCATCTCATTTTAAAGTCTCATCTTATTCCTTACAGAGCTGCCAAGTGTGTGTTCCGGAACTGTCTCCTTAGTAATACAGTGATGCTGTTTCCAGCGTTACCTGTCAACATGACCTTGACTGATCTCGGTGACCTTGTGCCAGAGTTTAAGACTGCGAAGAAGCGGTTTCCTGTGATGTCTCCATTTGATTACAAAAATTATACAGCTATAGAATTTTTGCAAGAGGAACATGGTAAGATGGCAAAGCTGAAGATGATAGGCTTATACATGAAAAAATTGCATCGAGGGATCAGTGCAAATCTAGAGTAAGCGCTTCATGTTTGTGAAGGATTTACTATAGTCTTGCTTTGAACTTTGAGGCTCAGTTTTTAGCTGAAGATAGATGTACACTGCAATTTGTATAATCCCATTTCAAAATTGAGAACTCCAGGATAAAGGAGAGTGGCTTGGGGGGGCGGGGGGGGAGGGTATCTAGTTACATGCTTTTTAACCATGCATCACAAAGAAGCTTTTAAAGATCTTTCAACGATGAAATGAAAGAGGAAATGTTTTATGGTTAATCGAAGATCTATTGTCATGGGATTATTGATATTGCTCTTAAGTCATTGTTTGAATAGGTAAATAATTCTAGTTTAGTTAACAATACTGACCAAAAGGAAGGCAGAGTTTTAGGGCATGAATCCATATAAATGGCACATTTTCATACAGTAATTTCCTTATTTCCTTTCTAAGAAAACTACATATGATTGATGCTGATTCATATTATATCTTGATTTAAGCCTCTCTAACAATTTGTCTTTTAGGTATTATGTTCTTTTCATATTGCAGTTTTAGCTGTGGTAAACCTAACATTGCGGATAGAAGGACATAATACCAGTATTGTACGCTGTCATATTGTAAGTAGACTACAAGTACAGTACACATTGTATTCATGCTTAACCCATTATCAAACAATAATGACATTTGACCAGTTTATTGCAGACGACTCTTGAAATCATTGTTGGAAAAGGAGAAATTGCTCTCAACGAGCAATTTCTCCTTTTCCCACAATGTTTTCTATCCTATCAGGAGATTATTTTTCAATTTCATCACATTTTGAAATGTTGCCTGCAAACCCTTTCAACTTGGGACAGTCGAAAATTTGGTTAAGCTGTCAAATTGTCTATCCTAGACAAGCAAAACATGGGTTCTGTGCAAGGCTATAGAAAGAAAATCTTTCACAAATTTGAAGGACTTCAGTATTGCCTTGAGCCTTCTTTGAGACAGACAGTTCTATAGTTCAGGATGAAAATTGTAAATTTTAAAATAACATTATCTATTATCTCACGGCAACAGAGGATAATTGTAAAATATTAAATGATAAGTTTTGGTCACATTAATGGGTACAAAACCACTGTGACATAAAGCGTAATTCCCTGTTATTTGGTGTCATAACTTTTATTACACTAATTCCTTTTGTCACATTGGTGCATTCCATCATATTAATTTTTCATGTCTTTTATTGCTGTCAACTCTTTGCCACCTGCAGACGACAATTTTTTACTTGAAGCAGACGACTTTAGAAAAGCTTTGTAAACATGTGAAAAATCTTTCATTTCTGCTGTATGTGATTAGATTGAAAAAGCATTGTGGCAAAATTGGAAATTGCTTGTGACAAGCATTTTCTCCTGTTGCTGCAATGCTTTTTGAAAGTCATCTGTTGCAAGACACAAAATTGTGGCGTTAGGTGGTAATGTGGTAATTTTGACCAATCCCAAAGTCCTGAATGAGGGTGTGGTTTAATTTCTATGTATATGTATACCTATTTCAGACTCCAGATTCGACTGTGACAAACAGTATGAAGTTAGATAACCAAATTGTCATGTCAGGTTACCCTCATACGCTCACTAGTGAGGAACTGAAGGTGAAACTACCAGAAAAACTACAGAAAGGAATTGACAAGGTATTCTGTGGTGTTTTGAAATGTTTAATTGTATTGTACTTTTGAATGTATTTTGAAATTTTAAAGATTGATCTCAATGAATTGTTGTTACTTTATGATATATAAAGGTTTGATTCAAGAATGATGGAAAATAGAAGCAAAGATATTGTTTTCTCTTTTGTTTTGAACAATGCTTTACAATTATATGACACAGAAATGTTACCATAGCTCATGATTTCATTGAACAGAAGATATGAAACGAATTAATAATGGGAGAAAGTGTTAGTTATGAGTTATTTTTTGTGTGTCTAAGTGGTTCTTTCTCTCTTAAACAACTGACAGAGGTTATGTTCATGGATATGACCACCTATTTCATAATAATCCATAATGTCATTGACTGTTTTAAATTTAGTTTAAACATATTTTGTTCATCATTTTATATATATGAACACATAGATATACATACATCTATACATTAAACAGATGAAAATGATTTGAACGAAAGCTAGGCTTATAAAGATCATCTGTTTTTAGTTTGGACCAGATACAAATCCCATTTGAGTAAATTGGTTAAAGTAGTCCACTCTATGTAAACATGTGATAGATATAGTATTTGACAATTTTACTAAGTGTTCTTTAATAATAACAATAATAATGATAATGATAATTACTTAATTTATAGAAGGTATACACATTAAGACATGCACAATGTACAAAGAACTTTTTACAATGCGGCCTTCTGAAAACAAAAATATATTATTTATAAAAGTCAAATACAACTACTTAAATCCATTTATACAGACCACTACATATAATGAAATTTAATGTAATAAAAAAAAATCTCATCATGTTTATTTAATAGGGATGGGAACGAATATTCGAATAGCGGGTCGAATATTCGAATAGCAAAATAATATTCGAATATTCGATTTTAGTGAACCCATATTACTGTATGTTTACCATAAATTTTATTCAAAAATAATGTTGTTTTATTTTCATTTCCTTCCTCTAAACCGATCCCAAATATCGAAGAACGTGCCTAGCTTCCAGGTGCAGTTACGATGTTTTTACAACGTATGTCATACAGTAAAACACCTGTGACAAATTACCACATCTTTTGACAGTTTGCAAAACGATTAATTCCTAAGTGTGAAAATAGTCGATTTTGAGCCGGTAAATCTAACACCTTAATGATCTGCACTTGCTCCTTATTATCCAAAACAAGTCAATCACGCTAATTGACAATTGTCAGTGTCAACCAATCACGTAACTTGTTTGTCGTGAAATTAAACAATTACTCTTTCAATAACCAATCGTAATCATGATTTCATATGCACGAAGACCAATCAAATAATGTGTTACAAAGTATATTTTTCTTCAGAATAATTTGTCAAACTTATCTTCATTCTAACTTTTACATCTATTCGATAAACATCACAATGTCTCCATCACGTGTCTGGAATTACTTTACTCGTTCTGCCGACAAGTCGAAGGCGACTTGTAACCTGTGTAACCAGGACTTTGTATTCAAGAATACAACATCCAACCTACTGAATCACATACATGTATACAGATATCGGCTATACACAAAAGGTTTGAACAGAGGACTAGTGTACTTGTATTCGGACATGCAGACATTCGGACATCAAAACGAATTCTAAAATCGAATATTCGAATATATTCGAATAGTTCTAGTCGAATATTCGAATAGTGATTTCACTCTTCGTTCCCATCCCTATTATTTAATGATATAACAATAACACAGACAGACATTTTCATTTGAACGATTTTACATATATCGTTATTATAATATATGCATTATGAATGATCACAACCTAATTAATTATCACTCTCAGCTTGCAACAAATATCTTTTATGGTCTTTTTAAACAAATTCAGATTTGGAGCATTTCTTATATTTTTTAAGATTGTTATCAATGTGCTTGTTTCTGATAACAGATAGATGTCCATCCAGAGAAAGGAATAGCTGTTCTACATGTTCCACTTAAAGAAGACTATGAGAAACTGTTAGAAGTGAGTGAAATACCTCTTGGCATACAATAATGTTTCCTTTTCTGCAATTATGATTGACCTCATATGTTGTTTATCAACATCTCTTTGTTTATATGAACATATATCAGCATTTCTTTTCCTTATATGTTTGGTACTGTAAGATTTTTTTTCTTATATGTTTGGTACTGTAAAATGGACCTGTTCCCAATCAATTTAAATGACCACTTTTTCAAATTTCCTGATAAGAATTTCCAAAGGACTGATATGATTCAAATCAATTGTATCAGCCTTGATTGAAAGAAAATCCTTCTCGCTTTCATTGTACTAGCTTAACTTTCTTATCAAAGTCATTCCTGAAAGATTCCCAATTCTAGAGAAAACAATACTAAACCTTTTGATGACTACAATATAGGAGAAACGAAATTGTGTTGTGACCCACAATGTTCAAGGAATATGTTTTGAAACACTGCTTGCAAGTGACTTCAATGCACCACTATATCTAGTTCTTTGCCTTGAGATAAGGTTACAATGGCTTTGAGGATCTTCTGCTTTGGATTTCTTTATCTCTTCTATCATTGGTATAAACACTTTAAAAAAGTAAAGGGTCATAAATGTGATACATTTGATATTTGTTTTGAAGGTTTCCAATTTCACAATAGATGGAAAACAGCCGGAGTTGAATGCTGCGCACCTAGTTTGGGATCTTAGAGATGTAAGTTATACATAAATAAATAATAACAGTAATGTAATGGTTAGATTGGCTCATTTTAGATTAAACAATGGGTGTAAGATTCTCATTATTTGTCATGTCTTTTGGCAAGGCTACATTTCTAATTTAAGGGGTAGTAGATTTCCCAGAAATCATGAAAGGGACTTTCTTACAGATTGGGATTTTCTTCTTTATTCTTTAAGTTAAATATCTTCCATGGATAAAATGACAAGACAGATCAACAGAGTATCCAGAGTATCATAAAACTAGATTATTATTTCTCCCCTCCCCAGTTAAGCCCTAAGAATGCTCAGTAATTTTCCAAATATAGATTTTGTGTTGTCTGCTTTCCAAAATCTTAAATATCTGCTTAATTCTGATGAGGAAAGATATTCAGAGTAGTAAAAAGTTTTGATCACATTTACTTGGCGACTGGCCTGGATCCAACCTGTTTGCATTAGCATGAAGTCAGCTCCAGCACTATAAGGGCTAAGATTGCTTTTTGTTGACTGAATGATAATTTTCTTGCTCTACCCACTAACAAGATTATGACATTTTGTTTTTCAGTTTTCTAGAGATGAAGACATAGCTGCCAGCAGGTTTGAGGACAACGAAGAGTTGAGATATTCCCTAAGGTCTATTGAACGCTTTGCCCCGTGGGTTCGTCATGTGTACCTTGTCACAAATGGACAGTTACCTTATTGGCTTAACCTAGAGAACACTCGCCTTACCATAGTCACACATGAGGTAAGACTGATTTACATATTGTCCTATATTGTAAAATAGTTTCCTTTTCAAATGGAAGGCAAAAGCGGATGACATATCAAGAAAGAAATGTATTTCCTTATCATAATTTTCCTTGACCTCCTACTTATTTAATAGATGACCCCCAAATCCTGGATATGACCCCTGAAGACTATTATTTTCCCTTCATAACTCCATATATCAGGCAGGGGGGATCACATGATCAATATTTACGATATACAACAGATTGCAAAAGGTTATGCTCACTTGATGAGTATAGGCGTCTTTTATCACAATGATTTCATAGTCGGTATCACTTCTTTTCTAGTACTTGCTTTTTTTAGCTCATTGAATTTGGAAATGATCTATTTGGATTACTAAATTTTAACATTGCTTGATCAATCAACATACGCGAGGGTTCAGTGCAAGACTATAGTAAGTGCTCCACAAACAAATAGCACTTACTATAGTCTTCCACCGAACCCTCGATATAACACCATCTACTTATTTTCAGGAAATATTTAAAAACAATAGCCATCTCCCCTCATTTGGCTCTCCGGCGATAGAGAGTAATCTTCACAACATTCCCGGACTTTCGGATAAGTTCATATACATGAATGATGATGTCATGTTTGGTAGAGAAGTCTGGCCTGATGATTTTTTCACCCATAGTGCTGGACAGAAGGTAGGCATAGATAGACACTTGATCATCCTGAAAGCTTTCATATGAGATTTTTTTAATTGTTCATCATGTGAGATATTTTGACTGGTTCTTTACATGAGATTGTATGATAGGTTCATCATATGAGATTGTTTGACTGGTTCATCATATGAGCTTTTTTGACTGGTTCATCATGTGAGATATTTTGATTGGTTCTTTACATGAGATTGTATGATAGGTTCATCATATGAGATTGTTTGACTGGTTCATCATATGAGCTTTTTTGACTGGTTCATCATATGAGCTTTTTTGATTGGTTCATCATGTGAGATATTTTGACTGGTTCTTTACATGAGATTGTATGAAAGGTTCATCATATGAGATTGTTTGACTGGTTTATCATGTGAGATTTTTTGACTGGTTCATCATGTGAGATATTTTGACTGGTTCTTTACATGAGATTGTATGATAGGTTCATCATATGAGATTGTTTGACTGGTTCATCATATGAGATTTTTTGACTGGTTCATCATGTGAGATTTTTTGACTAGTTCATCAAATGGACCACCTCAAATGACTTTTTGGTCAGCTCAAATAACAAAAAATGAATAAAAAGGCAGTCATAAGAAGGAGTTAAAACACCTAGTTTTTGTTGGATGTTTGCTTCGTTGGCCTTCTCAAACCAACTGTATGCCTCTTACTCCCCCCCAAAAAGGTCAACCCTGGGTATTTGGGAGATGCCATTGTAACAAAAGGTTAAATTGCTCATTATGAGCAATTTAACCTTTTGTCACAATGGTTTTCTTAATATTATTCTGCAGCAATTATGATAAATTGAGGTAAAACACAGTAGATGTTTAATCAACAAATTATTCCACAATGTATGTATCAGGTGTACCTGACCTGGCCAGTTCCTAACTGTAATGAAGGCTGTCCGTCAAGCTGGATAAGGGATGGCTACTGTGATAAGGCATGCAACGTGTCCGAATGTGAATGGGACGCAGGGGACTGTGATGGTAGGTTGTTTTAAAGCTTTATTTGGGGTTAGATACAGTTTTCAACAATACTTATTGTTCAGTTATATGAGATTATCAAGGGTGATTCACCAGTACTAGGCTAGGAATGGGAGTCCAGCAACTAGGATTTTTGTTTAAGTATTATTTGGGTTTAACACAGTTTTAACAATTATTCAGTTTTACATTCACATTATCCTTGGTTATTATCCTTGGTTATTATCCTTGGTTATTATCCTTGGTTATTCACAAGCATTAGGCTAGAAATTTGATTCTAGCAACCTTGATGGCGGAGTTGTTTGTTTTATGCTTTAACACAGTATCAACAGTTGTTCAGATATATTGGGTTATTCAGGACAATTCACCATTTCTAGGCTAGAAATGGGAATTCAGCAACTTAGGTGGTGGAGTTGTCTGTTAAAGTATTGTTAGGACTTTTTTTAAGTTTTCAGCAATTTTTCATTTATATATCACACTATCTTTGGTAATTCACAAGCACTAGTCAATAAACCTAAAACAGGCATTGCTCTTGTTTTGTCTTTGATAATGTAATAATCCACATGATACAAAAGTGTGGGAACTTATGCTAATTTTGACCTTTTATTATTTGATTGCTTTCTTTACAGGTAAAACACCCAATCAGAATCTTGGTGGCTGGGCTGGTGCTGGTAACTGGCAATCTGATGTTGCAAGTAAGTTGTAGACATTTCTTTATGAAAACCATGAACCCATGTCTATCATTATGTGCATGGTTTCACGCATTTACAACAAAAGCTTTTCAAGTTCATTGTGACCATAGCAGGAATTGCTCCAGTCAAGTTCATGAATGGGAGGGTCCTGCGTGGTTAAGGTGGCAGACATTGAATACAGGGTCCTGAGTTTGAGCTCCACCGACATCTCTGGTTTCTTGGGAATGACCTTTGGCAAGTCACTTCAGAGCCCTGGCCTAGTACTGGTGGATACAGGAAAGCTGTTACCCTGAAAAATCAGTGATATGGCGTTTAACACAATATAAAATAGAATGGGAATTATATTTTCTGCTGCCTAAGAGGTTTACCCTTTTTCTCATATTGAGTTTAGATCTCTTTTTAGAGCCACAATAATGGCAAGTCAGAATTCTAAAAACACATTGTCTTTAGATATTGAGAAGCGGCCATTGTGATTAAAAAGAGGAATTGATGATTTCAAGCAATTTCTTGTTTTACCACAGTGGTTTATGACGTCTTCTGCTGCCAGTGAGTCAGTATGCTGGGCTTAAAACATTACCACCTAGCGCCACACTTTTTGTGTCTTGCAGCAGATGACTTTCAAAAAGCATTGTGGTAAAAGGAGAAATTGCTTGGTACAAGCAATTTCTTTTTTTGCCAAAATGCTTTTTTCAATCTATTCACACATCACAACTACAAAACTTAAAGGCTTTTCTCATGTTTACAAAGCTTTTCTAAAGCCGCCTGTTCCAAGTAAAAACAAAGTCGTCTGCAGGTGATTAAGTGTTAACAGACACGGCATACTTCATTAAGACGTGTTTACAATCATATAGCAACATGGTCGTCTTTGCTAATACGTGTTTACAATAATATATTTCAAGGTTACTGTCACACTGGCTGTGCCAACAACTGGATCGCTGATAGGTATTGTGACACAGTAAGTTATTTCATAGCTTTACCTCTCTTTTGAAGCGTTGCACTGTCACTTGTCCATTTTGTGTTGTTTGGCAACTAGAGGAATGCCACATTATGATCATTTTCCATGTTGTCACAGCTTTGGGGTCTCTTTTTTTCAAGCACCAGTTCTTGTCTTTCCTTAGTCATTTTGTAAAATATGTATTGTTAGTGTTATGGTTTCATTCAGAGCGCTGTCAACTAAGTCTATTAATAAATAAGTTATTTATGTACATTAATCATTAATGATAAGTCCATCTACACAATCAGGGTGGTTTATTTGACACATTTGCCATTTTAATACTACACTAAGGGATTTTCCAGGACGGCATTTTGAGAAGTAGCCATACATCACTAGTAATTTCACAATAATAGTGTTACGGTTTATTAAAAAATGGTACACATGGATGAATCGAAACATATTTTCTTGTTTTTAAATGAATAAAATCTAAACATCACTATGAGGGTATCATATGTATCTATTACCTCTGTTAATTGTTCTTGTGCTACTATTATTTCAGTCCTGTAATGTGATTGAATGTGGGTTTGATGCTGGTGATTGTGGCACTGAGGGCTATGACAAACTACATAGTTTTACCCTTCTCTCCAACCAAACATACTATAAGCTACCCAAAGGTATGGTATGAACACTAGAATGGTTTAGTGATTACCAGATTTTATGTAATTAGGTTTTATTCAGGTTTGAATACCAAAAATTGATGTTTAGTTTGTGGAACGTTGGAATATCTGGCTTCATTGTAAAGTTCTCTGCATTTATCGTGTTTCTCTCTTTTCAACAATCAATATCTTTTTGTTCATTTAACCATCTTGTCGAGAAATTATTAATACAATGCAATGTGATGCTTTCTGTGTCTATGGTCCTGTTAGGGACTCTAACAAGGCATTCATTTTCATACTTTTTTATGGAAACTTTCTGCTTGCTAAATTTCTCAAAGGTATTCTTTATCTTTAAGGTATAGATATTTCACTGTGGTTCAATTCTTTTTTTCAGGTGATTGTATTGGCTACTTTAACTTGTCCACAATTCTCACAGTTAAGAATGCCACATTGAAAGATGCGTTTTATGATGACAACAAGGCTATTAGGACAATAGCCATTGCTAAGAAATTCAAAGTACTGACGGTGATTCTACACTGCAACACCAACAAAACACAGATCAACTTTACAATACAGTTTGATAGCACATCACCAGAAAAGGAGGTATGTCAAAAACCCATGATATGTGCATATTACCATGAGTGTTATAATAAACATGGCCGAAGTGCTTGATTTATTTAAAGACATACTTCAGGGTTTGCATTAAGAACCGATTGCCGATGCAAACCATTGGTTAAATTCCTTGTGAATTGGTTACTTCATGCCAAGTCATAAAGTCTGATAAAAGAGGGTTGTCTGGCTGAATGGGTTAGATCTCAACCTGGATCTGTTACTTCAAATCTTAATGAAATACCTGATTCTGTATGTGAAGATTTTAACCCATTACCAAACAATTACGACATTTGACAAGTTTGTAGCAGACGACTCTGGAAAACATTGTTAGAAAAGGAAATATTGGTCTTAAAGATCAATTTGCCCTTTTCCAAAATGTTTTCTGCCATATCAGAAGATTATTTTTCAATTTTATCACATTTTGAGATATTGTCTGCAAAGTCTTTCAATTTGGGACCGTCAAAAATTTGGTGTTTGGTAAAGGGTTAATAAATGTATTAGTTGATTTTATCAACTAGAGAATTTAATTACAGCACAACTTTAAAAGAGGAAATTGAATAGATTGATTATGAATATATTTGCCTATTTCTATCCTAACCTTGATAATATTTAATTGTTAGCAACAGACGAATTTTGTCTTTTGCAGTCTACTAAGAAGATGGAAATTAATAATGGAATGTGTTATATGAAAATATATTTTCAGTTGAATTTTACATTGGAGGCTGACACAACAGCAGATAAAGTCAAATCCATTCTCAAAGGTGATAATGGGACAGAGAGCAAAACCAATTTAAATGAAACCAAAGCGACAAATGCCACTCAAGAAGATAAAATTGTGCAAGAAGTGGAAGAAATTGTTGTTTTTGAGGAAATCCCAGTTGGTCTCCAGTGAGTACAAACATTCCTTTCAACCATTTCTTCCACCCTATTACAGTTCTATGTTGTGAATGAAAGCAGAATTATGACAATGTTAAAGTATATTATACTATAAGGATATTGTTTTTTTGTAATGTTTAGTAGAAATCATTGTAATTGAATGAACCAAATGGATAAATACGAAACAATGGATATCAAGAATCCTTGATATAACTTAGGTATTTTGATTTAACCCATTGTCTCATGCAAAATTTCGACTCCAATTTAAAAGCAATAGCAGGTAAAAATTACAAAATACGAGAAAATTTGTTTTCTTTGTGATAAGAGATAAAAAGCATGTTACAAGAGAACCAATTGCTCATTATGAGCATTCTTTCCATTTGTAGCAATGGATTCTTAATTCTTGTGCACCTAGTGCGTTAAAGGAAGTCATTACAAAAATAAAAGGTTTATAAAACAAAATAAACTATCATCTTATCCTGTTACCAAGGCAACTTACAGACCGATAACAGGGTGCCATATACTGTATAATGCATTATATTCACGGTGCCAATATTTCGCATTTTTTAAGGGTTCCTAAATTCGCGGGGTTTATATTTCGCGGTGGTTGAAGGTACTGCGAAATTAAAACCCCATCACCAAAGATCGTCCATATTAACGTATAAACTACTTCGAAATACCTGTTCTTATTTTACAGCAAGGATCAATGTTTTGTGATCGACATGAGAATCAAATGATTGTAAAAAATACATATGATTAATAATTAATTAATTAAATGCATTGCTTGATTTTTTTTTTAAATAAAATGTGTTTTCGTTATTTGTCTCTCTTTAAGTCAACGTAAATGATTGATAATGGTAACAAATGTTGAATTGATACTCGTAACAGAAATCAGTTTGCGGAACAAGCGTGTCATATGTACTTCTCAACCAAGCATGCTGATTTGTTTGCAATTAAATCCCAAATGATACACGCCTCGGGCATTGTTTGACAAGGATATAATGATTAACGGATTAAAGGATTTCTCGTCAAATCTTACCTCGCAATTGGTGAGATAAATATCGAAATAAACGAAAACAAAAAATTGAAATGTTTTCATCTACAAAATCAAATACAATAACTGTGCATAACGTAACAATACATGGTGGAATGGATAACAGAGTGACATCCAGGTAAAACGGCGACCTGGCATGGCACACAGAATTATATTGATGAGGCTTTTATTAACGGTGTTTAAAATTCGCGCTGTCGGACCGACCGCGAATCGCGTGAAAATTAAACACCCGCGAATAAAAGAACTTATACAGTAACATGTTTGTTATCTGTTACTAGATCATGTGATGGCTGTGCACACCAGTCCTGTCAGTATTGATTTTCTGTTTTGTTTCACCTTTTGTTTGTTTATTTGAAATCATATAGGTAACAGGGTATATAGCATAGATGGTTGGTGTCTTTGGCTCACCGTATAATACTCCTACGCCTTGCACAATAACATTTCCGTTTCATGACATCAACCACCTTTCCTCTATAACTGATCCTTAATTTTTTCAGAGGTCCATATGCCGTGACCCCCTTATCAACAGCGGACTCGTCAGTTAAGACAAATGTTTTACCAGCCAATATGTCAAATGTACCTTTACCCCAACATTTGAAAGAAGTATTCACAGAGCTGCGGGGAGAACTGAAAAATGGTAACTAACGTGTTTTATATAGTCTGTCTATCTCTGTTCAAGGCATTTGATCCATACATTTCCTAGCAACTTAGTGAGTGAACGCTTAAGATGCTTGATAATTTCCTAAAAATAGATTTTTATGTTGTACGCATTCCAAAACCTTAAGAATCTGCTTAATTTTGTTGAGGAAATACATTCAAAGTACAAAACAGGTTAGATCACAGGCCAGCCGCCAATTTACTTGGCAGCTTGTTTACTTGGCAGCTTACATGGATCCAAACTTTTTGCATAAGCATGAATTCGGTTCCAACACTATAAGGGTTAATATAGATTATCTATCTCTATTCAAGTCATTTAATTCATACATTTCTTAACAACTAAGTAAGAAATGATGAAATATAAAGAAAATTCTTGGGGCCTCTGTGGCCTAGTGGTTAGAGTACAGAACTTGAAATCACATGGCCCCTCTCCGCGTGGGTTCAAATCCTGAGAGGGATATGGATTTTCAGGAGAGGCAGTCTCCCGACTGACTTACGGAATGCCGATGGTTCTACCCCCCTTGACCAGCCCTTGTGGGCAGTTGAGTATGGGGTCTTCCTCCATCATTAAGAGTCGGGCATCGCTACATAACTGAAATAATGTTGATGTGATGTAAAACCCATATGAAAAAAAAAGAAGAAAAAAAAGAAAATTCTTACTGAGATTATTTTTTTGTTCGACCTGATAGCAAACATACTCATGACAGATTTTTGTTTTCAATGAAATCCAGTTAATTAATTTCTTTATAGAGTATTAAAATAGTTCTTTTGTTGACAGGTGAGATAACAGAGTCAGGGTACCAACTCCGCCTCAAGTCCTTGTGGATTTCATATCAAAAGTATTTACAATCCAATCATACCTATGTTGGGACGGGTGAATCAAGACAGCCAATGAAGGACAAGATGGAAAATAAAACATTAAACAATGTTAAACCTCTTAACTTGGATCCAAACCAGAACATGAAACCAAAACCAGCATCCAATGTTGGTAACCAGCACAGACGGAAGCTGTTGAATATTAATGAGGGAGAACCTTTGAATAAAGATGAGGTGGCATTAGTGAATATTCATGAAATGGAAATGGATTTTGGAGAGGAAGGGAAACCTTGGAAGTTTGATTCATTTGTGGAGAATGTGGATATTCAACCCGAACATGGCAAACTGTTGCCATGGGAACAAGGGGCTTTTAATGAGATTCAGCAGGTGAGAGAATATAGGGTAATCATTCTCTTTATATAGAGACTTTTCCTTTTTAAATGCATTTTGTTATGTGTAAAGAACATGGTCCTGTGTAAAGTATGAAACATGAACCTTCGAAATGCCATTTATCGTGTTTGTTTTGAACAGTCTGCATACAACCACTTTCTGAGTTTTCATAGAAATATGCATTACCAGTTTTATAAATATTCCCTCCATATAAACATGGCCGTCAATACAAAGAATTATTAATCTTATGTCTTCAAATTCTCCAATCATATTGAATGATTTGGCAAAATTCATCATTTCTTTTGCAGATAAACAAAACAACTAACACTAGTAATTCATTTTCAAACGAATTTAATATCTTATGAAAATGAATCATTAGTAAAAATAGACTACCTAACTGTTTTTTGTTCTTCAGCTAACATCTATGCTTTTATATGCTCTCTTATATGTTCTTTGTCATGGAATGTTTGTACTATATAAAAATTGCTATAAACTGTAATTGTTTTTGCAATAAAGAATAATGTAATGTAATATATTTTTATATGAATATTTCAACCATCTGAACAATTGGTTTGAAATTATTTTTGTATATAACCCTTAGATTGCTGGGTAATTTTCTAAAAATAGATTTCTGTGTCATCTGCTTTCCAAAACCCTAAATATCGGCTTAATTTTGATGTGGAAATATACTCAAAGCAGCAAACAGGTTAGATCACAGGCCAGCCACCAATTTACTTGGGGGATGGCCTGGATCTAACCTGACTGCATAAGAGTTCCAGTACTATAAGGTTTGAGATGATACAGATTTCCAGTTTGATGATTTACTCTCTTTAAATAGGAAAGAGAAAAGCAGGAAACAAAGAAGTCCTACGATGTTTCGGTACACAGAGGTCGTAGAACTCTGGATACATTTGGAGATTCGCTGAGACATGTTAACACACTCTACAACAAGGCGTTTGGTTACACGGCGCGTAAAGTTCCGGGGCATATGCCGCATATGATTGATAAGCATATTATGATGGAGCTGCAGGCAAGGTAGGGTACCAAATCATAAAATTAACCCTTATAGTGCTTTAACTGTCTTTGTGCTTATGCAAACAGGTTCAATCTAGGCCAGCCTGTGATCTAACCTGTTTGCTACTGTGGTTATCTTTCCTCATCCAAGTTAAGCAGATATCTAAGGTTTTGGAAAGCAGGGGACAAACAATCTATTTTTAGAAAAATACCCAGCATTCTAAAGGTTAAATATGCATAAACTATTAAATGGCAAAGGCCTGCGTGGACCAGTGGTTATGATGGTACTAAGAACTCTGGGATTGCGGGTTCGAGCCCCACTGACACCTTTGGTTTTGTGGGAGTTGCCTTTGGCATATCATTTCAGAGCCCTAGCCTAGGACTGGTGGATCCAGAAAGATATAACTGCAAAATTGTTGACAAGGCATTGAACACCATATAGTCATTTGATACCTGTCATTGATGTGGTCAACCTCGCGGACAGCACAGAATAGATAAGCCTAGAAACTGGTGGATCCTGGGAAGCTGTTACATAACTAAATATTTGTTGATACGGCGTTAATCACCTTACAAACAAACTAGCAGAATGGATTAAGATTTCATTGCAATCAACCACCCTGTATTCCAGGTTCCCAGCTGAGTGGGACGCCACCTCATCACATCAAGTGCGGCACTCCAAGGACATGCAGTATGCTTTCTCCTACTTCTACTACCTCATGGGCGTGAAACAGAATGTTACAGCAGCTCATGTATTTGATGAAATGGACACTGATAAGTCAAGGTTAGACCAAGCGAACCATTTAAAGTAGGATTTAAGCAGAGGTTTTTAAGGTGGTGGACTTAGAACTTGGGAGTTCCCGGGTTAGAGCTGATACCTTTGGTTTTGTGGGAGTGACCTTTGGCAAATCACTTCAGAGCCCTAGCCTAGAACTTTTTGATAAAGAAAAGCTGTTAAATAATTGAAAAAGTGTTGAGCCAGCAGTAAACACCACACGTACAAACCAACAGAGGCTTGGGGAAATACATGAAATTGAATTGTTACAGTAAATATTTTTTCAGTTACACATGCAATTTGTTGGGGTTTACCCAGACCTTATTCTAGTGTATACTTAAAGAAGTTTTACTAGTGGTTTGGGGGTCCTGCGTGGCCCAGTGATTAAGTTGGTAGTCTTAGAACTTGGGGGTTCCAGGTCCAAGCCCCAATGACACCTCTGGTTTTGTAGGAGTGTCCTTTGGCAAGTCACTTCAGAGCCGTAGCCTAGTACTGGTGTGTCCAGGCAAATTGTTACATTACTGAAGAATTGTTGAGACCATGTTAAACACTATACAAACAAGCAAAGTGGTTTGGGATCAGAGAGGATGTTGTTAGAATTTAGACTCTGATACCATGTCAAATAGATTACTGCGTCAAATTTTATTCTAGGATTTCCCTTTTATCTAAATGCAACCTAATACACATGTTTTATTGATTTTACAAACACAGTGACTAGCTTCCCTTCTCTCATCACTTTGGATTAACATAAATTTCAAGATACTCTTGATACTTTCCCTACATAATGGATTTTGAGACAGGTCCAAATTGAGAGCAACATAATACAACTCACAATGATACTCGTAGGTTGGAAAATATTATGTCGAAATTAAGAGTAGCTCAAAATGAATAATTCCTGCCTTTATTGCAATGTGGTTTTATTAGTCTTCTGCAGTATGTGAATTTAAAGGAATTCATGTAATTGAATTCATTTAATTAAATGAAAGTGTTAAAATAGACTATAGAAGGTTTTTATTTAACTAGCTAAATTTTCTTGTGTCCTTGACTCTAAAATTAATGCAATTTTTGTTTGTTAACAGGGTGTTGTCTGATAGAGAAATACGAACATTAGCAACACGGCTGTATGACCTTCCCTTGGATTTAGCTGTAAGTATAACGTAACTAATTAACAATTACTGACTTTTGACAGAAGACTCCGTGGCCAAGTGGTTAGAGAATAGAAATTGAAATCACATGGCCGTCTTTGCGTGGGTTCAGATCCCAGTGATGTCATTTTGATTTAAAGGAGAGGATGTCTCTGGTTGAATTGCGGAATGCTGATGGCTCTACCTAGATTACACAGCCTTAATTGGCAGTTGATGGCTCTACCCAGATTACACAGCCTTAATTGGCAGTTGATGGCTCTACCCAGATTACACAGCCTTAATTGGCAGTTGATGGCTCTACCCAGATTACACAGCCTTAATTGGCAGTTGATGTCTCTACCCAGATTACACAGCCTTAATTGGCAGTTGATGGCTCTACCCAGACTACACAGCCTTAATTGGCAGTTAATGGTCTTGCATGGTCAAGTGGTTATGATGGCGGTCACAGAACTTGGGGGCGAAAGGTTTGAGCCCCACTGATACCTCTTGTTTCAGGGAATTGCCTTTTGGCAAGACACTTCAGAGCTCAAGTCTGGTATTGCTGAGTTGAGGGAAACTGCATCATAACTGAAACATTGTTGGCATGTTTTAAAACCACATAAAAAGAAAGACAGATGATGGACAGTAAAGTTTGGGGTCTTCCTCCATCATTAGGAGTAAGCAGCACAGCATAACTGAAATGCTCTTGTAGTATTGTAAAAACCCTAGGCAATTACTCTTTCTCTACCCCAGTCTGTATTTAACAAATGGTTTTATAGACATTTACAATGATTTTATCAACGCAGATTCCAAGGCACTTCATGATTTATGTATTGGTTGATTCTTTGAATCAATGTTTCTTAGTCTGCCTTCTTGAAAGACTTTCCCTATAATTTAAATGGTTAAAACCATAGGGAGCTGTAGTTATCCTGGGGTCAGTACTATGTAATATACTGTGGTATAGTATAGTATATAACAGAGTACTGACCACAAGATAACTACAGCCCTTTATGGTTAAAATAACAGATTTGTTACCTGTATAAAACTGGGTTTGAACCGTTAGTATAGTGGGTTATTTTATAAAAAAAGATTTCTGTGATGTCTGCTTTCCAAAACCTTAAACATCTGCTTAATTTTAATGAAGGAAAGATAATCAGAGTAGCAAACAGGTTAGATCATAGGCCAGCTGCCAATTTACTTGGTGGCTGGCCTGGATCCAACCTGTTTGCATAAGCATGAAGTTGGTTCCAGCACTATAAGGGTTATGGGAGAGATCTAAGGTCTTGTTCATATACCAACTCAGAACCCCACTTGTATAACCTGAAGTGTATATATTTTATTTAGACACTAACCAAGCTGGAGTACACATTTGTGAACTGTTCCAAGAACTTGACAAGTTTACAGAAGTATCAACCAGACGCAGTGGCAGAGGAAACTTATTATGAGGCAGAAATGGTAAGTAGTTTTCGTTACAATGTTGTTCATGTGATCTGCTGATACAAATGGTTTTGTCTGGTTCAACTTTCACTCTTATCATATTTTTAATTGTTCTCTACATTTTCTTCCAAATTGAGTCTGTTCTTTGAATATGGGATAGTGAACCTGCAGTAGAAAACTTGCATGATATTCCTTTTCTCTTTATGAAATGATTTCTAATTTATTCCAAACAAAAGAAAAATATGGTCTATTGTTTGTTAATGGTATTATCAATTTTGACCAACCAGGAAAAGAGAATGTTTTATTAATGAAATGGCTCTCTTTTATCTTTTAGCCCCAAGTCACGAGAAATCTGTTTATCAATTGTCCTGCAGTTCAAGATTTGGTCAAAAGCAACTTTCCGCCTAAGAGTAAATATGAGTAAGTATTCTTCATTTAAAATTCAATGTTAATCTATGGGTTTCAGTCAAAGCAGGTTAACAATTTCTGTTACACCTCAAGTTAAGGAAGAATACCCATAATCGGCCATTTTGAAATTAATTTTTCATCAGGTTTCTTCAGTCATGTTGTTATTCATCAGTCAGGGCCGGAAGTATTCAGTTTAATGCAAATAGTTTCGGCCCCAACCAATGTGAAACGAAAATGACTAAAGAAACCTAACGAAAGAATGAATTTCATAATGGGGGATTATAGGAATTCTACCTTGTAAGTCTTGTTTGTCCCTTGTTTTCACATGTAATGATTTTTTTCTCTTGTCTCAATTTCTTCTTATTTAAACCTTTTCTTGTTCTTAGAAAAGACCATTAAACCCCTTCCATCACTTGTTGATTTCTGTTGCAAAAGTATGTTGCAGAAACCATTATGACAAAAGAATAAACTGATCCATATGAATTCCTTATGTATTTTTAAAAGTTCTACCAAACTTCTGTTAAATATCATAGAAAAGGGTGGGTTTTTTATGCTATTTTTAACGTCTGCTATTGCTTTTGATTTGGACCAGTCACACATATAGTTTTAAACTTATCTACTTTACATCGGTTGTGACAGAAGCATAAAGCTTAAAAATTTCACTCCCGGTAACTGCTTGTTGAATACTAAACCAGTACTCGCGCCGAATCGAGGGCTAGTCCCCGCAAATTTCACACTATCTAATGGGGATCGAACCCTGGACCCTCGGTACTAGAGGCCAATGCTCTACTTCTGTGCCACTGTCGCCCATGAGGGAATGGGTTATACATAGACATTATTACATGTTTGTCTCTGTTTCAGGCACACCATTTCTGATGACACGGAAATAGCCTTCAAAATGATCAAGACCAATGTATCCAGTGTGGTGGGCCAACTAGATGATGTGAGAAAGAATCCAAAGTTAGTATATTTCCTCAATTCATTTCAGTGATTTTTTGCCCTAGATGTTTATAACCATATAATGAACACATTCTCAATCAAATTAACTTACTATTTTATCCTATATATAAGTTAGAGGCTAGATAGTGAAATTTAAACGATATAGAAACCCCAAGGAAGGAGCGATAGCGACTGACGGGGTTTCTATATCATTTAAATTTCACTATCTATCCTCTAAATAATTTAGTGTTTAACCTACATTTCCATAGAGCGCTCTATTTGACGCTGGCAAACCACGCCTCTACCGGTATGATCGGCGAATGGCATAAAACTGCTGCTCAGTATTTTGAAATTCGACATAAACCACGCCTTCCGCGGCTGTCAATTGCATGCCAAAAATCTGCCATACCATATTTGGAAGAAGAAAACTGCACTACCCAGTGATGTAGATTGCAATGTAGTTTTGAGTTTAACCCGTTACTCCATAATTTGTTTCTCACCTACAGCAGAAAACTTGAGAAGCCCTTGTGACAAAAGAAGAAATTGCTTGTAACGAGCAATTTCTCCTTTTGTCACAATATTTTCTTTTCAATTTCAAAAAGAAACTGTGATTTTTCATAATGTATATATGTGTTGTCTGTTGATGCTTTCAATTTGTACCCGTCACATTATTCCTAATGGGGTAAAAGGTTAATATAGTTTAGTTTCTTTTTTTCACAACAATGTTAGGATAAAGGATTTAACCCTATAACCCAGTTAATTGTCATTCCTTTTTTATTTTGTTTATTTCTCCCCCGCGACGTCACAGCGATCTTTCCATCGCTACCGTAGGGTAGGCTTACATGTGTCATCGATTTGGAGGTGGAACCTAAAACTACACATTTATGTGCATGCGTGATACCAGAGTAAGAGTCTCATAGAGACCAGATAGAACACTCGAATAGTAGTTTATGGAAAATAAACCAACAAAAAATTTCAAAATTGACGCATTCTCATTGGATGAAAATGTAGGTTAAACACTAATCCCCAATAAAGCTTATGTTTTCATTGTGGAAATAAGATTTTTGTCACAGGAGTTTCTCTAGTATTCTGCTGCATGTGTACCAAAGTGCATAAATTATGTAATGTGTTTATATATTGTGTTTATCTATTGTTTATAGAGAATTTTGTGTTGCCAGTTGTTTTAAAATACATCATAATTGAAGTACAGTGGACCCGCGATAATCCGAACGTCGTTTATCCGGAATATTCACCATCCGAACAGAATTTTGAGGGAACGGATCTTACCTTCATCAATTTAACTGTTTAATGCGGAAAATCCGCGTTCCGGAACCGGACAAAAATATTCGGGAACCAACAGTCACTTTTCATAGTATATGCGTATGGCTAGTCCGGAAACCAGTAAAATCGTTCATTTTGCGGTAACAGTTGCGAATGAAGGGATCGGTCTTCTGTTGTAAACGGCATTCACACGTTTTGCAAACTGTCACGTATGCTTGACCATAACATGTCACCTAATGTAGTGTACTGGAAGGTGTTGATTGTTTGTTAATCGGTCATTCTGTCAGTTGATTGGTCTTACATTATTGTAATTACGGTCGCATGTCGATAGTTGAGTTTGTAAAAGGTGTTGATTGGCTGATTGGCTACTTCGACAGCGATCGGGAGACAATGTCTGGCAATCATTTTCAATTATTACTCAATCGATATGCTCCTTTTCCCTATAAATAAACTCTCGACAAGCCCTACCTATCTCATTTCTCGATATTGAAATAAGAAGATACAACTTGAAGATGTCTACACCCACAGCCAAACGAAGACAGTTCTTTTCAGAGCTATCTTAAGGAATTTTAACTTCTCCAAAGACATTGCTTCAAATTGTCATTTTTTTTAAAAATCCGTTTTGACCAAATAAACACTTCCTTAACACACTTTATATTTCCCTTCAAAAAAAAAAATAATTGTGTATTTCTTACTTCATAGTAATGATCATGACACACCGACACCGTGTAAAGGTAAACATTTCGCTGTAACTCGCATATTCTTTATTCCGGAAAATTCGTTAATACGAACATTTCTCCTGGGAACGAAAGTGTTCGGATAAACGAGGGTCCACTGTAGTATAATAGACAAAGTGAATTGTTTCCATTATGGAGGATGGTCCTGCGTGGCCCAGAGGTATCTGTGGCGGACTTAGAACTCTGGCTTCCCAGGTTCAAGCACCACCGACACCTCCGGTTTTGTGAGAATGACCATTGGCACGTCACCTCAGAGCCTTAGCTTTGTCCTGTGAATGTAGTTGTGTAAAATTTGTTGATACAGCATTAAAGACCATCCAAAGCAAAACATTATAGGTCAATTTATTTTTTATTCTTTCAGAAAGTTTATTTGTCTGAATGATAATATTGACCACACCCAGGAACAGGCCAAAACTGTGAAAGCCATACTTCAGGACTTTTATGAGTCCTTCTTTCCAATTACATCCCAATTCGAACTTCCAAGGGAATACAGGAATAGATTTACGCATATAGACGAGTTACGAGAATGGTAGGTGTTTGTTTTAACCCTTTACCAAACACCAAATTTAATATACTTCGATACAAACTTATTTTTGTTCCAATGGCTATTTTGCAATAAGTCTCATATAACAGTACAGCTGCTTTACAGTACAGCTGCTTTACAGTACAGCTGCTTTACAGTTCTAAAGAGATAAGATTTTGATGTCCAAGTTTCTTGTCATCTGTGAACAAGAAGCTTTAACCTATTACCAAACAATACCAGTACGGGA
This sequence comes from Cerastoderma edule, assembly GCA_947846245.1. Lineage (NCBI taxonomy): Eukaryota > Metazoa > Mollusca > Bivalvia > Cardiida > Cardiidae > Cerastoderma > Cerastoderma edule. The sequence continues at coordinate 21,930,003 of OX401416.1, forward strand.
CAAAGATGCTCCATATTCTGGCTCTTGATTGAGAAACATTGAATATTTTTCAGACATCCTCAGGGATATACTTATTGGTCTTTTTAGACTTTACATGATCATTGCGTGTACTGATTTTGTAAAGCTTAAGCTTGCTTGTAGTAGGCAACTGAAGAAGAGTTTAGCTCAGTCTTCAAAAAATAGGTAAATAAACCATGATTGTTGATAGAATTGTACCAGAAGACCCATAGAGTGTTTGTCCTGCATAATTCAGAACTTTAATGAATGTTGGATAACCCTTACTTATCTTGGTTAAATAAGAGCAATTTATCAATTTGTCACATTTGTTTCTGAAGCCCTCTTCAACAGATATGTTGGATTAAGTTTATATCTTTTTTTTTACAAAGGTATTTCAACCATTTGATGGTGATCAGTGGACCTATCCATGTCCTCACAAGTGCTTTGCAACTTTTTGTTCAAACCACTGACTGCTTTTTCACATGAACATAATTAAGTCAGTGATGAAAGTGGACTTCATGATGTCCCAACGACTTAATCAACATTGACAACTTGTTCTGTTGTCCCAATTTGTTTTTCCAACATATTTTTTAAAGAATTTTTTTTCTGTGCTATTTGATGTTGTTTGATGTTGCATACAATCTTATTTAATTACAAAGTCCCATGTGAGGAAATGGACCAACAATCATGTATTCTTTTCTATACCATTTTCAGGCAGCGTTACAGATACTGGCTTAAGTTCTGGACACATATAGCTCTTATATTACTAGTTGTGTTTACTGTGGCCTCCTATTTTGGGGACAAGGTGAGTCTAGTTACCCATTATCAAACAATAACGACATTTGACAAGTTTGTTGCAGACGCCTCTGGAAAACATTGTGGGAAAAGGAGAAATTGCAGTTCTCCTTTTCCCTCAATGTTTTCTGCCCTATCAGAGCATTATTTTTCAATTTCATCACATTTCGAAATGTCGTCTGCAAACTCTTTTAATTTTGGACAGTCAAAAAGGAATGTTTTATTTCAACTGAAGCATATACAGCTCATGGTTGACAAAGAATATAACAATAAATTCATCTTTGTAATGCGTGTAGGAATGGTAAATATACAAATCCACACAACAAGCATAGTTAAAAAAGCCATATTAATATTTATTGGGGTTTTATTACTTTTTCTTTCAGATTGAGGCTGCTCAAAAACGGTTCTCTCGACGCCGTGCCGTGCCTCACCAAACCATCGGGAAAGGCCATGTGCAGACCGTATGACGGTGCGTGCTCTGGTTAGTTACACCTGACGTTGTCATGGTGATGTTGGCTGCTGTCATAGTAATCGTCATCATCATGGTGCTTTATGAAATGAACACATTTTAAATACTCAGAATGAATTTGTAATATGAAAGGGAGATGTTTGAATGAAGTATATATTTATTAACCCTTTACCAAAAGCGAAATTTTCAACTGTCCCAATTGGGAAGAGTTTGCAGACGACATTTCAAACTGATGAAATTGAAAAATAATCTTCTGATAGAACAGAAAACATTGTGCGAAAAGGAGTAATTGCTCATTACGAGCAATTTCTCTTTTACCCACAATGTTTTCCAGAGTCGTCTGCAACAAAGTCGTCATATGTCGTTATTGTTTGGTAAAGGGTTAAGAGGAAAACCATGGGACTTTGGTAATGGGTTAAGGGTCATATCACTCGGTTTCTAAGGTTATCTGCATGATTATATGAAATATAACGGCAGATAGCCTTTCGATTCTGTGAGTGGTTGATATTTGATTAATGTTAACCCATTACCCAATAAATACTTATTGAAACACATAAGAGAAAACTTGAAAGTCAAAAAGATGTCATTGAAATGATGCCGGTATGGTTTTGTTGTGCGATATACAATTAAAAGTAGCTATTGAAAGCATAATTAATTAAATGTCAATTCAATAAAATATGTATAGTTCATATGCGGTAGATCTCAAAAGTAATGTTACACATTTGTATTGAAATACATGTTTATTCGCTGTATACAATCTTTTTAGAATTAAGAATCTAATTTTGCTTCCTATGACACTTCATCAGTGTGTATCATATTACAGTACAGCATTTTTGCGGTTTTTAGGAGATCACCATCTTGACCAGCCCTTATGGCCAGTTGAGTATGGGGTCTTCCTCCATCATTAATAGTCGGGCATCGCTACATAACTGAAATAATGTTGATGTGATGTAAAACCCATATAAAAAAAAAAGGAGATCAATTTTTAAATTTTAAATTTCCTTACATTAACTTGACGGCATTTAGCTTTTCATGAGAGAGGCAGTCTCCTAATGGTTCTACCTTGCTTGACTGATAGAGTCTTTCTCCATCATTTAGAGACGGGCATCGCAACATAACTGAAATAATGTTGATGCAATGTAAAACCCATATAAATAGATGAATAAACAAGTATGAAGGAATGGTTTGATTGGTGTAATGGGTTAAGCAGTTGATAGATCATCTAATACATGTCCCTTTCATATGATCTCAATTTACATTGTAAATTTCATTTTAATCTTTTAGCTCTTTACCAAATAATTTTATCATTCCAAACTTCCAAGGTAACACTATCAATGGTTCAATGTAAGACTATAGTAAGTGCTTCATAAACATGAAGCTCTTACTATAGTCTCGCACTGAACCATCGGGTTCTCACAATTTCGAATAAAAAGTAGTGTGTCTGTTTGTAAAGGTTATTTGCATCAAATAGAAATTGCTTGTGTGAGTAATTATTCCTGTTTACCAAGAACCCTCTGTAGCAAACACATGGTATCTGCTGGTTGTTTGGTAAAGAGTTAGATGTTTTCCAGGACCAGTCTATACAAAAACAGTATTTTTTGCAATGTGTGATAAGAATGGATCAAGTCTGGTTTGCGAAGTCATTGGCTCCCAGACATTCTAATTTAAATTATGTTACTTGTTTATCTCATCTCAAGTGAGTGGTTTATAGTCTAGGGTACTGTTTAACCAAGGAACTTGCATAAGTCAAAACAGATGTACATGGATAGTATCTGAACCCTTTCCCAAACATTAACAACATTTGACCACTATGTTGCATATGACTTTAGAAAACATTGTGGGAAAAGGAGAAATTGCTCGTGACGAGTAATTTTTCCTTTTCCCACAAGGTTTTCTGCTCTATTTGACAAATATTATTCAATTTCTTAACATTTTGAAATGGCGTCTGCAAACTCTTTGAATTTGGGACCGTTGAAAATTTTTTGTTTGGTAAAGGGTTAAATGAAAGTACAATATTGAAATGTGACACATCCTTGGAAGGGTCTCGGAGAGACGATGCCAACGACGTGTTTCTTTGCAAAATTGCTTATCTCAATGCTGAAATAAGAGGGAAAATTGTTTCGAACTCTGGTATTTTCTTTTCATTAAATATTAAGGAAAATGCTACCCAGGTCTTCCGTATTCAATAATGCCACGCTAAGACACACCTGTTGCTGAAGGCTTTGGAAACCACTGTGACAAGCGGATAAATTGCTTGAGATAACCCATTTTTCACAATGGTTCGTACCCATTATCATTGAACAAAATTATCATTTGTTCATGCTTCATTTTTCTATTTTCATCTGTTGTCACATTCAATTTTGAAAAGTTAGACAATCCCATACCGTTTAATGAGTTGGATTGTATCCATGCTTATCACTAATTTCAAATATGAATTCTCATTTTTCTTGGACTGGTTCTGGTAGTGATGAGTGTTGTAACTTCCATTTTGTGTTCATGTTTGACGTCAGGTGCCTCTAACTAGGGCGTAGATCTGTGATATCTTATTGTAACAATCCTTGGAACAATTGATCCGGGATCATCCTTTAACCCTTTCCCAAACGCCAAAATTTCGACTGTCCAAAGATGAAACAGTTTGCAGACGACATTTAAAATCGTGATGAAATTGGAAAATAATCTTCTGAAAGGGCAGAAAACCTTGTAGGAAAAGGAGAAATTGCTCGAAAGTTGAAACAGTTTGCAGACGACATTTAAAATCGTGATGAAATTGGAAAATAACCTTCTGATAGGGCAGAAAACCTTGTAGGTAAAGGAGAAATTGCTCGTTACGAGCAATTTCTCCTTTTCCTACAATGTTTTCCAGAGTTATCTCCAACAAAGTGGTCAAATGTCGTTATTGTTTGGGAAAGGGTAAAGGTATTCCACCCCTGATGGAAAACTTTTATTTGCTTTGGTTAAAGAATAGATCGAAATGTAAATCGTGAAAGAATTTATCATTTCAAAGGCATTCACCAAGCCACTTTTCCGAATTTGTCTGTTCTTGAATTTGAATTTGCAAAATGATAACAATGAATTCTGTTATTAAATCTGTAGTAATTACCTCCCCTTAATTATCAAATTTTACATTGAAATTAAAATTACACAAATGAAAGATGGCAAATAAAAATTTCAATCCATAAAAAATTCTTATGATATAAAACTTGATTTTATAATGGCATGTGTTCTATTAAATCTTTGACCTTGTTATTCTGACTTTGCTCCATTAGGGATGGAATACCTATAAATTTATGGCTCAATTATTTGTACATGTATTTATATCTAATTTTGTTATGTGTAAACCTTTTCTGTATTTTAGTTCAAGGAGCATTTGCTCTTCTGGATGGAATTATCTTTGTGATTATGTAAAATTATCCATTATCATTCATTGATGGTTTGAGGGTCCTGCCTGGCCCAGTTATTAAGTTTGCCAACTTAGAACTCGGGGGTCCTGGATTTGAGCCCAACTGACACCTGTTTTCGTGAGATTGACCTTTGGCAAGTCACTTCAGAGCCCTAGCCTTGTACTGGTAGATCCAGGAAAGCAGTTACATTACTGAAAGATTATTGATACAGCATTAAACAGCATACAGACAAATCATTGATAGTCGAGTTCCCTCTTCATGTGTGTTCAAATCCATGTAAATGTAAAGTGAGGTTTTTTTATGAGAGGTTGTCTCCCTGTTGACTTACTGAATGCTGATAGTTCTACTTGGCTTGACCAGCCCTAATGGTCTTCCTCCATCATTATGAACTAGCTTTACAACATATCAGAACAAATATTGTGCGTGATGTAAAGTCCATATAAAATGAATAGATGGTTGAGTTTGAATATATTCCAAATTTCTAAGTCTGACAAAATCGCGTAGCTTTAATTGCTTGTCATAATGTGTATGAGTACAAGTTGCTAACAGTTTAAGCAAATTGTACTTATAAACATAATTACTAGAGTTTATAGCCTAAAACCATTCTTATATTGGAGTAGCCAATGATTTCCTTTTTGTTAATCTTTTGATTTCTGTTGCAGATACTCTTTGGATTTTTTTTTTTTTTTTTATAAACAATATCTGATGGTCTTGTTGAAATGATTAATTTAAGGCTCAGACCAAAGGCCCTAATCACTCAGGGGTTCTGGGTTTGAGCCCAACTGACACCTGTTTTCATGAGATTGACCTTTGGCAATTCACTTCAGAGCCCTAGCCTAGTACTGGTAGATCCAGGAAAGCAGTTACATAACTGAAAGTCTTTTTATACGGCCTTAAACACCATAAAAAAGTATTTTTGATGTTTGGTAGAAACTCTTGTGGCTTAATGACCAAGTGCTCATTTGGAGCAATTGATCCTTTTATAGATTTCTTTTGTATCTGTCTTATATAAGTTTACACTTGCAAACATTCCGCATATGTACATTTATTTTATTTGTTGAGTTTCCTCCCACAACTATCACATTGTTATGTTATAATAATGGCTGCTTCAAGCAACATGCTATTTTTAGAATATGAGAAATGATGCATTCTGGGCTATTTTTTCTTTTATCGAGGTCTTCTATGCTAAGATTTTTGTGTTAAAGCATATAGGGATGTTGTTGTTTATTTAATAAACTATTTTATGAGATTTACTGAGGTCCTCTTTTTAATTAATGGTGATTTTTGATGAATTTGTTTTGTTTGTAATATTGCTATTGGCCTAGAATTCAGATTTGTTCTATTTTCCTTTAGTTATTTTCTCTGCAGAAAATTTAAAATTCTTGCTAGTAAGTCCCAACCAGCATTAATGATTTAAAACGAGTTTGTTGTAAACTACATATAGGAAACATGACTGATGTGGAATTGTCCATAATGAACAAATTTTCCCTTTGTTACAATGATTTCGTTTAGGATTAATCAGTTTTACTGATTTTCATGGATTTCTCTTTCACTTTGATTTAAAGACTTCTGACAGACTGACACAAAATACTAAAATCAGGGAGAAAATTAAAGAAATGTAATTCTAAGCATCAAAACCATGTTCTTTTTTTGTCCATTGGCTAATCGGTTTGAGTGTTAATAACAGGGTTTGATTAGAATTAGTTCCTCACCCATATAGTGCTGGAACCGACTTCATGCTTATGCAAACAGGTTAGATCCAGACCAGCCGCCAAGTATATTGGCGGCTGGCCTGTGACCTGACATGCTTTCTACCCTGAGTATCTTTCATCAACAAAATTAAGCAGATATTTAAGGTTTTGGAAAGCAGACGACACTAAAATCTTTTTTTAGAGAATAAGCCAGCATTCAGTGGGTTAAGAACCCACAACCACCTGGCCTTAGACAGGACTCTTTGTAAGGCATACATGGTTTGTACTGACATGTGTGTAACACACCCTTGTTCCAATTAATTTGATTTTGGGTAGCAGTGGTGCAGAGGTAAAGCGTCGGCATCTTGTACCGAGGGTCCCGGGTTTGATTCTTGTTAGGAGAGCTGAAAATTGCTGGGAACTAGCCCTCAATCTGGCGCGAGTACTGGTGTAGTATCCAGGAAGCAGTCATCGAGAGTGAATTCAATAACCTTCAAGCCTAAGTCACAATCGATGTAAAATAAATAAGTTTTAACTACATAGTTAATTTTGTGCAGTATTTGTAGATGAGGATTGGTAATAAACATCCTCTTTATCAATGAGTATTACTTTGGTGCCAAATGCCAACAGTGATCAAAGTTCTCCAAAGCGTTGTGTTTGTTTGAGAACTTGCTTGTCATGATTGGGTTATGACAAGCCAATTGATTGTGATGTAAGTTTCAAACTATCAAATACGTTTATACTGTAATTCATGGATAATCTATGTTGTCTTGAAAACATGTGCTGCAAATTATTGGTAGAAGGATGAATGCTAACTTGATATAGGACAAAAGTAGAAATTAACCGTAGTGTTAATTCTATGATTGTTGCAATGTTATGAGATATTTGTTCTTATAACATTGGAGCTAAACAATTGTCGAACTCTTTCTTTATATGTTCGAGGTTTAAAGCAAAAGCTTTAGAATTTGTCGGGGCCTCCGTGGCCTAGTGGTTAGAGTACAGAACTTGAAATCACATGGCCCCTCTCCGCGTGGGTTCAAATCCTGTGAGGGATATGGATTTTCATGAGAGGCAGTCTCCCGACTGACTTACGGAATGCCGATGGTTCTACCCTCCTTGACCAGCCCTTATGGGCAGTTGAGTACGGGGTCTTCCTCCATCATTAATAGTCGGGCATCGCTACATAACTGAAATAATGTTGATGTGATGTAAAACTCATATAAAAAAAAAAAATAATAGAATTTGTCCATTAATCCTTTGCCTCCTTACCACCTGCAGGTGACATTTTTGCATCTTGCAGCAGACAACTTTCAAAAAGCAACGTGGCAAAGGGAGAAATTGCTTGTCACAAGCAATTTCTCCTTTTGCCACAATCCTTTTTCAATGTATTCACATATCACAACAACAGAACTGAAAGGTTTTTCACATATTTTCAAAGCTTTTCTAAAGTCGTCTGCTTCAAGTAAAAAAAAACATCGTCTGCATGTGGTAAAGAGTTAAAGGAAACACTACATTCTGAGACTTAACTCTCAAAGTGAATCAGTTTTCTGCCTAAATGACATTTTGTCCTCTGCTTAAGATTTCTTAGACATTACTGAATTATGATTTTTTTTTAGTTGAAAAAAGTTTGGCTGATTAAAGTTGCATTTATTTGTCACAATATTATTTTTTTGGAGTGCAGAGTAAATATGTATTGCAGGGTTTTATCATGGTTTTATATTTGATATGAGGGGGAAAATAAAATAAACAAAAGTGATTATATTGTTGTTGTTTTCTATAAATGCATGTCTCCTGTTAGGTCTGTTCTGATGTCAAAGAGGCAGTTTAACCAATACCAAACAATATCAACATATGACCTGTTTGTTGCAGACGACCCTGCAAAACATCGGAAAAGGAGAAATTGCTCTTAATGAGCAATTTCTTCTTTTCCCACATAGTTTTCTGCCCTATTAGAAGAATATTTTTCAATTTCATCACATTTTGAAATGTCTTCTGCAAACTCTTTCAATTTGGGACAGTCAAAAAATTTGGTGCTTTGTTAAGTGTTAAAAAAGGTGTGAGGGCTTTTTTCTAATTATATATCAGGACCAATAAAAGGCACCTTCCCAATTGGATATTTTTTTTGTATCATGCAGTTTTCCCAAAATATCAGTTATACCAGCTTTTTTGTTTCCGTATTCAGCAATTTAATTGATACAATTTCCCAATATCGACAGTCCAAGGCCTTTCCCAAATCAAAGGCAAAGGGGCCCTGCATGATATGTTTGTGTTAGAAGGGGTATCCTAATGACACATTGTTAGGAGTGGTATCCAGATGACAAATTGTTAGGTGGGGTATCCTAATGACACATTGTTAGTTGTTTCATGATGACACATTGTCAGGAGGGGTATCATGACACATTGTTAGGTTGGGTATCCTGATGACACATTGTTAGGAGTGGTATCCTGATGACACATTGTTAGGATGGGTATCCTGATGACACATTGTTAGGTTGGGTATCCTGATGATACATTGTTAGGATGTATTAATGTCATTAGGACAGAAGTATATCTCAAAGAAAAAAGGAAGATTTTATTGTATATTTGTTGACTTCGAAAAAGCTTTTGATAGTATAAAGCACGAAAAACTTTGGGACGCTTTGCAACGAAAGGGTGTGAGTGGAAAGTTTCTATTCGTTCTAAAATCTATATATGGTCAGCTGATGTCTTGTGTTAAGGTAGATGATGTCTTAACAGAATACTTCAGCTGCACCATAGGCACGAGACAAGGTTGTACAGGAAGTCCTAAAATATTTTCTGTCTTTATAAATGATTTAGTTAGTTTTCTTGATTATAAATCTGATAAAGGTGTATTTGTATCAAATGATATGAAAAAGCTAAAATTGCTCTTGTTTGCAGACGACGTTTCCAGTTTCTCTGAAAGTGTCGTCCAACTTCAGAGGCAGATTGACAGAATTCAACAATTTTCAAACATAGTTGGAATGCGAGTTAATATAGAAAAAACGAAAATCATGGTCTTTAGGAATGGAGGTATCATCAAAAACTCCGAAAAATGGTTCTACAACAACCAAAAATTAGAAATTGTTCCATTCTACAAATATTTAGGTCTAATTTTACTCCTAAATTGAACTGGAGTAAAACACATGCAATGCTGTCTTCTCAGGCAATTAAAGCGGTTAATAATATATTACGTATTCGCAGTAGGTTTGGTTTCTTAGAAATTAAAGACTTGTTCAAAATATTTGATTCAGTTGTAAAGCCTATTCTTTGTTTTGGGTCACAAATTTGGGGGTATAACATAGTGAAAACAATTGAGAAGGTCCAAATCAAATTTTGTAAAAAGATATGTAATTTATCAGATAACACGTGTGATTCTATGGCTCTTGGCGAGTGTGGACGATTACCTTTATGTACCACGTATATGGTATTTTGTTTAAAATATTGGCTATGTCTTATACGTATGGATGATTGTAGGTATCCGAAACAATGTTATAACATGCTCAGACGTTTAGACTCAGTCGGAAGAAACACATGGGCAACTCACATTAAGGATATGCTTTATCTCTATGGATTTGGGTATGCTTGGGTCGCCCATGATGTTGGCAATGATGGCGTATTCCTTAAAGTCTTCACACAGCGATTGAAAAATTGTTTTACTCAAAATTGGATTTCGGATATCAATAATACTCCAAAAGCATTGAACTATAGATATTTTAAATCTGTTTTAAATCCCGAGTACTATTTAAGTGTAGATATACCATACATGCATAGACGAACACTATCTAATTTCAGGTGCTCTAACCACAGTTTAATGATTGAAAAGGGTAGGCACTTGGGAATAGACAGAAGTTTGAGATATTGTCCCATATGTCGCAAAATAAATATTTCAATTGTAGAAGATGAATTCCATCTATTCTTTGAATGTTCAGCATATGAAACTTTAAGACATAAATACTTTAAAGACTATTGGCTTCTTAACAGAAATAGAACTACATTTAACAATATTTTTTCTCTGCAAAATAAAACCATTATACGATTAGTAGCAGTCTTCCTAATCGAAGCATTTAATAAAAGAAAAGAGATTTTGGATATCCAATAGATATTACGACGGCTTGGTGCTAAAGGATTGTAACTACATCTTATACAAGATATGGATGCAACCTTATAGCACTAAGCCAACGATTAACTAGTTACAGCTTATTTCGTCATTAATTTATATGTATTGTCACTCATTCGTTGTAAATACGTTTTTGTGTGTGTTCTGTATATGGGCCAGAGGCCTAAAATACTTGAATAAAGGATTGAATTGAAATTGAATTGATGGGTATCCTGATGATACATTGTTAGGTTGGGTATCCTGATGATACATTGTTAGGTTGGGTATCCTGATGATACAGTGTTAGGTTGGGTATCCTGATGATACATTGTTAGGAGGAGTATACTGATGATACATTGTTAGGAGTGGTATCCAGATGATACATTGTTAGGTTGGGTATCCTGATGACACATTGTTAGGAGTTGTTTCATGATGACACATTGTCAGGAGGAGTTTCCTGATGACACATTGTATGGAGCGGTATCCTGATGACACATTGTAAGGAGTTGAATCATGATGACACATTGTTGGGAGGAGTATCCTGATGACATATTGTTGGGAGGAGATTCCTGATGACATATTGTTAGGAGGGGTATCCTGATGACACATTGTTGGGGGGTATCCTGATGACACATTGTTGGGAGGAGTATCCTGATGACATATTGTTAGGAGGGGTATCCTGATGACACATTGTTGGGGGGGGGTATCATAATGACACATTGTTAGGTTGGGTATCCTGATGACACATTGTCAGGAGGGGTATCCTAATGATGCATTGTTAGGAGTGGTATCCTGATGACACATTGTCAGGAGGGGTATCCTGATGACACATTGTATGGAGGGGTATCCTGATGACACATTGTAGGGGGGGTACCCTAATGTCACATTGTTGGGGGGTATCCTAATGTCACATTGTTGGGGGGTATCCTAATGACACATTGTTAGGAGTGGTATCCTGATGACACATTGTCAGGAGGGGTATCCTAATGATGCATTGTTAGGAGTGGTATCCTGATGACACATTGTCAGGAGGGGTATCCTAATGATGCATTGTTAGGAGTTGTTTCATGATGACACATTGTCAGGAGGGGTATCCTGATGACACATTGTATGGAGGGGTATCCTAATGACACATTGTAGGGGTTATCCTAATGTCACATTGTTGGGGGGTATCCTAATGACACATTGTTAGGAGTGGTATCCTGATGACACATTGTCAGGAGGGGTATCCTAATGATGCATTGTTAGGAGTGGTATCCTGATGACACATTGTCAGGAGGGGTATCCTAATGACACATTGTTAGGAGTGGTATCCTGATGACACATTGTCAGGAGGGGTATCCTGATGACACATTGTATGGAGGGGTATCCTAATGACACATTGTTAGGAGTGGTATCCTGATGACACATTGTCAGGAGGGGTATCCTAATGATGCATTGTTAGGAGTTGTTTCATGATGACACATTGTCAGGAGGGGTATCCTGATGACACATTGTATGGAGGGGTATCCTGATGACACATTGTAGGGGGGGTATCCTAATGTCACATTGTTGGGGGGTATCCTAATGACACATTGTTAGGAGTTGTATAATAATGACACATTGTTAGGAGTTGTATCATGATGACACATTGTCAGGAGGGGTTTCCTGATGACACATTGTTAGGAAGGGTATCCTAATGACATATTGTTGGGGGGTATCCTAATGACACATTGTTAGGAGTTGTATACTAATGATACTGTTGGGAGGGGTATTCTGATGACACATTGTTGGGGGTATCCGAATGACACATTGTTAGGAGTTGTATACTGATGATACTGTTGGGAGGGGTATTCTGATGACACATTGTTGGGGGTATCCGAATGACACATTGTTAGGAGTTGTATACTAATGATACTGTTGGGAGGGGTATCCTGATGACACATTGTTGGGGGTATCCTAATGACACATTGTTAGGAGTTGTATACTAATGATACTGTTGGGAGGAGTATCCTTATGACACATTGTTAGGAGTATCCTTATGACACATTGTTAGGAGTGGTATCCTAATGACACATTGTTGGGGGGTATCCTAATGACACATTGTTAGGAGTGGTATCCTAATGACACATTGTTAGGAGTGGTATCCTAATGACACATTGTTAGGTTGGGTATCCTAATGATGCATTGTTAGGAGTGGTATCCTAATGACACATTGTTAGGAGTGGTATCCTAATGACACATTGTTAGGTTGGGTATCCTAATGACACATTGTTAGGAGTGGTATCCTAATGACACATTGTTAGGTTGGGTATCCTAATGACACATTGTTGGGGGGTATCCTGATGACACATTGTTGGGGGGTATCCTAATGACACATTGTTAGGAGTGGTATCCTAATGACACATTGTTAGGTTGGGTATCCTAATGACACATTGTTAGGAGTGGTATCCTAATGACACATTGTTAGGAGTGGTATCCTAATGACACATTGTTAGGAGTGGTATCCTAATGACACATTGTTAGGTTGGGTATCCTAATGACACATTGTTGGGGGTATCCTAATGACACATTGTTGGGGGGTATCCTAATGACACATTGTTAGGTTGGGTATCCTAATGATGCATTGTTAGGAGTGGTATCCTAATGACACATTGTTAGGAGTTGTATCATGATGACACATTGTATAGAGGGATATCCTGATGACACATTGTTAGGATTGGTATCCTGATGACATATTGTTGGGGGGTATCCTGAAGACATATTAATAGAATGGGTATCCTAATGACCTATTGTTAGGATGTGTATCCTGATGACACATGGTTAGGTTGGGTATCCTTATGACACATGGTTAGGTTGGGTATTCTTATGACACATTGTTAGGTTGGGTATCCTGATGATACATTGTTAGGTGTGGTATCCTGATGATACATTGTTAGGTTGGGTATCCTGATGATACATTGTTAGGTTGGGTATCCTGATGATACAGTGTTAGGTTGGGTATCCTGATGATACATTGTTAGGTTGGGTATCCTAATGATGCATTGTTAGGTTGGGTATCCTGATGATACATTGTTAGGAGGAGTATACTGATGATACATTGTTAGGTTGGGTATCCTGATGACACATTGTTAGGTTGGGTATCCTGATGATACATTGTTAGGTTGGGTATCCTGATGATACATTGTTAGGAGGAGTATCCTTATGACACATTGTTAGGTTGGGTATCCTTATGACACATTGTTAGGTTGGGTATCCTGATGATACATTGTTAGGTTGGGTATCCTGATGACACATTGTTAGGTTGGGTATACTGATGATACATTTTTAGGAGGAGTATCCTTATGACACATTGTTAGGTTGGGTATCCTGATGATACAGTGTTAGGAGTTGTTTCATGATGACACATTGTTAGGAGTGGAATCCTGATGATACATTGTTAGGAGTGGTATCCTGATGATACATTGTTAGGTTGGGTATCCTGATGATACATTGTTAGGAGTGGTATCCTGATGATACATTGTTAGGTTGGGTATCCTGATGATACATTGTTAGGAGTGGAACCCTGATGATACATTGTTAGGTTGGGTATCTTGATGACACATTGTTAGGTTGGGTATACTGATGATACATTGTTAGGTTGGGTATCCTAATGATACATTGTTAGGTTGGGTATCCTGATGATACATTGTTAGGTTGGGTATCCTAATGATACATTGTTAGGTTGGGTATCCTGATGATACATTGTTAGGAGAGGAACCTCTTAAATGCTAATGTGATGAAGGAAAGAACAAAAGATATGACTCATCATATTTTTATATATATTTATTTCTATTGCTTATACTTCATTTTTCATCTATAAAGTACAAAACATAAAGTTCCAGCATAACAAAATCCATTTGATATTTCAAAAAGAGAAGAAAAAAATAAAACACAAATACAGAATGAATGATTTCAACAACCCAAAACAAATGCAAGCAGATTCTTGTCAACACTTAACTACCCCGTGATTCTTCATTGCGACTCAATTATTTTAGAAGTTTTCAAAAAGCAATGTGATAAAACCTTTACAGATAAATTGCTTCTTACAAACAATTTGTTTTATTATCCAAAAGGTTTATGCCCAATATCAAGAGGAAAGAGTCCTTTATAATTATATCAGGCTTTTTTGTCGATTGCTAGTGTTTTGATTTTGACTACATACAACTTTCCAAATTAAGGAATGGTTTAAACCAAGTCTTTATGGAGTAATAAGGATGAAGAGAAAAGAATGACACTGAGGAAAGAAACTATAAATAGAGCTTCAATATCTTTTATATCAAATTCAATCCTCGTTTTTTTAAAAGTTTTTTGCAGTAGAGGCTTAATAACACTGTTTTAGTAAAACAAATATGCAGAGATAAAAGTTCATTTACAAATGAAGTTTTGTATTAGATAATTTTTATCCGAAAGGGAATGTACTAAACTGCTAAGTCAAAGTAAGAGATCCAAATATGAGGAAATTTGAAAGTGATTCCAAAGTTATTTCCATGTAAAATAAGATAGCATTTAGGGAGGATCTTGTCATTTTGGCTTGTATCAACCACCTTGAAACATCAATAAAACATTAATGTAAAGATAAATAAAAATATCCGTAAATAAGTCCACAGTTTGTTCATTTGTGCATCTATTTATTGTAGAGATCTAAACAAGGTCTTCAGAATGCAGTATTTCAGCAGCTTCTCATTTAATTCTATTTTTGACAACATTATAGGATTCATGGTACAATATTTTTAATGAGGATTCACAACATAGGTTTAACAAGGAGAACAAATGAAGTAGGGAGGGGAGTAACATTTATATTTGATACTCAATATATTTACTCCAAACGGTAAGCAACATTAACCAATAATGATAGCCTTCAAATGGACTTTTGTGACTGATCCAATTTGGAAATAACTCTTTACCACCTGCAAAAGACTTTTTTTTTATTACTTTAAGCAGACGTCTTTAGAAAAGCTTTGTAAACATGTGGAAAACCTTTCAGTTCTGCTGTTGTAATTTGTGAATAGATTGAAAAAAGCATTGTGGAAAAAGGAGAAATTGCTTGTCACTTTCTCCTTTTGCCATAATGCTTTTTGAAAGTCGTCTGCTTCAATACGTAAAAATGTGACTAGGTGGTAATGCCTTTAAAAGGAACAATCTACCGAGTTTCAAAAATCATGATTTCTTTATGATATACGGTAAAAACTTTGTTTGATACAGAAACAACTTGTGACGATCAATTTCTTCATATGTTAGTTTTTTGTTACAATAGTTTCTTCCGTCTGCTACCAAAGTCATGTTCAATTTAAAATAAATGAGGCAAAAGTGTTAGTGGTAATGGAAGAAGCTTTGCAATAGAATGTATCTTGTCATTTTTTCAATAATCACAAAAAGTAAATGAAGCTAACATGGTAAAATGGCTAAATACAGTTTATTCCAAATCATAAATATTTTATCCCTCTACAATAGTCAAATTTGAATATAAACAGTAGTTTCGAAAAAGAACATGAAGTCAAAACCATCGTGACAATTGAGAATAATCATTACTTTTCCATTTCTCAAAAAACTTCTATTGCTACAGCAGTATTAGGCATGTTAATTAATCATGTTAATCAATTTCTCTGTGCTTATTTGCTAGCAGCAAAATACAGGAAAACAGAGCTTGCAACTGTTGCCTTTCCGTTTTCATTCAATATAATTTCTATTAAATTAAGTCACATTTACAATTGTCTATTTGCCTCTTTCAACTTAGAACAAAATAAGACAATTCAAACTGAATGCATTAACCAATTCACTAATAACCCAACAATAAAGTTTGTGAAATCGAACCTTCTTCATGCATGAATAGAGTGGAACTATCACTCTGCTTTCATAATAACCAGATTATAAATTTTATTCTACAAATATGTTAAACTATCTCTGTATTTTCAGGTTTAAGAATTGTCACATAAAGAGAGCCTGTTTATTTAAGAGTTAGTAGGAAAAACACAGCTTTATCAAAATACTGTTTAAACCTTAGATTGCCGCCGAGGACAAAAAGTCTGTTTTGAACAAATTACCCAGCAGGGTTAAGTATTTATGACAAGAATAGAAATTTCTCATCACAAGCAATTAGTCTTTCTCCTTTATTCTCATTTGATTCATGAGAAACTTGAACTGTGTTAAAAACTAAAGAAAGATAGAAAATTTATTATGAGCAACAGATTTGAAGATGAAAAACTATTTCTATACACATACTCTGCTTATTCTTCTGTTCAGCACCAAAAATATTTCTTCGAGACAAAATGTACACATATGCAACACAAATAACACAATAAACAAAAAGATTGATTAATAATAAAGAATTGTGTAGAAAGATTAATTAATGAAGATTTTGTGTAGAAGATGGACTGTACAATGCATTAACTATTCTGGTTTGAATTGAACCCAACGTGAACACAATGCAAAAAAAGGCTCTTCGCAAAATGCCTGTAGATTGCTCTTGTGAATATTGTTATACTTAAATCAAACAACCCTCTTCAACAAAAAAAAAGTTCTAAAGCCTTATAGTGCTCGGAACTTCATGCTTATGCAAACAGGTAAGAATCAGGCCAGATGCCAATTTACTTGGTAACTGACCTGTAATCTAACCTGTTATCTGACCTGTTTATAAGTATCTGAGTATCGTTCCTCATCAAAATTAAGCTAATTAAGGTTTTAGAAAGCAGATGACATAAAAATTTAATTTTAGAAAATTACCCAGCATTCTAAAGGTTAACCATTTCATGAATCTTAAAATCTTTGCAGTAAACCAAATTAAAACCGATAATGCATAGACAAACATTACAAAAGTAATACTAAAAATTCACATTTCATAAAAACAATTGCCACAAAAAAAAGAAATGCTCATAACGAGGAAGATGCTATTTTGTTTTCCACTATGTTTGCATCTTGTAGCGAGCAAATTTGTGACAGACTGCCTGGTAAAAAAGAAATTGCAAACAATGAGACATTTTCTTTAACCACAACATTTATCTACAAATATATTCCAGGCAACAGACTTAACAGTTTTCTTCTTTTAACACATTACCACCGAACGCCACATTTTTGCATCTTGAAGCAGAAAAGCATTGTGGCAAAAGGAGAAATTGCTTGTCACAAGCTATTCTCCTTTCGCCAGAATCCTTTTTCAATCTATTCATGTATCGCAACAGCAGAACTGAATGGTTTTCCACATGTTTTCAAAGCTTTTCTAAAGTCGTTTTAAAACATTGTCTACAGATGGTAAAGATTTAACAAACCAATGCTTAATTATTGTGGTTCTTTTTCAATTTGATGAGAACGTCATTGTGTTTTTCTTTACTCACAAAAACCATATGTCTGCAACAAAGTCATCAAATGTCGTTATTGTTTGGGAAAGGGTTAAGGAAACAACCATATAAGGATCCACATTAGTAATGGGACATTAAACAAACATCAATTAAAAATGTAAACAAAATCAATAATTCCGTAACAAATGAAAATCGACAACACATTGATCAAAGCTAACTTTACACATATTTTGTACCAACATATGGTATAGTTTTACAAATACTTATATACTGTACACATTTGAAACATAACATAGACACAATAAACTTGATACTGGGCTTTGATATTCCCCTTAAAACCCTGCCTTAAGGTTCCTTACACTCTGCAATCAACCATTGCCTTAATATAGATTACTACATACAATGTAAATCATTAAAACATACAATCAATCAGAACAACTTTAAGCATTCAGGAAATAAATAGATTACAATGATTAGCTCATTATGAGCAAATACTTCGTTTAACTTTTTCCAATATATTTGATAAATCAAACTATGGAGTTGAGAAGGTTTGTAATATTTTGCTGTTAGTTAATCAAGTTAAGCTTTTATGAATATTTTCAATATCAATACTGGAAACTTTTCATTCAAAAGAAGAACTTCATCATAACTATATTTAATAGCATGCTTGTACTAAATATAGCGCAAGCTTAGTGCTACGTTAGATTTGTCTTACAGGGGAAGAGGAAACTAGGCAAATAATCTTTATTTTCTACCTATCATAACATTAGTGTTATGGGTTTGCGCTTGTTAACGTTTTTGAATTATTGAAGGAAGAAAAAAGGAAAATTGCTCTTAGGCACAATGTTCTTTTTCCTCTTACACAAATGGGATGAATATCATCCAATTTCACAACAAAACAATTTGCAAAGGTTTCCGACAGACATTCTAAACAAAATTTGAAAATATAAGACCTTATCCGAAATTATAAAAATCTCCTTCTAACCACTTTCTCACATCCATTAACCCTTTTAGTGCTGGAACCGATTTCATTCTTATGCAAACAGGTTAGATCACATGCCAGCCGCCAAGTGAATTTGCGGCTGGCCTGTAATCTAACCTGTTTGCTACTCTGAGTATCTTTCCTCAATAACATAAATCAGATATTTAAGGTTTCTGAAAAGCAGATGCCACATAAATCTATTTTAAGAAAATTTCCCAGCATTCTTAGAGTTAAATTAAACAATTAATTGGTAGAGGAGAACACACAAAGGCAGGTCCACATTTTGCCAAACACTAAATAATTGCAAAGCCAAGAGCTGCTTGATCAATGTACATATGTAAACTGTTTACCATACATAAATATAAACAATCAACAACATTAAATCCTTGTACAATGGTGTATATAGTCTTCATATCAAAACATTTATTTAAATGAGACAAAGCATAATATTTACTTGGCCAAGAAATCAAACATTTCTTTTGCCTAGATACAGAAGTAATTTATATTATTCCACATCTTTTTGTTATATTAGATAGAAATAAATGGAGACATTGCTTCGAGCAATTTCTTCTTTCATCAGGATAAAATATATATCGAGAAACGACGACAGCAGTGTAAGCAATGGTTTATACAGTCTAACTTGTGTTAAGCAGCCACCCTTTTAAGCAGCCAACCTGCCTTAAACCGCCACTTCAGCAAGTCCCATTGTTAGATTTATAGTGTAAATCAATTTGTGTTAAGCAGCCAACCTGTCTTAAACAGCCAATTTACTTAATTTGTTAATTTGTTTCAGGGTTCATTGCAAAGGAGTAGAGGATGTATTCAAATAATCATTTTGGACTATCTCTTCCTGCAAACTTTTTGAGAGAGTATAGGGCCTGAATGTAACCAAACAATAACACTATAGCCCTTTCCCAAACAACAAATTTTGGACTGTCCCAAATTAAAAGACTTTGCTGACGACATTTCAAAATGTGATGGAATTGGAAAATATTCTTCAGATAGAGCAGAAAACCTTGTGGGAAAAGGAAAAATTGCTCGTGACGAGCAATATCTCCTTTTCCCACAATGTTTTCTAAAGTCGTCTGCAACAAAGTAGTCAAATGTCTTTATTGTTTGGGAAAGGGTTAAGTACTATCCTATAAAAGTATTGAAGATATCTAAAGATTGGATGATAGTAATGAAATGGGTTTTTTTTATCACATGTTAATCATACAGTATATAAAGAGGTAGTTAGACATTTAGAACAGTCCAAGAAAACCAGTCTTATTGTATCTGCTTATTTTTTTGCACAAATCAGGTAATACAACTACGACCTTCTCATCTAACCCTTAAGAATACTTGGTACTTCTCTAGAAATAGATTTCTGTGTCGTCTGCTTTCCAAAACCTTAAATATCTGCTAAGCTTTGATAAGAAAAGCTACCCAGGGCAGAAAACAGGTTAGATCTAACCTGTTTGCATAAGCATGAAGTCAGTTCCAGCACAATAAGTGTTCAAAATCCTTTTTTTTAACAATAAACAAAGTAATGTCTTATCTTATCTAACCATTTCACTGGTATGACATGATTTAACCCAATAAAGAAGACAAATCATGAAATATTTTTGATTAAAAAAACCTGTTTCATCAAACAAATTCTTCTTTTGTTACAATTTTTTCTACCAAATATCATATGTTACACATAAATCTTCTTTAAAAATTGCCTTCTCCTTCAAGTCTGTGTGTCATAATTAATTGACATACTATACCCATGAATCTTGAACATTGCTGGTCAGATATAGATTGACAAGATTAAACTGAAATGGCATGAATTGCAGATCTATACATTAACACTAGTTTTCATGGAGTGGAACATTCAGTACAAAAGTCACAAAAAATATCCAATTGTGTCTGCGAAATAAAATCATTCAACAATAATAAAACTTACAACTCTGTGCTATTCTGACCTTCATTGGCCATTATTTCAATATCTAATTCAAATGTTTACAAGAAAAAACAAACAGTCTTTCTTCTTCTACAATAACATTCTTGTGAGTTTTAAGTCATTGTTCAGCATGTTTGTCCAGTAAACTCTGTATATATATATATATATATATATATATATACACAGATACTTTTATGGATTTAGAATAGCTCAGATGGAAACATTGACAAATGTCTTGTAAATGTTCTCCTCTAGCAACAATGATATATTGGTAAATGAATCTTAACAGGATCTAAATTAAAGATGAACTTCCCCTTTTAGCTTTATTATTCAACATTTGATTCCAAGTACTCTTTAGAATACTCTCATAGAAAAAAAAAACCCTTATAGTGCTGGAACCACCTTCATGCTTATTCCAAAAGGTTAGATCCAGGCCAGCCGCCAAGTGAATTGGCGGCTGGCCTGTGATCTAACCTGGGTGCTGTGCTGAGTATCTTTCTTCAACAAAACTAAGCAGAAATTTATGTTTTCCAATAGTCATCAGCTACAAAAATGTCCAAACCTTTATCTAACCCATTACCAAACAGTCACGACATTTCACAACTTTGTTGCAGACAACAATAAAAAAACATTGTGGAAAAGGAAAAATTGCTCATAGCGAGCAATTTCTCCTTTTCCCATCATTTTTCTGCCCTATCAGGAGATTTCTTTCAATTTCATCACATTTTGAAATGCCGTCTGCAAACTGTTTCAATTTGGGACAGTAAAAAAATTTGATGTTTGGGAAAGGGGTACATGTTACAGAGAAAGTGATCAACACCTTTCCATCACAAAAACATTTTCTTGATACTATTTTGAGACAAAACAACTGCACACAATACATTCAAAACACAACATTAGTGCTGCCTTACTAATAAAAGTATAAAACATACGAGAATTAGGAATGTTGAAAACACTTATGTATAAAGCATACTCACTTTTAAGAAGTAAGTTCAACCTTGGTAAAAGTGAATTGCTTGAATATTCCCTTTTTTTTTATTATAATTTTATTAAATTTTATAGGCAAAATGATCCTCACTTGCATTTCCCCATTTTGACAATGGTATCGAACACCTTAGAAAACGCTATTTTTGTAAACCCTTTTGGATCATTATGTCTCTCCCTTTTATATGTTTTTTGCATGGGACAGATTGTATAAATCAAAAACACCAGGTTTCATTGCAGAGACCTTTGAAACTATACTGACAAAAGATTAATTTGCTCAACACAATCAATCACTTTTATATAACAATACTTAAGGATGTATTTTACTTGGATTTTTTCGATTCGTTCTTTTTACATTCTAATGTCATTTTTCCTTTGTCAGACAGTACACATAATGCATCATAAATGAAAACAGAAAAAAAAGCAAATTGAAATGAAAAGATAAAGTTTCTCACAAGACAGTTATTAAGTAACTCCTCCAGGTGATATGTGTAAA
Source organism: Cerastoderma edule (assembly GCA_947846245.1). Taxonomy (NCBI): domain Eukaryota; kingdom Metazoa; phylum Mollusca; class Bivalvia; order Cardiida; family Cardiidae; genus Cerastoderma; species Cerastoderma edule. The sequence continues at coordinate 21,952,151 of OX401416.1, forward strand.
CTAAAAATCTATTGTGAAATATAACAATGAAATCAAGAAAATCCTTCATTTCCAATCCAGCAGTTTCTTAACAGGGTTTTGACAAGTAAATTTCCAATAAAACAGGTCTTTGCATGAACACTCATGAACACTCAAATATCCTTGCAATATGGATGAAATAAGTTCCATAATAAAGGTCATAATTATAACTATTAGACGTTTATTGTTGATAATAAGTTAGTAAAGTAAAGTATTACATTTTTCTTTTTAACACTTGATTGAAAACATTCTTCTAAAATGTCTTTCAAACCTTATTCTGTATTTGCTTGTAAAAAACATTTCAGCCTCTTGACCATTTGTTCCATGCTTTTGTTCATCTTTAATAAATGCCATCAAGAATTGGTTTAAATTGGTAAAGCCTATATTCCAGAAGAGTTAATCTGTGTGCAACAGCTATATATCATTTTCGAAGCATGAAAAGTATTTAAATAGACAGAGAACACAACATTTTCAACTTTGACTAGAAATCATTTCAGCACTGTAAAAACAATGTTTAATATACACTTATATAAATGCAGACACATTCCTATTTCATTCTGAACTGAAGAAATTCCAGTCAACACTTCTAGGACCCATACTGATAATAAACCCAAATTGAATGTTTTGAGACAAACTGTAAGTTTATTTATAGCATTAACTGTTAACTAAGCGTTTAAGTTTATTTTGGGTATCGTGTTACCAAAACTGAGGAAAAGATTCCAATGACATGTTACTTTGCATTATTGCTGTCTCAATATTGAAACAAAAGATAATGTTGTCTTTATAGCATATGATTAATGAAAACAATTTCTTCATATGAAGAATTACTCCATGAATCTTAATTGATTTCTATCTTTACCTTTTTTTTTTTCTTTTTTTTTTTATATAATTTTAACAGTTATCTGCCTGTTAAACTTGTCATTTGTTGAAGGATTTACATGACAAAATATACAGGAATGGGTAAATTGTCTTCCGTACACAGTATTCAACATCCATCATTATTATTAACTGAAAAAGTTCGCAAGGACCCCTATCAGAAAACACTGTTAAAGCCAAGAAATGGTGTAAATTTATGAGGTAAGCACAACAATGTTATAAAACAGACAATGAAAATGTATGACATATAGTCACAGGCATGTTCTTCTCTGATCATTGTTACTCGAGATGCCTGATTGATGGGCATCACACAACATATGTAAGAAGCAAAGGGTTTAAGCTTCAAAGTAAATTAGGATGTTAAAATTATAATAAACACTTAGAACACAGTGCTCAGTCATTTTTTCCGTCAAGTAAGTTGGTGGCTGGCCTGTGATCTAACCTATTTGCTCCTTTGAGTAACTTTCCTCATCAAAATAAAGCAGATATTTAAGGTTTTGGAAGGCAAACATCATAAAAATCTATTATTTAGAAAACAATCCAGTATTCTAAAGTTTAATTGATCATTAGGAGCAGTTTATTAATTTGTCACAGAATGTTTTACGTCTTCTGCAGTGGATATGTCATAGTAAAGTGTAATGGGAGGTGTAATTTCTATAGATTTTGAAAGCAATTAAAATATTGTCTGTGTACAACAAAAGCTTTCCAGTGCAATCATTACTTAACTATCTAATATGCTTACATAGAATGAATGTCATCTACTTCAATTGTCTAGTTTGGGAGGAAAAAAACCCTCAGCTCTCACAGTATAAATCAAAGGTTCAATGCAAGACTATAGTAAGTGCTACATGGACATAAAGCACTTACTATAGTCTTGCACTGACCCCTCTCAATGATATCCTCACATAAAAAAACTATTTTGTTACATTGCATATTTTTAGATTATATGGAATACGTCTATGCTAGGCTGCTTTTGAGAAAATACTCTTTAACCAATTACCATAGAACAATAACGACATTTATTCACTTTGTTGCAAATGACTCTGAAAAACATTTTCTCACATTTTCCCCCCTATCAGAAGATCATTTTCCAATTGCATCACATTTTGAAATGTCATCTGCAAACTCTTTCAATTTAGGACAGTCGAAAATTTGGCGTTTGGTAAACGGTTCAAAGTCGCATCATGAGCAATCCCATTTTGCCATCTTGATTCAATCTGACATAATAATTCAAGATCACAAGAATTGTCTACTTGTTACATATAAAGATAATATCTGTCATTCACATACAAAATTAACGACCTTATAAATTGAGATTGCTACAATACTTTACATAGAGGTCTGCATTTCTATTTCACATATAAGATAGGCATGCCTATTCTACAACAACACAGAAACATTCATACATAAAGGTATAATACAAAGTTTGAAATAAAAATGATAACATGATTTTTGGTAGATATGTAAAATAATTTTCTTCTTAATTCAACTTTTCCAATAAAAATATTGAAATATAAAAAATAATATCATCAGAGAAAACACATGATTTTTAAAGACAGAACCAGAAATACATTGTAATTAGCTTTTTGTTTGAAGGTAGTGTTCATTAGAGCGTATAAATCTATTGCATACTATTAATGAATTGATTAATAGTACATAGATTGATTCTTTTCATACTTCTAGCAAATAAGACCAGGAAAGATTTGCATCAACCATTAGAGTAAGCCCATTTTTGGCAAGTCCATCGATAAGTAAAGTACTGTCTTTCATAGACATGAAAACAAATGGGAAAATCTTTCAACTCTATAACAAATGCAAAGTTTTCGACTCCCAAATTGAAAGAGTTTGAAGACGACATTTCAAAATGTGATGAACTTTGAAAAATAATCTTTTGAAAGTGAAGAAAACATTGTGGAAAAAGGAAAAATTGCTCATTATGAGCAATTTCTCCTTTTCCCACTATGTTTTCCAGAGCCATCTGCAATAAAGTTGTTGAATGTCATAAATCATTGTTTGGTAATGGGTTAAAACTATTGAGGATAAATTGAGATACTGCTTATTTGAGTGAGCAAAAGATTAATCCACTTCCAGAATTTTGCCTTTAAATTACATCTGCAGCAGACAAATAAAATCCAAAAACAATCTAACATGTATGAGATGTTGTCTTGATAAAGATTGAAGGACATGAATCTAGCCAAACTTTCCAAAAAATCATATAAATATGCATAATAAATCAAATTTGTTGGTTAAATAGTCTTAAATTACACATTATATACTTAACTAAATACTTAACATATTTTTCAATATAAACTTATTGTGATTAAGTTCAAAACCAAGAAAGATTAATAAAGCCTTGTTTCTTAGGTACTAACTTGAAACAATTTTCTAATCTATTTTTCTTTAAACCTTGCTTTTTGATTAGTCAATACACCATTGAGTAGGATTTAAAGTTTTAATAAGTCGTGAAATACATGTCCAAAAAGTGGTTTATTTGGATGAAAAAGGCCATAAGTTGCTTAACATCCAATCCAGAGTTATGGTACTTGGTATGATTGTCCCTTTAAAAGCAGATTTATTCAATACACTAAGGTGTGATGCAAATGCCTAAGTAAGTAGAAGAGTCCCCGTTAATCTACAAACAGTCAAGCTTAAGACCAATATTCAATTTGTTCTTTTATATGGGTTTTTCATCGTCTCAACATAATTTCAGTGATGTTGCAATACCCGACTCATAATGATGGAGGAAGACCCCATACTCAAAGATCTGCCTATACAAGACCATGATAAGTGCTTCATGTTTGCGAAGGAAAAAGTTCTATGGTCTTGTGCTGAGCCTTAGATGAATATTTTCTAAATCCTAACATACAACTTGTCTGCATTTACCACATCTCTTTACCAAAAACATTTCTGGATTGGATGATTGGATCAGCAATTGCTTTTTTTTTTAAAAGAATGTGATCAACTCTTCAATTGAATTGTTCTGTCTATTATTGCATTGAATTCAGACTGGACAGAAACTTCCTAAGGGGCTAATGGGTGAAATAATGCCTCGGGCAAGACAGAAACATGTATGATACAATACATTTATCACCATACAGGAGCTTTGTCTAACCCTTTCCAAGGTAAAGACAATTTATGACTCAGCGTTAACTTTGAAAACATGAATTCTTGACGCATCAATCTACTGCTGCAAACCACCTTTTTTTAATTTCTGATTAAGTTGATAAAAAAAAAAAGAGCCCAAGATAATTCAGATTATAGAGGTATATCAAGCTATGTAAATTTGTGACTTTCCCTTTCACCTCAAGAAGGAATCTTTGTAAAGAAAGGAGAAATTGGTTGCTAGCAAGAGGTTCTTCTTTAGTCTCAATGTTACAAAAGCTGTCTGTAATGTCCATTTCAAACAACACATAATGATAACCCGCTAGTTGAACTGTCTGTGTGAATAAAAGAATTTGACTTCATTTAGCATCACTCTCTTTTCAATAATGTATTGAGAAACTTTAGAATGTAGAAAGCTGAAGACACATTAAAAGTTTACCTGGTAAAGGGAGACCCTTTTAAAATACAAATATCTTCCTTATTACATGTCTTCAGCTCACAACTTTGGATAACTGTGCAAAAAAGGTTTTCACATCATTCATTATGTAAATTCTCAACATATAACTACACATTGTTTTACATCTTTAGCAATTATTCGAAAACTATAAGACTAGCAATAGCTATCATGTCCTAATGCTTGTAAAAATGTCTTCTGAAGAGGGGTTACAATATATGGGTTGTTAAGTTAAACAAAGAAACACATCATTCTGCGCATGTGACAAATACAAGTCTGACAGACAATTCAAATTCATAGGTTTTTTCTGCCATTATATTAGTTCATTTCTTGAAAGAGACAGATTATCATATCAGCATCATAATATGTGTTTTTCATAATCCCTTGCTAAAAGGAAAAAGAAGATATCAATTATAATAAGATCCGTTTCTTTCTCTTTTTTTCTTCCCTTTGTCATTTCTTTTCCATATGTCATGTTTTAATCTAATTACTTTTAAATTACTTCATCCCTAAATGATCGGTGGAAGGCAACTAGACTTATTTTAAATACAAAGAGTCATAGTGGATCAAAAACTTGTCTTTTAAGATCAACATTTTTTGCGTAACAGAAACTAATGCAGAGTTTCAGGTGATATAAGTCTAGAAGAGGGCCTTTATACCAATCATTTCCTATACCAATCAATTCAAGGCATACTTATGAAGCTGAACAGATAACAACATGGTAATGTTTGCATTCATAAACTCACTCCAATGACAATGTTGCAGTATTGACTTGAAATGTTATTATTTCTCAGGAAAAAGCTTAACATCTAGTAAAAATCAAACTTCTAGGTCAATTAAGCACTCTGATTGACAGTTTCTGGCTCACGGCACAAAAACTCCTTCAGCTCTGCAACGTTGCTCGATTTATTCAAACATTCCTCTGTGAACTCCACATTCTCTATTGAGACTCGATGTCCAGGTAACTCGAGTTGTACAATCCCTTCCTCACCTAGGTTCTGCTTTATACACACAGTTCCATCAACAAACATTTTGGGTTTCGTACCAGTAAGAGATTCCGATGTAGGCTTTTTCATCTGTTCACAAGAGTCGTTATTTCGGCCAAATTTGTCAGAAAAAGACCTCTGAGATTTTTCTGGAGACATAAAGTCACTCACGGTTGAAGACCTAGATGCAAGTTTCCTTGGTGATGAGTCATCATTATACATGGACTTATTGTCAAACGCAATTTCAATACTATTACAACCATCTGATCGGATCAAAGCATTCAAGGGATGATCGTCTATGCTGATTTCACATTCAAAGTCAGAAGAAACTGTGCTAGAACAGGTCCTGCTTCTGGCATCATCTCTCCTCGGACTACATAAATATGGCATTCTCCAGGGCTCCCAAAACGATGACTTTGAACCCTCGGAAAACCTGCTACTACTCCTCTCCGGGGTTCTATCCACACCGTAGTAATTCCACAACCTAGACTGCTCCGATGCCGTGGGAGAACTAGCGCGCTTCCCAGAATATTCATCATTCTCGTCAGACATTGGTTCTTCCTTAATTTTAAAATTTGAATTATCGTTATCACTTTTTTGGTCGTTTTCAATTTCATACCCTTCCTGTAACACCTTCACATCATCAATGCTGGGTGAAACAGGAGGGCGCGAGCCGTTTTTTGGACACCCGTGTTGAGAATTATAGGGTGAATATTGTTGAGAAAAAGAATTTCCCATTCCATAACCAGCTCCTTGTCCCGGGTATTGAGGGAAAGAAGCGGACGACATACCTAACCGCGGAAATGGTAACGAACCAAAACTCTCTCTGTATCTGTCCGGTGGATACGAGTACCCAGGAGGGAAAGAGTTTATAAAATTAGAACGAAATGGGTTCATTTCAGCTGCTCCCGAAAGGAATGAAGGCCCACTTGGTTGGAAATGGCCTGGCATAGAGTAGGGCAACCCTGGATGATACATGCAAGACGAATCACCAGGTCCCCTTGAGAATGTGTCCATATGGTTAGTAGGGTTAAAGTTCATATGTGGTATTCTAGTGTGGTCCCCAAACAGATTTGGCTCTCTATGTGTCATGTGCGGATGAACGCCGGGTACCGAAGGAAACGGGTGATGAGGGTGATGTAGAGATAGCTGATCTGGATGACGGAACTCGTTTATTGCTGATCGGTCATTGATTCCAGGCATAGTGGGTATCGATGGAATCGGAGGCATTCCTGGTAATGAACTGCTCGTCATCGGAGGAAGTATGGGTGGAACAGTTGACACAACTGGTGGTATTGCAGGTACCTGCTGGATACTCCCAACAGAAGAAACCTGTGGAATGCTCGACATACTAGCACCGGGTGGACTATTCACAGATGGAGGTGCATTGACATGGGGCGATAACTGATTTGACAGCTTCTGTAATGGAGGTGAGCTTGCGTGATTCTGTAGCTGGGGAGCCACACTCATCTGCATATTCATATTCAGAGAGGAAGAGTTTGTGGTTGGAGATGACATCATAGGGTTTGGAGGTGATAAATAACCATGATGATTCGGTAAAGCACCCAAAGGCGGTTGCTGTTGATGAGGTAGATGTTGTAAGAAAGGATTTTCTGGACGAATGTCTGACATGTGCATACCTTGTTCTGGACCAAAGGAGTGCTGCCCCGGTCCAGTGACAGGCGGTGACTTTACCATCGGGGGTGCATGACCCATATCTCTGCCTGGAGACATGCGGCCGGACACCTGCGGACTGTGATGTGGACGACTGTAGGGTTTCGGTTTTGATCGTAGGTAGACACATTTACGATAAATGCAGGTCTGTTTCAGAACGTCTTTTCTGACACAAAAATGGCACTTCATGCAATTTTCCTTTACTTGACACGGCCCACATTGGCCGCATCTTTTCCGCCGTTTACAGCGTGATCTGTCGTCCATTCCATACCCATCTTGAGGACTTTGTAGATTTTCATCTATATCAACCCCATAATCCTCTTCTTTGGGATGGAAAGGCAACCCTGAACTGGACCCACCGTCAGTCATGGTGGAGACCCTAGCGAGAGAATATAAAGATCATTATCTAAAACAAACTTATTTATAATAACTTAAGTAGTCTTTCCCAAAAGAGCCAGCCTGCTAGTTCCTTATGGACCACCTTGGGTTTGACATTCAAAATAAAATTTGACTAGGAAAACTCTTTCAAAAATGTGAAATACCAATACAAAGTGATGTTAATACTAAATAATTTTGAAAAAAGTTTGGTCATCACTGTTGACTTAATTTATATAAAATAATGGAATCTACAGGTTACAATTAAATCCTTCGATTGGGATGTAGAGACCAGAGGGCATCAAAATAGATGAATTTGCACTGTAATTCTGCTTTGTAAAAAGCATCTTCTATATTTAAAGATCTTTGATTTAGACATACAGTCTAACTTGTGTTAAGCAACCACCCTTTTAAGCAGCCATCCTGCCTTAAACAACCACTATAGAAAGTCCCATTGTTAGATTTATAGTGTACATCAATTTGTGTTAAGCAGCCAACCTGTCTTAAACAGCCAATTTACTCTGTCCCATAGGCTGGCCTCTTAGCACAGGTTTGACTGTATCATCAATAGTGACAATATCTAAACTTTCCCTTACTTCACGTCCTTTGATAAGAATATTAAAATTTACTTAGCCTGCCCAGAGACATAGATAACAGAGATTGGCAACTCCTTCTTTACCTATAGCCGGTTTCTGCGATATCTCGCATGACGCGTTATTTAGCGAGACCTTTCGAGATCTGTCTATCGACGCTATTTTCAACTAAACGCGAAATAGGCAACACACATTTAAGCGTGTTCTAAGTCATAATTGAATTATTTTCTTACCGAATTTACTATATTGTTATTGTTAGAAAGTTTCTCCATCCAACAAGACCGATCAGCAAGCGATTATCAAAGAAATAAACATGGCAAACTGCGACAAACTTGATTGAATTATTCGCAATTTCGTGGTTTTGTGCGATAAACGTGATAATTGAGTAGTTTTAGATTCAAACTGTTCCAAAGGAGGGTTTTTCAAACATTTCCAATTCAAGTCCATTTTAAAGAAAGGGTTTGTTTGTTTACATTTCCAAATTTTCAGTTTGATATTCCTTGTCATTTAGAAATTATTCCGTACTGAATATGTCCCTTTTACAACCCGAATGAGTTTAACCATATTGATTTACAAGCAAAAATTAACAAAGTTGTGCACAGTAAAACTAAAAAACTATGCACTGGATCATATCATACTTGACATTTTCCTGAAGTGTCATTTTTGTTTTATGGTTGCCCGCATTTTTATAGTAATCTTCGCTTCCATAACGAAGTTATGCCAGGTTTACTTAACCACACAAGCATGATCATGATTTCGGCCATTTTATTTTCAACCAAAATATTTCATACTTGTACAAAGTAAAATGTTTTAATGGAGGTTTATTCAAACATTTCTAATTTATGTCCATTTTAATGGGTTAATATGATTTTGTCGATTTCCAAATTTTCAGTCTGATATTCTTTGTCATTTAGAAGTTATTGCGTACTAAATATATCCCATTTACTAGCTTAATGAGTTCAGCCATCTTGATTTCCAACCAAAATTAACAAAGTTGTGCACAGTAAAACTAAAAAACTATGCACTGGATCATATCATACTTGACATTTTCCTGAAGTGTTATTCTTGTTTTATGGTTGCCCGCATTTTTAAAGTAATCTTCGCTTCCATAACGAAGTTATGCCAGGCTTACTTAACCACACAAGCATGATTGTGATTTCGGCCATTTTATTTTCAACCAAAATATTTCATACTTGTACAAAGTAAAATGTTTTAATGGAGGTTTATTCAAACATTTCTGATTCATGTCCATTTTATTGGGATAATATGATTTTGTTGATTTCCAAATTTTCAGTCTGATATTCTTTGTCATTTAGAAGTTATTGCGTACTCAATATTCCCCATTTACCACCTTAATGAGTTAAGCCATCTCGATTTCCAACCAAAAATTTCAAAAGTTGTAGCAAGTAAAATTTAAAGACTCAGGGCCTCCGCTGCCGATCGCCAATGTCGCCAAATGCGAAAAATCTCGTCAATTTGCGACAAAAATAACAGTTTTGCGAAAGTGTTTGCGACAAACCGTATTTACCAATTATGCATGACATAAGCGACCCGGAGTAATAGCCAGTTCCCGTACTGGAGTTATCGAGGCATTCTGCGTGTATAAACACAGGAACCAGCCCGGTAATGACCCGTATCTTTAGCAGTTTGCACGCAACCGAGTTCGTACACAAATGACTGTCACTTATCGGATTAAAGTTTAATCACTTCAATTGACTCGTGCGGCAACAGCTATGTTTGCGTCGCGCGTGTGAAATTGCCCTGACACATATCCCTGAAATGTGTGTATAACAGTCTGACGCGAACGCATGATTGGAGACAATGTGAAAATTAGATGACAATTATCAAACACCGTCGGGTGTTGAAAATTAAAGACGGTGAATAACGTACCTATTTTAGGTATGTTGCTCGTTCATCACAATGAAGCATTTACTACAAAATCTGCGAGATGCATTCACTTTATAAACTGACTGATTTCGCAATTTAATGCAAATTGAAAAAAAAAAAAATAGACCTTTTATTTTAACATTGGTTTCTGTCAATTCAAAAGCTTGTTTCATTTTTTTTTATAAATCCGCTCAGCTCAATTCATAGAGTTATGTGTTTCATGTTTTTTTTGTACAATTTAGAGATATTTATAGACAACCCTTATGGTATCTTTAAAATACATTTATATTAAACGCAAAATAATGAAGCATGGGGCACCCATTCAGGTGTTATACAGTTTGACATCAACTCTTTATTGACAACAAATTATTTCTTTTGTAAAACTATCTAATAAGCACATGGAGGAGCCAAAGACTTCCCCATTAAATAGTAGTTTATGATAAGACAAATAAAGTAATGAGCTGATGTGCATACATTTAAAACATTATAATGAACAAAAACCTTCTTACTACTCATTTCTAATAATTACCGTCAAGCCTTCAATTTGAAATTGGCTCAACTTTTGGCTCCACTTTCTTAAATTTGGCTCCAAAAAAATCCAATTTGCGAAAATGGTTGCGACAAGAAAAAAAACTCCAGGGGAGGCACTGAAGACTATGCACTGGATCATATCATACTTGACATTTTCCTGAAGTGTTATTTTTGTTTTATGGTTACCCGCATTTTTATGGTGATTGTCGTGTTTATAACGAAGTTATACCAGGTTTGCTTTACCACACAAGCATAATCATGATTTCAGCCATTTTATTTTCAATCAAAATCTTTCATTTTTGCATCAATTAAAACTTAAATTGTGTGACTTGGATTTTATCAAACGTGTTATTACTGAAAATGTCTGAATGAGTTTGAATTGATCCCGTATTAAATGCTGACTAAGTTCTATATTTTCCCGTATTTTCAAAGTGATATTCCTATATAAGAAGAAGAAAATCCATTCAAATAATGGACAAAAGAGAATGGATAGATCTTCTTAATCAGAATCACCACGATATTTCCTTTTTCGTCATACTTCTTCTTAATTCCGATCGCTTGCAAATATGTCAAGTGAAATGTGTCATTTGAAGAACGAAGGGTGATAGAGTCAATCACGGTAGTGGACAATACAGGCTATGATTGTAAATTGCCACCCCATAAAATATGTAGTTTGATGTCATAAAACCTTTTGATGCTAGGGCGATTACACAAGAAGTGTGTGGCGCTAACCCTGTGTCCACTCTCTGACACCTCATTCAAATCTAATGACCTAAAGAACCCGAAAACAAAATAGGGAGGATTTGGTCTTAGTGGAAAGTTCATGCTTTGGTTATTAACTGCAACTAAATAGAGTCACTTGATTTATTACAAAATATTATTCAAACCTTTGCTTGAAAGACATTGTCGTTATAAGTACAATTCTGAATTGCATGGTAATCAAGCCTGTCATTGAAAAAGAAGGCCTACTGGAACTTTTTTCTTTTGTTTTTAACATAAAATCAATTTAATAAAATGAAAATAAAACAAAATGTCCAGAAGTTGTTTCAGATAACCAATCAGATAACCAAAACATAGCTATTTTACTGTAATAAAAAAGTATCAATTTCGCTTGACATCTCCCGCGGCAACGGATAAACAGGTCCGCACTTTCCTTATCTCGCAGAACCTCGCGGCACGCGAGAGTTTGGCGATAATTCCGGAGTTGCCAATCTCTGTTATCTATGTCTCTGGCCTGCCAAATTAAAAAATATACAAACTACCTTTCACGATTTGGAATTGTGAATATCAATACTTCAAAAGCATTTGAACAAATTTGCATGGGGTGCAAATAGAAATTCTCATTTCAACCTTTAACACATTTAAAGTTAGACTAATCTAACGTCAGAGGCAAAAGTTTCTCCGAGGTCAAGTTGACCAATAAGATAAATATTGGTTTTCTTCGGTTCATTTGCCTGATCAAAGTAACTTCAAATCAAAATTCATGTCAACCATAAGCCAATCAGAATAAACCTAAAAAAGTAAAAAAAAATATGGTTCAATCATAAATGCTTGTTACGAAATGAATCAATAGATTCCACTCAACCACCAAACACATACGTATTCAAGTCACTTTAGCGAGTTGGTAGAAATTGCTTAATCACAGTTCAAACGAGAATTCAAGCAGTAGTTGACACATCTAACTCTCAATTCTTCGTATGCTTTCAATAGTTAGAATTTAGCCTGGTGTTGGCGCGATTCCATTCTTGACACAACATTTGTTTCCTTTGAAGTTTGATATAAATAGCTGTGTGTATTAGAATCGAGTTTGTTGCTTTCAAAATATGCGATATATGGACTATATATGCATACCTGTTCAATTGAGTCTTTGTCCTTCTTGTTAAATATTACTTATTTCAGAATACTGCATGTAAATCCACGATCACAAAGCATTCTGACGACGGTATTTGACACTCAAACACGAACAATATTTCCTGTGTTAAGTTTTAGCCGCCATGCTTGTTTACAGATTCGTTAGGACATTCTATGCCATAAAACTTATGACATTCAATCATCAAAATTTTGATTATATGGTGATCGAAATCTTTAAATAAAACTATCTTAAATATAATAAAAATAATCTATTTAATGAAAATTTCCAAACAGTGATTGATAGAAAAAAGCAACTTAATTTATGTATTATTGTAGCCTTGCTTTAGTTTCAAAACGAGGCCCTGACCTATTGAACTCCAACACTCACACTAACTCGCAAGTATGGGTTGCGGTGCCGAAGATTTAGTATTTCTGAAGAATGAGGCGGCTGAACTACGCAAGCTTGGTGCCCAATGGAACCTGACGGAGGACGAAATAACCAAGTGTATCGAAGAAGCGCTTTCTAAAACGAACGAGAAGCAAAAGGCGAAGTTACAAAACTCGCCCAAGAACGTGGCAAGGAAATGCTGGCGAAACTTCCTGGTTGCTCTCAAGATGGTGATTTACGCTGTTCTTGGACTGATCATTGTTGTCTGCGGAGTGCTGACCGCCTCATCTGTTTCTGAATCCGCGGATAAAGCTCTCAGCCAGGTTTTACAGCCATATTCCTACGAGATCATGCGAGCTGTAAGGCTGGCTTTCCTTCCCTTTCACCATATTGGCAACCTAACCCGTAAGTTAGAATTGACAACTTGTTAAACACTTAATCTCAATGTGACTTTATTTCGTTTAACTTTTTTGATTCTCAATATAAATAGATACAGACTTTATAAAACCAAATACATGAGACAGTAGAGACTGTATAAGTAGTAATTATACATTATTATTGTCGCATTAGCATTCAGTAAATTTGAGTTCTCCTTTAAAGTGAATGTATAGTAATTGTATTTCATTCTTTGACTGAACAACATAAAGACGTATATATCTATGAATGAATATTTCTAGTCATGTTATTTTTTTTATCTACAGAGTTTTACAATTCTGAGTGTATCGTTGACAACCCATACTTCCTTGAGCCAGAAATGGACTGCCATATCTGTGGTCACTTCAAGAAAGTAAAAGAAATCAACGCAACAAACTTTACATCTGGAAAGTTCACTGCGTATGTGAACACTTTCAAGCCTGCGTTGATCAAGGTAAATAAGAGTTGTAAGTTCATTATTTCCTCCATTATCAGGGTTGTCATTAAGAGCCGGCAGCCGGCCAGTTTGAACACTCCAAATGTCTTTTTGATTGTCTCAATTAACCCAAAACAGAAAAGCGGTCATAATAAGTAGTTAAAACACCCTAAGTATTTGTTGGGTGTTCGACGCATTGGCCTCCTCAAATCAACAGTTGGCCTCTTACTCCAAAAATTAATGACAACCTTGCACAATGGACATTGCCATTAAACTACATTTATTCACCAACCATTACAACATGATCATTAAACTACATTTATTCACCATCAATAACAACAGTTAGGGATTTACTCATTGTTTCAATAAGAACTTGGTTTAATACAATTGCTATCTTTTCTAGATTAACTGTTACAAATGTAGACAATACACATCATTCACCTTTTGTCTCAGGGATTGTTTCTTCTTGGTATTGATCTATATGAAAAAATAAACTTTCATGATTATAATCACCTTCTAATGCTGTTTCAACTCAAGACGTGAAACAAACTTTGATATTTGTGAGTATAATATGAGTGTTGTTTGCTGTTGCATTAAGGTGGGTCTGTTGAATATATACAAGCCAGTTAGAAAATGCCACAAGGGATGGTAAAATCAATTGTCCATAATGCCCAGCTTGTCCAAAAGCCTTCACAGACAAGTGAGGTTAAACTGAAATTTACTATATAACTGTTGAACACACAAATGCAGAGAAAAACTTGGCATTTATGGATAAATAAATCAAAATCTGATTTCACTGTTTATATTTACCAAGATATTTTGTCTATATTTCAGGGAACCCTGTCCAGTAATGTGACATATGCTGATTTACGGACCCTGTACCTGAAGAACATAGATAACTTTGATAACACCCTGTCTTCCCTGGAATCGAACGTTCCAGAAATAGGGAACGTGGATCAACTCTTCCAGCCAGATAGATCTGAGCTTCTGAATGCATCAAACAAGTTGCAGATTCATTGGTATGTTTTTGTGTTTGGTTTAACCCAAAGAACGCTGGGTAATTTTCTTGAAATAGATTTTTGAAATAGACCTTTAATATCTGCTTAATCTTGATGAGGAAAAATACTCGGAGTAGCAAAAAGGTAAGATCACAGGCCAGCCGCCAATTTACTTGGCGTCTGGCCTGTGATCTAACCTATTTGCATAAGTATGAAGTCAGTTCCAGCACTATAAGGGTTAAAAGGTTAAAACGGTTAATTTTGATATAATTTTTAGTTCCCCCACTGATTTATTTAAACACTTTCTGTCATTATATTCTTGTATTCTCCATTACAGGCAGACCAAGACTGTGAAAGCAAGCGCCAGTCTGAGAAAACTGTTCCAGCGACCCCAATTCTTGCCCGAAAGAACAGAGATTATGTTGGAAAAGCATCTGCTGTTGGATGGAAGAGAGACTCCTACCTATGAACTGGTGAGCTTAGGATGATTGGTTCCCTGTCATTCTCATTAGTATCCTCATTTTCAGTGGTTTTTTCCCCCATTATATAATGGATACCTGGGGCCTAGTGGTTAGAGTACAGAACTTGAAATCACATGGCCCCTCTCCGCGTGGGTTCAAATCCTGAGAGGGATATGGATTGTCATGAGAGGCAGTTTCCCGACTGACTTCCGGAATGCCGATGGTTCTACCCGCCTTGACCAGCCTGTAAGTGCAGTTAAGTATGGGGTCTTCCTCCATCATCAAGAGTCGGGCATCTCCACATAACTGAAATAATGTTGATGTGATGTAAAACCCATTTAAAAAAAATAAGAATGAAATGGATACCGGCGATTTTCTTTAAAAGCATGCAGTTTCCCCCTAAAAATGAGGCTACCTCAGGGTTTTTCTTTCCCTTTTGTCAAAGCCTGCATGACTTTTTCCCCTAATTACCTATTTTTACTCAATAAAAAGGGTGTCAAATTTTCTCCTTAGAGTGAAGAAAAGGCCTATTTGTAGACAGCTATAGGGGACAACTCAAAAAACTATTGTAACAGAAGTAGAAATTGCTCATTATGATCACTCATGTCACAATGGTTTCTTTCCAGTGTAGTTTTTCAATAGATTACAATTCGTATGCGGTACCAGGCTAAATAACCTCTTTAAACACTATTTAATTGAATTTTTGCACATATTCTTTTCAAGACATTTTTCAGTCTGCCAACTTACAGATAGAGAATCTTGATTATTGAACATATGCTTGGTTTGGAGTGTTTTTCAGCAGGCTATGTTTTACTAAAATCTGTCAACAAAGTGGTATGAAAGACTCTAATATTCATTATGTCTCCCAATATCTTTAAAGAATAATTAATTGAATTAATACACATTTTCTTTTCAAGATATTTTTGAAACTGCCAATATTCAGACTTCAGACTAAACCTTTATTATTGAACCTGTTTTCTGTTTAAAGTATTCTTCTGCTGGCTATGTGTTTGTAAAACATGTCAACAGATTGGTATGAAAGACTTCATCATTCATTATGTCTCCCAGTATAGTGGTTGATAGACATTTTGATTAACTCTTGTCTGACCTTCTGTCTTTTACAAAACTCTATCTGCCCTTTAAAAGTTCTCTCATCCAATATTTACCAAACTTAATGATTTTTTCCATTATATATTGCTAAAGTTGGATATTTGGCAAGAACTTTTTAGATATAAACCTTGAATTTATGAATTGATGAATTGGGCTAGTCTGGTCTTAAACTTAAAACATTTTTATCCAATTTCTACCAAACTTTACGGAAATGTTTTGTAGATGTTTGCTTTGATAATAAGACTTAATGATGTCTGATACAAATAACCATGTGCAGGTGAAAGATTGAACATAAATCTTCTTTCAGCCGTCCATCACCACCCCAACACAGCTGTATATCCTGGCCAGTGGGAAAAGAAGGGTTCTAGTTCGACCCTTGCCCCAGTGTAAGAAGACATGTACATCCATGCTGGTGTTCTTGGAGGCTGGTGATGCTTGTAAGTGAAAAGTTGTTCAAAGTAGCCTGGGTTTTATCATAGGGGGCTATAGCTATCCTTGGGTCAGTACTGTGTATTATGATTATGACGGAAGGATAACTATAGTCTATAGTGACTGTTTTTTGTTTTGTTTTTTCTCAAAGCTTTTGTTTTTAACTGTTTCTTTCATATAAACAATAATTCGTGTTGGATTCTGGGACTTGTTTTTATTGATTGCAACCGCAGGTTCTTATTTAAGATCATTTAACCCTTTCCCAAACAATAACGCCATTTGACTACTTTGTTGCAGACGACTTTAGAAAACATTGTGGGAAAAGGAGAAATTGCTCAATTTCATTACATTTTGAAATGTCGTCTGCAAACTCTTTCAATTTGGGACTGTCGAAAATTTGTTGTTTGGGAAAGGGTTAAAAGAGTTTTTTTGTTATATTTGAAAGATACTTCTGTGACAAATGGTTGATGTGCTAACAAAGGGCAATTTCTTATATAATTTTTTAATGGTATTATTTAATTCTTTTACTAGTGGTGTTAAAACGAATTCTAAAAAAAGAGATGACCTATTTTAAAAAGTTTTCCTTTGTTTTCTTGTTCATTGATGCTGAATTGTTAAATTCAAACATAAATTTGGGATCCTGCATGGACCAGTCATATAGGTGGCAGACTTAGAACTCAAGGGTCCTGGGTTTGAGCCCCACAACGCCACTGGTTTCTTTGGAGTGGGCATTAGAGAGTCACTTCAGAGCCCTAGCCTAGTACATGTACTGATGAATAACTGGAAAGCTGTTACATAACTGGAAAACTGTTGAACATTATATATAAACAAAATAAATCATCACCTATACAGAAAGTCTTTTGATGAACTCTTATTCTGCTGTTATGCTTTTGATCTTTTGCACAGACATTAAATGCTCTTTACCCAAAATGGGAAGGTTATGTTTGTTTAGTTTTCATCAGTTGTTTTCCTACTGCTGTCAAAACACCAATTATTTCTTTTTACGTGTGATTACTTTACAGTTCTATTTCAGCACATAAATTGGTTTTTTGTGTGTTTTCAGTGATGTATCATCGCGACATGTACAGACTATTTATAGCAGCCAACCAGCATGGACCGAGTCTTGGGTACCTGATACCGTTTGCGATGTAGCCCATAAGAATGATTATAGCTGTGTTTAACCCTTTCCCAAACAACATATTTTCAACTGTCCCAAATTGAACGAGTTTGCCGACGATATTTCAAAATGTGATGAAATTGAACAATATTCTTCAGAAGGAGCAGAAAACCTTGTGGGAAAAGTAAAAATTGCTTGTTACAAGCAATTTCTCCTTTTCCCACAATGTTTTCTAAAGTCATCTGCAACGAAGTCGTTATTGTTTGGGAATAGGCTAAGAGAGGGTCATAATGCTGCTCTGTATTGAATACTCAGACTTGTGTTGATTATTTAAAATTTGAATGTAGGCTTAATAAAGAAAGAACTTAAGAAAATGAAGTTGCTGTCAAGTCAAATTCCTTTTTTGATTTTCTCCAATTCAACCACCATCTTTTGGATTATTTTTGAAAAATTGGGATAGAGAAAACATTTCTTACACACAATCATTTTCTTCACCATATATTTCTTTCCAACATTGACAAATTCCAAAATGTTTCTAATAGGTTGCTTTTGAATGGCTTGTGACTAAAGATTTGTATACCAAAGTATTTTCAATTACCCTTTGTTTATATGGCGAAGAATATACTTTGGTATACAAATCTTGAGTTAAAAGCCATTCAAAAGCAGCTACCTAGAAACATTTTGCAATTTGTCCATATTGGGAAAGGTAACGATCTCTTTCTTCTTAACACAACTCTTATAACCTTCCAGAGATTTCAACCAATAAATGTGAATCTCAATTGCATCAATTATAAATTTTTGAGGTCTTGCTATTTATTTTAGTTTCTTAACGTCCATTCTTTAATACACATATTGAGAAGCCATAGAGTAGGGTTTTTAGGCTGTAAGAGTGGTCTTTTGTTAATCCCTTCTTCAATATCTACTCATCATTTCAAAGCTCAAAGACCCAGCAACTATTGGACCAAATGGGACAGAAGTAAAGAAATCTATTTCATATTAACAATGTCCTTTTTGGTTGGTCTTCTTTATAGTTTAAGAGCAGATTTTAAATCTCACATAAAAGAATAGGTTACCGTAATTTTAACATGTCTTATTGAAGTGACCTTTGCAAACTACTTCAGAGCCCTAACATAGCACTGGTTGATTCAGGAGAGCTGTAACTTACTGCAAAATTGTTTATATTGCGTTATAACACCATACAAACATATTTTAAACATGTGAAACATCATGAAGAGGGAATAATCTTGTTCATAAGCAATTTGGTTCCTGAATTTTGATATTTAGTGTGTCATTCCTTACATATATACTTTGTTATTGGATGTGAAATCTCATGAAATAGATGATCTGACCTCACTTTTCTTGTCTTTATCATTGATTCTATTGCTCCCCAACTTTAGTGGTTAATCCATGAATTATAAGAAGAAAGTAATAAGAAATCAAAGGGGAAACCAGACATCTTTTTTTATGTTTGAAATGAATCGAACAGTTTTAGCTTGACTATGAGTCTTAGTCTTGAACAAAGGAGATCTTTACAACTACTCACATGGGCGTCAGTATCTTGGGTGTGAAATTTGTCATGCAAAAATCTAAACTGTTATGACAAGTACCTGTAACTGTTTATTCCATTAAGCAGATGACTCATAATGCTATGGCAGAAAATAGCAGTGGAAGTTATTCTAACAATAAGGGAATTGGATAATTCTCAGCATTCTTTCCACTTTCTACTCGCCCATTTCAACATCAATCAAAGAAGTATTTTCACCTATTCTTTATGTTGAAGATATCTTTTGGTCATAAAATTGTGTACTATGAGCAATGTCTGAATTTCGAAAGTGAATAGATTAAGGAGCTTTGAAAACTGGCGAAAGTAACCAAATCACGCACAACGCCTTATCATCGATAGTTCATATGGCCCAGATGTAGATATTTCATTTTACGGTATGTACATGCAAAATCAAACATTGAGATCTACGCCATACTGGTATCCAAAAATAGTGCCTTTTACCTCTGCGTTATTCAAACTTATAGTGTTGTTTACAAAATAAATGATTTAAACAATTTATCATATCTTCAACCTGAATATGCTATATCTCCACCACACAATTTTGTAACGGGATGATGAGTAATCTATTTTTACTTGATTTATTTATATGGGGTTTTACATCACATCAACATTATTAAACCTATGTTGAGATGCCTGACTCTAAATGATTGAGGAAAACCCCATACTCGACTGCCCATTAGGGCTGGCCAAGCTGGGTAGAACCATCGGCACTTTGAAAAGTCGGTCGAGAGACTACCTCTCATGAAAATCAAAATGCTGTCACCAGGTTTCAAACCCATGTGGAGAGGGGTCAAGTGAATTCAAGATCTGTACTCGAACCACTAGGCCTCTGTCTAGGCCACAGAGGCCCCAATCTAGTTTTACATACCTATAGATCTGAGTTGTCATTTTATCCTTAGAAGACAATTTATTTTAAGAAGATTAAATACTCAATCTGTGAGAAAGTCAACATAATAATCAGTATGATTCTATGACTTCAAAAGTCTGTTTATAATATAAACAGACTTTTGAAGTCATAAAATCATACTGCAAATGTTCAACACTCGTGACGATTGGTGCTGCCTGGAAAAATGTTCATGAACAGCTACCATTTATGGAATTTAGACACCTTTGCCTATATGCTATGTATGAACACAGATACAAAAACATGAATCATTTCATTAATTTTATTCAGACATGCATATCAAATAATAAAATAGCAGAATTTATTAAATAAATACATGAATACTCGTACCTTTATACAAAAATGGTGTCTTTTGGACAGGCATTGATAACCCAGAGAAAAATACTGATTTCAGATTACAAAATGAGGTTCATCTTATCATAGAATATTGTTCTTTTCAATTTTCCGATATATAATGTTTTAATTTATTAATCAGTAGATGCCATTTGCATGAATGATAGATAGATAAGAACAGCGTTATAATATTTAAAAGGAAAAATGCATCAAATTAAGATGGAAATTACTCTTCATACATACATGTAATATCTTTTTCTTTTATAGTTTTTAAAATATATTTGATTTTCTGTCATTGTTTCTATCAAAAAGTAATAAATGACATATCTTTTATAATGTTTTCTATCAATTTAACTTAATCTATCATTAACTTCTAGCAAAGATACCACTTTTGAAACAGACTGTTTGGGATAAAAAGTCATTAACCACAAAAAAATATTGATTTTGTGGTAAGTCCAATTTGAAAGCAACAGCACCCATGAAGTTAGAAAAGCCATAATCCACCATTTTGAAACTTATTCATTTGTCTTATTACTTCGGTGGTTCCGGTATACATTGGTCAGGCCATAACTATTTGTGTATAGCCAATAGTTCCCACCCAGACCAAAGTATACCGGGAACGACCAAAGTAATCCAACTAATGAATGAGTTTCAAAATGGCTGATTATGGGTATTCTACCTTAAGAATGAAAAATATCAGTTTCTTTTGATCGCAGTTGAACGAGAATATAATTGCTGGTAACTATAAAATCTTATTCGGCTCAAACTGTCCATAAATGAAAAGAAAAGCTTGAAAATTTATGAATCGAATAAATTCCTCACACATATTAAAACAAAAATGCATAAAGTAAGCATTATGAAAACACTATTGCTCTATTGACATCATTTTAGAATGTAGGGTCCTACACTTTGAAGCTTGGTCATCAGTGAGCCACCCTTGAAAAAGTGTCACTTAGTTCAAAGCCCATGGTTGCAAATTCATGCATTTATGATAATCAATGAAGTCAATACAACATGAATGTTTCATTAATCTGTCAACATTGGAGAGTTGTACACATTGTGGAAATGCATTAAGTGCCAAGAGAGAAACATTGTGTAGTGTTGGTGAAGAAAAGATGTACAGGTATGTCAATATAGCTAAAAAACTATTGAAATATAAAATTCAAACAAATCCAAAACTTAATCATTGAAACTATTTTAAAATGTTTGATTGAAATGTATTGAAAATGATAACAAAGAAAATATCACTTTTTACCATAATTTCTCGTACTTGTCAGGTTTTGAAAAATGGTTTAATTGGGTAATGATAATGAAATATTGATTAAAAACAATGTGCGCAATTATGTTAAATGATAATGTTAAATTATACATAAATAGTTTGTTTCAATACAATTATAGTTTGTTACTATACTACAATTAAATGATAATTCTAACTTTAAAAACATCTTAGACATGAATTATAGTTAGAATGATCATTTTATTGTAGTATGGTACCAAACCCGTACCAAACTATTCTGAACTATTCATGTATCATTAAATGTAGCCTTGCCTTTATCTATTACCCATTTCAAACCGCAAATAAATAAATAGATGTGAATTAAACTTATTTGGAATTAATTCATTCACATCTTTGCAGAATTAAAGCATTTAAGTTTCGATATAGAGGTATTACATGTAAAGTGTGCACAGATTAACCATATAATGTGCAAATCTTAACAAATAATCACACAAGGTGGATAAATAAAATGCAAAAACAACAAGACTTAACAAATGCACTAATACTGTATCTTATAAACTAAAGCAATCCAGCAAAGATTTATGGCATTGTCATTACAATACTGATTGAAGTCTTAAAGGCACATAAAAGGAGATTAATGCTTTATCAAACTACATTATTTGGTAAACTTTGGGTCAGATTCAAATAGTTATCACCTAAAAACCCCAATACCGCACAATTTTAATGTGAAAGCCAACGAGAAATAACCCAGATTAGCCAGTTTAATAATTCAGATTGTGTGATTCTTGACCCCTGACCATGACAGTTGATACACAAATTTCTGAACCGACCAATCAAAATTCGTTATTTTGAATATGTAATCAAACAGGTTGTTGATAAACATGATTGAATTGGAGACAACTGCATTTCAAGCGCAAAATAAGTTATGTTAAAGGAGTCTTCTAAATAGATTCTCAATGCATTCCTAAACTAATTCCCATGACTTATATGAACAAAATAAAAGAACTCCATTTATTTTTTTAGTAATATATTTGTACTTGTCTCCTTTTATGTGCCTATAAGCAATTTAGTCTGATTATGAAAATAACATTTCCTTCATAATATCTTAAGCATACATGTACTATATAAGAAATCGTTGTCTAAAAAGGCCATCTCGCTATTATCAAGCAATGTGTATTTTCATTGCAATCCATTCTACCATTACCTAGGTTTAAATCAAATATAGTAAGGTAAAGATTTGACTGTTCATTCTTTGATGTTTTCAAGTTTTTCAAATCTCTAATTTCATTCATAGGTTATTGTGTTGAACCCTTAAAGTGCTGGAACCAACTTCATGCTTATGCAAACAGGTTAGGTCAAGGCC
Organism: Cerastoderma edule; assembly: GCA_947846245.1. NCBI lineage: Eukaryota > Metazoa > Mollusca > Bivalvia > Cardiida > Cardiidae > Cerastoderma > Cerastoderma edule. The sequence goes on from OX401416.1 coordinate 21,975,252, forward strand.
AGCAAAGTAAATTGGCAGCTGGCCTGTGATCTAACCTGTTTGCTTCTCTGAGCATCTTTCCTCATCAAAATTAAGCAGATATTTAAGGTTTCGGAAAGCAGACCACACAAAAATCTATTTTTGGAAAATACCCAGCATTCTAAGGGTTTAGATTTGAATGTTCATTCCCTGATGTTTTCAAGTTAGTCAGATCTATTATTTCATTCATTTGTTATTGTGTTTAACAAGTAAGTTATTGAGTTAATACAAGATCCACAAACCATCACTCTAACATGAAACAAAAGACAAATAGCTCATAATCATCTATTTCTTTCTTTCTTCCCCTGTTTTCCTTTTTTTATACAAAATATTTCCAAACAATCAGGTATTAGTTCAAATAGACATGTCAAAGGTTGAATGCATGACCATTGTAAGGACTTACTTAGTGTTATCTTTGTGAAAGACTTGCTACAGTAATGCAAAAGATTCTTGATATGTTTCACAGCCATTCATTTTTTCAAAGTGTCTTCAGTAAACATAGGTGTAATCCATTATCAATTACTGTAAGGCACATACCAATGTGGCTTTTTAAGTTACAATGTTTTCCACTTGAATTCATCACAAAAATGTTTTTTCACAATTGCCACATCTCATCTGATGATACTTTGATTTTGACTTTTCATTCCTTACGTAATTAATCATAGTGATTGTCTGTAAACAAATAGATATTGTATATTTGGAGTAAGGCGTAGGGGTCTGAAGTTATCCTGAGGTCAGTACTAAAGTATAGTATAGTACTAAATACCAACCCCAGGATAAATTCAAAACCTTATGGAACAAATAGTATGTCCCTCTTAAATCATACATTTATAAATATAGCTTACTAAAAGTTCGGACACAAAAACTTTTAATTATTTAATTGTGTGTCCAAACTCATAGGGTATTTACGGTAATGCATATTTTGGTCCTATCTTGCTGGGGTCATTCTTGGTAGTTTAGTGTTTATTTCAACAATTTCTAGCAATTCTAATCTTAAAAAAAAAATTCAAATCACTATAAGTCTCTGTAAACACCAGTTAAATCCATAGTAAACCTTTCATATAGCACAAAATATGAAAGGTTTTCATCATAATCAAATACGCACACACCCACACACAAACAAACACAATATAAATAACAAAAATAGAGTGAGAAAGTCATATCCATATTAAAATGATTAAAAATTGATCCCATGATTAAAACGCTGAACACATATTAATAAAAATAATTTTTTATGCAAATTACTTCAATTTAAATTTCAAATGTAAAACCTTTCTGTTCACTTATATCCACAGTTATAATTGATCAGTCATCGAATTGTATCAAAATGAATATTCATAACAGATTAAACCTTATAGTACCTGAACCAACTTAATGCTTATGCAAACAGATAAGATCCAGGCCAGTCCCCAAGTAAATTGGTGGCTGGCCTGTGATCTAACCTGTTTGCTACTGTGAGTATCTTTCCTCATTAAAATTAATCGGATAATTACGGTTTTCAAAAGCAGATGACATAAAAATCTTATTTTAGAAAGTTACCCAGCATTCTTAAGGTTAAGAATCTGTTGCATCTTTATTGATCCCACAATGTGAACATTTAAAAAGGACAAATCTTAATCAGACAAGCATTTTACTCTTAAAGTGTTTGTAATCAGATAAACACTTAATACATCATACTTCACTTTTACCCATCAACCGGCAATGTATTTAGAAACGACTGTGGCAACAAGATGAAATGTTCCTAATGAGCAATTTATCCTTATGTCACAATAGTTTCTACCCAACATTATAAGGAAGAGTTCTTATATCTCCTGTAAATTCATGTTGTTGTGTGCAATTTGAACTGGTTTCAAATTCCTATTATATGGTAATGAGTTTAGAGGCCTATTATAACTCTTGATCAAAATAACATTTTGAAAGCACAATTTGACTTCATCATAAAGCAAGGTTCATGTAACATTTGATACACATCAAACTAATCTTAAACGAATGAATGATTCTAATGAAACCTTTCATCCGAAGAAGAATTCAGGTATTCTTCAGTGTCCTTCAATCAGACATTTACAAACTTGTTATTCAAAAGATACTCATTTTTATCACACTTTAACATCTTGTAATGTATCATTTGGATGAAACTGCAGATAATGATTTAAGAACTGTTGCAACAAAAGAATAACTTTCTCAAAACGGGCAATTGTTAGTTTCAACACTTAAGGTAGAACACCCATATTCCACCATTTATAATTTTACACCCACATCGGAATACTTCAGTCGTAAACATCATTCGAGGCCGAAACTATTTGTTTCTAACCAAATATTTCTGACCCCAACCAATGTATACTGAGAACATTCAGAGTAATCAAGTAATCCGACGACAGAATCAGTTTCAAAATGGCAGATTATCGGAATTCTACCTAAATTGCTTCTTTCATCTGTCAACATTAGGTTCAATCTTTGTAATCATATAAGCACACAAATGTCTACAGAGTTATGATTTTATTAGAAAAACATCAGGATATTCTGAATTGTAATGAACTTGCTCTATATTACGACATACTGTTGGTTAAAACCAGTACTGCCTGTTTTGCCCTGGAACTTGCTTTTTAGTTTAAATGCTATGCCCACTTAGGGATACACACTGAGAGCCCTGAAGGGAAGGCAATACAACACCAGTTGAGGGTTCAGCACAATACTATAGCAAGTGCTGCATGTTTGTTAAGCACTTGCTATTGTCTTGCGTTGAACCCTTTGACCTGTTTGTTGGTCTCTGATATAACCTGGCACAGGTATCAAACAAACAACCCACACACAGAAGACAGATACTCTACCTCTGTGCTTCTGCATTCACGGTGTTTCTACGATTTTCATTTGTCCCTGAACTGATTTGATACACAGATCAATGCTCAATGACAGATCAGGATATTCTGAATTATAATGACCTTGCTCTATGTTATTGCATATACTGTTGGTTAAAACCAGTACTGCCTGTTTTGACCTGTAACTTGCAAAGCTAAAGATCAATGAAAAATGTCACTCGGAAAACTACAGAGGCGACTATTTAGTTGGTGGCGGAGGTTTGGACGGTAAGCTAGGCACGGATGGCAGGGATCGTCTGATCTTGGGCTGCACTCCCGATAATCCGAGCGCTGCACGGGCTGTCGAGGGTCGCTGTGACGGCGGGGGAATGGGTCTCTCGTATCCGGAACTTCGTATTATTGGTTGAGCAGGGTCTCGTATCAACTCGTCGCTCCTGTAACAGATATGAAGGAAGATTTATTGAGATGTAAAGTGAGCGATTGTTTGCCATGTAACATATGGATAAACAGGGTTTTCATTAACCCTTATAGTGCTGGAACCAACTTAATGTTTTTGCCAACAGGTTAGATCGAGGCCAGCGGCCAAGTTAATTGGCGGCTGGCCTGTGATCTAACCCGTTTGCTACTGTGAGTGTGAGATTTGAAACGTCGTCTCTTCCAACTTGGGACAGTCGAACATTTAGCGTTTGGTAAAGAATTAAGCAATCTAAATGCCAGCTACAGCCAAATATTTTAGAACCAATTGTTACTACAGGAACATTTGCTCTTAATTTCTAGTATTGTCATCAATGGTTTCTTCTCACTTTGTGAAGAAAACTTTTTTGCATTGAACACTCAACACAATCTCTTTTGGATAAAAATGGCTGACAAACCATACTAACCTTCTAACTCTGGATATACCGGGCATTCCTGGCTGTGTTTTGGGCAGGCCTGTATTCACATTCACTCGTAAAGAGGGAGCCGGGCTTCTCACCCGAGGCTCATTAACCAGGGTTCCCTGATACCCCTGGGGCACTAGTGGGGCCTGCTGGGATTGCACTGCCTGCTGGGTATGTTTCCTTACAATGTCTCTCTGACTGGGCGGCAGAATCACTTCTCTCACGTTTGCCGACTTCTTGAAGTCGGATATCCGGAATGTACTCGTGTCATCCACAGATGTTGCTTTAAGTAAAGAGTCCTCACTCTGTAGTTCACTAGATGTAGATCTGGAACTAGAACTTAGTCTGTCTGATTTAACACTAGATGTTGATGGCTTCATTGTAACCTCTGGTGTGTTGTTATGGTTTGTAACAGTGGGAATGAAACTTGATGCTGAAATAAAGAAATCAATAAGTGTATATCCACTTTAACTCACCTATTGCCCTTTTTACAAATTCATACCACTACAGGGAATTGTGTGAGTGGTCATTTTTCGAAGAAATAGCAGCTGACTGTTTTGACCATGCCTTCACGTCCACTGCGATCAAGTCATTTTTTTTCATTTCTCAAGAGGACAAACCCAAAAGAACAAGAAAGTAAAAATTTTGCTTTACGAAAAATCTTGTACAGAAGAGTCCATTCATTACATGATGTTGAACCACGACAGAGAGGAGAAAAAGACTTGAATTAATAAGCATATCATTACTGGTAATGTCTTCGTTTCCACGCTCTTCCTCATCTGTGTCAACATCTGAGTCCCCTGAAAGGCTGATTGCATCATCATGATCAACAACTAACACCTGGGGTGCACGCTCAGCTCGAATCTTTTCCATGCGCCTGAAAAACGATGAATAAGTTTGTTTTTCTTGAGACTTTTCTTCTTTTTGGTCAATCCGAACCAGGCTGTTGACCTTATTAAAAAATTAACCCATTGTGGGTGACTAAACATTTTGACTTGAATTTTAACTCGACAATTATCAAAAAGCTGATCATGAAATTAGTTTATGCATTCTATTATGAAACTATACTTTTTCTAATCTATGAAACCCTATTTTTTTCAAATCTTGGTGAAAATTTGAAAATAACAATAGAGTTCTTTAAATTATTCACGCCTGTTCAGTCGTGTAATACAAAAACTTTTTTCTCTGTTGTTTCGATAAAATTGGGTGTTAGAAATGTTTGTAACAGAATAAACAGAATAATAGGTAAGTGACATTCATGGGTTAAGTCTTTCGGACTCAGCTTCAGTATTTATTGGATTTCCCTCTGGCTCACCTAAAAAATTTAACCCATTAACGTCACTAACCTATTATTCTCTACAAGGAGATACAGAGTAAATCGCAAAGCAAACACATTCATTGTAAAATATAACATTACGATTCATGATGCTTCCTCCATTCTTTCAGTTCATCAACAATCTCTGTTCTGTCCTTGGTCTCCTCTGGTAGAGGGTCATAGGTATGTTCAGCCTTGTGGGTAAACTGAAATTTACAAACAATGCAGGTCAAATTGACAAGGGATATATTTTATATAAAATTCTCATAGTGTTTTTCTGATTTTATTTCATTAACCCATTACCAAACAATAATGAAATTTGACCAGTTTGTTGCAGTACGTAATAAAACATTGTGGGAAAAGGGGAAATTGCTCTTTAAGAGCAATTTTTCCTTTTCCCACAATGTTTTCTGCCCAATCAAATGATAATTTTTTAATTTCATCACATTTTGAAATGACGTCTGCCAACTCTTTCAATTTGGGACAGTTGAAAATGTGGGGTTTGGTAATTGGTTAAAAGTCAAGATAACAATATGAAGCTAGGTATATTGCTTTGTTTGTATAGTAATAAATGCCATATCAACAATTGTTCAGTTACATAACAGCTCTCCTGGATCCACCAGTACTAGGCTAGGGCTCTGAAGTGACTTGCCAAATGTCACCCCCACAAAACCAGAGGTGTCGGTGGGGCTCAAACCTGGGACCCCCAATTTCTAAGTCTGTCAACTTAACCACTGGGCCATGCAGGACCCCTCAAGGTATATCTACTTAATCTATTGCAACACAGATGTTTGAAGCTCTTGTAAGGATTGTCTGGAAGCAATGTTGATGACTGCCCACAACATAGAAAATAGTAAAACATAACAGTTAATTATAAATGAATTTTCAGTGAATCTCAAGCATAACCAAACAATTCTGTGGCAGATGACTTTGGAAGTCATTCAATGCTTAAAGATCCTGGACGTCATACACTAAATATATAGGTAAAAAGTAGAATTTGCGTATGGTATTCAGCTATGCTTCTAACAAATATTCATAAATAAAATCGCCCAAATTGCGGTATAAATGAAGATATTGACGAAAAAAAAACACTGCCTTGACTTTTGTATGTTACTACAGCTATATGGTAATTAGTTATGTCACGTAAGCTGTCAAGTGCCTGTCTTGTGACCATGTACACCTAACTAAGAAGATACTAGCATCAGCGTCAATTTTTGTTTTCAGCGTGTAGTCTTAGTATCACGTGAGCGTCACATGACTGGTTGTTCATAGCTTGACGCTATATTTAGATTATGTCGGATTTCCCTCAGATTTTTATAAAATGAAAAATTTCAAAATTCATCTTATATGCTATTAATTTCTCTGCTGAAATGTTAAATTAATCTTTATTCCTTTATTTTCGAAAGTTTCAAAAAATAATCCTATGACGCACAGAAACTTTAAATGATGAATGTCTGTTAAAATTTTCAATTAGGTACAGTAAATTATTTGTGATTTGATATAGAGTTTAATCCACAGTTAGTTTTGTTTATGGAAAATAATTTTCCAAATGAAACATTACTTACGCATAACAAACCAATGTGTTAGCATGAGTTTCTTAAATGCATGACATGTTCTCATTAAATTTGTACACTGCAAGCCTATTCAATAATCATAATGAGATAAGCAAAAACTTTTCATAATTGTCTAATCATCCCATACAATTAATTTTTTTTTTCAATTCTACAATTATTCCATGTAAATGATACATTTTCTTACAAATAAGCAGTAAATTCTTTCCATTTTGGACCATAAAATATTCCATTCCTCATTCAGAAAAGAGTTCTAAAACAGTGCTCATAAAACATCAAGCAAAGTGAAATTAGTAATCAAAGTTACCCTTTGCCATTCTTCCATAACCTAAAAACATAGTCAGAGAAAAATATTTACACAAGATGATCAGCAGTAAATTGAACAATTCATTACAATACTGCTACCAACATGCTGGAATCACAGTTAGCAAATAATCAACAGTGAAGTTATCCAATGATAAGTTTCAACATGCTTTTGTTCCTCACATTATTAAAATAATCATGAGACTGTTGAATGTCAGTGATTCCTTTGCAGCTTATATGTCTTTTTACCAAGCCAAACAATTGTATAAGATAAATTTAATATAGGGTTCAGAAATTATTTCTCAAAGTGGAGATTATTGGTGTCATGTGACCAATAGAAAATAAGCCCAACTTTTGAGTAGCATATACCATAAAAAAGAACAAAAGATTACCACAAAAAAAACATTAGCTCAGAAATATGGAAAAGAAATGTTTTATACAAGAGTGTGTTATAATGCACTCATGTGTTAATGTTTGCATGTACAGGAAATAATTAACTTTAAAGCACACAAAGCATTCATTCATATGATGCAATGCACTTCTCAGATAAATGCTGGAATATCCTCGATGTATAGGTAATAATTCAATTTCATTACCATAAATTATTCCTCTGCATAAAACTTTCTAAAAGAAACATGCAGAAAACAAGAGAAATCATTGAAACAAATCAAAAAAATTATTCAGGATTCAATTGATTGATATTTCTCAACTGAAAACTTTTTTTAAAAAAAAATCTTCAAAGTGTATTTCATTTGATGTCTGTTATTGATGCCTGTAGTTGATCTCTGTCGTTTTGCAATGAAAGACCAGATTAGAATAACAAAAAGAAAATGAAAAGATGCAAACAAAAGTGGATAAATTCTCCGAGTATTGCCTGTTGAGGAAGTAATATTACCCATGATTCATCTAGAAATTCTTACTATGGGCTCAAACTTGATATCCTGTTGGTTGGTATCCAGCTCTCCAGTCGAATCAGGGTTGAGTCGCCGTCGAGACATCAGTGCCTTGGATGGGTTCCCACAGATAACTCTACCCAAGGTCAAGTCACTGGCGTCTGTCGTCTGGACTTCTTCACCTAGTTTTATAGACATTGGAAGTTGTAAGTATACAGTGATGTCTCGGTAATCCAAACACGTCCATTCCCAATGGAATTTCCAGATTAACAAATCTTCCGGACTAATGAAGCAGGGCCTGGTCATAAACACATTAAGACATAAACGTTCTATATGCGCATGACTTTTTTTGTATACTTTTAATCTGGCATCAATAATGTATGATTTTGGATAATTGAGGTCCGGATAAACAAGGCTTCACTGTACATGTTTAATTTAATCTTGAATTAAGAATGAAGAGTGTAATGCCAGGATTTCAAAATTGGAAAACCTTAACTTCAAGATGGACTTGAAGCTCTAAAGACATAGTTGATAAAGACAAAAAAATAAAACCAATAAAATTTTGATAATCATTAAAGACTTTTATGGAAAAAGCAACAGAGAAGAAAGTGAAAGGGGACTATGATATTCAAAGATCTAAAAGAATAGCATTTACCGTTATTTTACATTAGAAAGTAGCATCATAACAGATTATTTTTCAAAATGTTATCAGCAGTTTTGCTATGTTATTGTTACTGTATATCAGCAGACATATTCATGACAAAAGAGATGACGCAATAAACAATGTCCATATGAAAAAGCAGTTATTGCATTTTGAAATTACGTATATTATCCCTTTTCAGTTTGTGTACCCAGCTAAAGGTTGATAGTCAAATCTGAAACATCAAATCAAATTCATACCACTAGAACTAGGTCTGTTTGAACCAGAGCTAGGTCTCCCCCCAATTGCTGTTGCAGGTCTTGCTCCCATACTAGCGGGCCTAGGTCCAGAGGTAAGAGGTCTGAACCCTGATGAAGGCCGTAATGCAGTGCCAGGTCGATAGCCGGTGTTGGGTTTTAAGGCTGCAGTACTGGGTCTGTTGCCACTGGATGGACGACTAGTATCTGTAAGGGAAACATACACATTACATTCACATCCTCATCTGTTCATATGTTAGTATCAATCCCCTACATTCTAGATATGATTTGGTACAATTAAAACTTGCCGCTAGGAATTTCGTTTAAATTAGATTGATTTGTTTAAAAAAACTTTTGGATTATTTATCTATTGTTTTACATCAATTGTGATGGAAGCTTGAAGCTTATTGAATTCACCGATGCTCTACCACTGCACCACTGTCCCCATTTGTTCATAAGTCAGTTCCAATTTCTTACTTTCTAAATACAAAAGGTTTGCTAGTATTCTTACGATCAATGTCCTCGATGAAGCATAGCTAAAAAAGTCCACTTTGAATAGTCCCCTGTTGGAATTCTATCCCAGTTTGCTGGGACCAGAGTCCTAGATCATAACCTGTAAGCTAAAAAGTCAGCTTCGTAACGCAGATATTAGATCTTGTCCTTATTGATTGTTGCTATGCTGTTGAGAGTGGGCTGGTCATGTGACACTATCAAAACTCTTGGCAAGTAATATCTCATAAATTGTATTGATTTGTGTAAAAAAGTCTTAAACAGTCTTTACAGCAGACAAGTAGCAAAAGCAGACTATCCTCTATATATGTATCAATATCTTTTTTGCATTAATTATTTGGATTGAACATTTTCATAGAATTCTTTTTGCTTTGTAAGATGTCTTTAATTTTTCTCTTACTATTGTTTATATTCTTTCAAAGATACCCTTCAAGTGTGTGTTATTTAAGTCTAAATTCAGCTAATCTTTAGCCCTTAAATTGCTGGAACCGACTTCATGCTTATGCAAACAGGTTAGATCCAGGCCAGCTGCCACACAAATTGGCGGCTGGCCTGTGATCCAACGTGTTTGCTACTCAGAGTATCTTTCCTCATCAATATTGAGCAGATATCTAAGGTTTTGAAATGCAGACGACAAAAAATCTATCTTTAGAAAAATACCCAGCAATCTAAGAGTTCTTTTCAACATACAGAATATTGCCTGTAAAATAGAAGCAAATACTTGTAATAAAGTTTACGTTTTTCATCTGCAGTAGAATCTGATTCCTCTTGAAGGCCAATATCTCGCTGTAGCTCCTGAAGGTAGGCCCAATCTGCGTCAAATACATTGTGTTTCTGGAACGAGCCCACACCCTCTATCAGTAACTCATCGTCCAGCGTCTTTAAGTGAGGTATGGCCTTTTTAACAGCTTGTCTGTAATCATAGTCCGCCTGCAAGGATAAAATAATTAAGATGTTATAATAGTTTCAGACAAACTTTAATCATAGGGTTCAGGGGCCCGTTTTACTAAACAGTTTACGCTTAAGATTTGCGTTAGTCTAAAACAACAAGTCCTTTTATTTCAATATTTGGCAAAGCAATATTGCAAAGTAACACATCATTGGAATCGTCTCTCCGAGACGCTTCCAATGACGTGTCACATTGCAATATTGTACTTTCATTGAAGATATTATCCATGTTAATCAATTATGACTTACGCAAACATTTTCCGTAAGTTGTTTAGTAAAACGTGCCCCAGATCAGCAAAGCATGAGGATGAATACAAAATCGCTATACAGATATCCTACACAGGATCTGGATACATATCAAATAACCCATGGATTACAGTTTATAAGCCTGCATCTTGGTTACTCGGACGATTCAAGCTGTCAATGTGTTACAGCATGGAGGCCCTTGTGCGATAAAACACATCACGTTCCACCTATGGGCCAGAGAGGACTAATCGGCGACAAGCATTAAAAATGTGAACCCACCAGGAACTAGATTTCTTAGGTCTTTCATTGAAGCCTCTAAGTGAGCTATAGTAAAACAAAACATCACCCTGTCTATAAGGTTATATTGAAACATGAACAAACCTCTTCTTCTCCACCGGGTGTTGGATAGACACAGAGGGGATTGCCTTCTAACGTTAGATTACTGAGTTTACTGCAGATAGCAAGGTACTGCACTTGTACTATATCGTCTACATTGTTTCTGAAATTGTAAAAAGGAGGTGTAATAGTATGAATGTAACAGGACAAGGGTTCAGTTCAATACTATAGTAAGTGCTTCATGTTTATAAGCAATTACTATAGTCTTGCATTGAACCCTCAAGGTGAAGTTTGGTAGTAGACTATTACGCAACAGCGACCATACAGAATGTACTGCTTACTGCCAGGTAAACCTGGACCTGGCCCGTGGGTATACCCTGTACAAGCCTAATAGGGGTATGCATGAACCAGCATGCAAGGTTAACTGCCTGGTCTCTTGTTACTGTACAGTCGGATAGTTTACATGAATACACAGTTAGAGCATACCTGTCATTCTTTATCTATTTTCCTTACCCTCTGCATACTACAACAGTGGACTCAGCTATGTACAGAAATATCTCGTTAATCCGAACACGTCCGTTCCCAACAAAATTTCCAGATTAACGAATAATCCGGACTAATGAAGCAGGGCCTGGTCTTAAACATATTTAGACATAAACGGTCTATATGAGAATCCTAAAATATTCCCTCAAATTCCGTTTCACGAATGTTTTCCTCAAGTAAAATTCAAAATTAATCTTCTGATATGAAAGAAAACATTGTGGGTCAAGGAGAAATTGCTCGTTACGAGCAATTTCTCCTTGACCCACAATGTTTTTGAAAGTTGTCTGCAAAAACTGGTCAAATGTCGTTATTGTATGGTAATTGGTTAAGCAAATTACTGCACAATATTCCGTTCCCTTACAATTTCGTTCGGATTGCGAGACATCCAGGGATATTCGGGGTCCGGATAAACGAGGCTGCACTGTACAGTTAACCCACATAACACTTCAAGAGGAACAAGTCGAAATAATTCAAAGAGCTATTGATGTATTCATAAGCAGTTCCACTTTATCATTTGGCCTTATTTTATTGGTTAATTTGTAATCCAGTTATGAAAATATACTAATTAATACAGCAAATATTCTCAATTAGTTCTCTAAACAGTTTTTATAGTTTTTTACTTATAACCTCATAATTAACTTGTGATAAATGAAAACTGTGGGTCTAGCTTGATTTAGATTTTTGTTATAAACATGCCTGCTATTGTAAAGGAATGCTTAAGCCTGAAAATCATTACTTGAAGCCTGATTCTAAACATCTTCAATATAAACAACTTAGACGGGAAATTTAAAGCCTGAAATCAGGACCAGGCATGAAAATTAGCAGGCAAGCATAAAAGATGTTACTTACAACAGATAATCACTTATTTGGTAATAGCGTTTTCCATAGCCAGTTGCTCCTAATATTTCAAAATGAACATTTTGAGGGTTCAATGCAAGACTATAGTAAGTGCTTCACCAACATGAAGCACTTACTATAGTATTGCATTGAACCCTCGATTTGTTTGATAACTGTTTAGTTTTCATACTTACCCCTCTAAATCTAGAATCTCCACCTGTTCTAACATGCTAATCGGACTTATATCATTGAGTTCATTGTAGGAGAGGTAAACCTCCCGTAGATTACACATGGCTGATATCCCATCTAACTCTAGCAGGCCACATCGCGAGGCCCATACCACATTTAGACTCCGTAATGATGAACCAAGGTCTCTGAAAATGAAATAATATTAAACTTGATACAAAAAACACAAACACTAAGCCTTATTTAACCCATGACCAAACATTAGCGACATTCGACCAGTTTGTTAAAGATGAGTCTGGAAAAAATTGTGGGAAAAGGAGAATTTGCTCTTAACGAGCAATTTCTCCTTTTCCCACAACGTTTTCTGCCATATCAGTAGATTATTTCTCAATTTCATCATATTTTGAAATGTCATCTGCAAACTCTTTCAATTTGGGACAGTCGAAAAATTTGGTCCTTGGTAAACGGTTAACATGATACCAAAAGATATATTTTGGTAAAACGAACCAGAGCCTTCAAAATCTGCTTTATTTTGTTAAGGAAAGATACTCAGAGTAGGAAACAGGTTAGATCACAGGCCAGTTGCCAATTACTTTGGCAGCTGGTCTGGATCTAACCTGTTGGCATTTATTAGCATTAAGTTGGTTCCTGCACTATGAGGGTTAATGACATAATTGAAAATTTGGATATTTGTTATAAAAATTAAAATATGTATGGCACCACGTCTCATCGAGGCTTCAAAGCAAGACTATAGTAAGTGCTTCACAAACATGAAGCACTTACTATAGTCTTGCACTGAACCCTTGGCATGATAGTTTGCAACCTATACTCACCTAATGTATGGTATTTTACTGTTTGAGACTCGCAGTTGTTTTAAGTTTGGGAGAAACTGTCCAAAGTTCCCAAGACTAGTGTCTGATGTGTTCACTTTCATCTCTAAGACGGTTATGTCGTCCAAGTTATCTACACCAGTGAGAAGACGCTGAAATTAAAGGATGAAAAAAAAAGTGCATAAGGATTCATGATAGTACCAAATAATGTCTGTTAAAGTATCGTGTTTGGTTAAGGAAGAGTACCTATAATCTACCATTTCGAAACATATTCATTCGTCGGATTACTTTGGTTGTTCTCTGCATACACAAGTCGGGGTTGGAACTACATTGTATTCTGTTTAATGTGATTAGTTTCCGCCCAGACTGGTGTATGCCGAAGTACACAAGAAGTAATTTGACGAAAGAATATATTTCACAAAAGGCCGATTATGGGTACTCTACCTTAAAACGAAACATTTGTGTCAGTTTAGGTGTCATGTTTTAAGATACAAAATACAAAAAGATATTAATTTTTTTCACTTTACATCAGCTTCATTCTATTGGCCAAAGAAAATATCTTATCAATCTAAATGAAAAATGAACCTGAATATTTGTCCCCCGCCCCCTTTTTTGGCAACAGGTCCTTTTACAGAAAAAAATGTATTCATAAGTTATAGATTTCCAGTTCCAATTGATAGTCTGAACAGAGAAGTACCATTTTGAAAAGATAGTCTTATATATCATATCTTGTTTTGTACAGATAATGTCTATATACAGATAAAACAGTCACAACGTACCTCATAATGCAAAGATTATAAATGTCTATAAACCGATAAAAACAATCTAATTCACCATGCAATTCTGCTCAAACTAGGCTATTATAACATGGGCAGAATCATTTTTGAATGACAAAGAATGAATTTAGTTCAAAGTGTGAACCTTGCTCACGATAAAAATATACTAACAATGCAAACGTCTTAACAAGAGCAGACAAAAGCAGAGTGGTCTCATGAAGAATTCTCAAAGGAGGCTTCCACCTGACAAGACAAATTTATACGGTCATTGACAATATGGTTGTTGTTTATCCTTATAGTGCTGAAACTGAATTCATGCTTATGCAAACAAGTTAGATCCAGGCCAGCCACAAAGTAAATTGGCTACTGGTCTGTGATCTAACCTCTTTGCTTCTCTTTCTTCAACAAAATTAAGCAGCTATATAAGGCTTTGGAAAGCAGACAACACCAAAAGTCTATTTCTAGAAAATTAACCAGCATTCTAAGGGTTAAGCTGTTTATACCTTAAGTCGGAATGATTCTACTTAATTAATGTAACATATACTACAATGCAATACCATAGAGTACAACCTATAGAGACAATAAACCAGTGCTGATCTGGATCATGAATGGCTCAGTAGTTAAGGTGCTGGACTCAGAACTTGGGGGTCCTGGGTTCTATCCCAGATGAGACATCTGGTTTTGTGTGAGTGGCCTTTGGCAAGTCTCTTCAGAGCCCATGCCTAGTACTGGTGCATCCAGGAAAGCTGTTACAAAACTGAAAAATGTCTGTATGGCACTGACGAAGAGGACACATATGGGACCTGTGTCAGTAACTTACTATAACTAAAACGTTACAAGTTTGCAGACACATACCAGTTTTCTTGGTGAGAGGAACTGCTCCATAAGGACATCTGTCTCCTCGATGACCACAGGTTCTGGGTTCACATGGGCTTCTCTGAACTCTGTGATCTGAACACCCCGTGCCAGAGCACTCTGGGGGCGTTCTACACCAGGCTCCATCTGCAAACTGAATATAGAGGGTTCAATACAAGACTATAGTAAGTCCTTCACAAATGTGAAGTACTTACTATAGTCTTGCATTGAATCCTATACATGGTAAAAAATTGAAACCTATCAAACCGTTCCTAAAAATGGTACTTTGCAGGGTTTTCATTAACAACTGATTGCTGATGCAAATCATCGGCTAAAATCACATGTGAATCAGTAACTTCATGCCAAGTCATAGAGCCTGATAAAAGAGGGATGTTTTGGCTGAGTCGGTTAGATCTCAATCTGGATCTTTCTCTTAAAGTCTTAATAAAAACCTTGCTTTGTCAAAAGTCCTGAAGTTATACAGAAATTATAGCTAATGAATAAGAATATTTCATTTGTGATGTTAGGTAGAAATAGCTGTGATTATAGAAGAAATCACATGTTACAAAGATAAAAATGTTTACCCCCTTTCCAATTTGCGCATGATATTCAAGCTAAACATCAAATAAAGTTTAATGGTTATGACTAAAGCATCACTTGCTGTCAGGTGTTATAATAATAATTGACACCTTACTTATTGGACGCATCAAAAGATAAGACTTTTGAAAAGCCACAGATTAATAGCTAGGTATTGTTCACCAATATTCACAGTCTGTTGACCTGACTGATAAGCATGAATTACAATGCTATACTAAGTATCTAAAGTATTCTCGGAGCCGTCCATAATGTTTGACCATGTGGTTAGTCATTCAATAAATGCTACTATTCTTACCTGTTGATTATATAATGTGTATGGCTCTATTGTTTATCGACTGTGTTCGGAAGACTTTCAAGTATTGAATATACTGCATTATTATGCATGCACAGAGGGCAACAGACAGGGAATGTTGGTGAACAATAACAAGATTTTTTTTATTTTCTCAGAGGGCTATTAAATTGTCATCTGCAGATAAGTTATGAAGTAATTGTTAAGATATTTTTCTTTAAATATCTTACCTTGTCTGAAGCCTGGATTGTTGCGCTACAGCCATTTGTATGATATTTCAAAATCTACAAAGTTAAAAAAAAGTTTTAATAAGTCAAAAAACCTTTAAACTTTTTGTTCATAGGTAAGACATGTGATCTTCAAAACAAGAAAAAAAAAGTTAGTTTTCAATCAGTATACTGTACAATCTGAACAGAATGTCCCACTTCAGAGGGCCGCAATTTTGTTACTTTCTTAATGTGATTGATAAAGCATTAAAAGACATTTGCTTTTGACAAAAAAAGCATCAGAGAGATTTATTTGCAACTCAATATGGCGATAGCATACACAAAACACACAAGTTACATCATAAAACGCTGAAACCCTCTAGGTTTTATTTGTTATAAAGAATACTAGGCTTTTTTTTTGTAATCAGCTCTTTTACAATCTGAAAAGGAATGAAAAAATAGAAATTCTTTGATAAATGGTTGCGTTTGATGCATTGTCATTTTAGCGAGAGTTTGTGCAGGATTTGAGAAAAAAAAACACAGTGGTCCAGATGTGGTTAGTGATAAAGATATAGATACATGCTTTTAACAGCAAAAGTGTGACTGAGATTGGAGAAAATCCAATGGTAAGTACTCTGGCATTTGAGTTCAGATTTGATCGAAGCAGAAATATGGAATATAAAATAATGGTGTTTGTTATAATTGCATTTAACAAAGATATGAAAAATATTTCCCGTCAATAGGTCTAGGCAACTTGACAGGTCTGGATTATTTGATGTTTGTTCTCAAACTTCTATGAATGCAATGAAACTCTGGCCTCTATAACTTAGGAGTCAATTACCATATCAAGATGTTGTAAAAAACAAACAAAGTAGACATTATCATTCCTGTTCAATCGATCACAATCATTGGAAAGCTAGATTCAGACCAAGACAAGTCGCAGTTAAGCTGATCCAATTTCAGATGCTTGAGGTCATTTCCACTCTCACAATATGAAAATACATAGATCAACAGAATTGGGACCCAGACCTACAAAATGAAAATGAATTGGTCTAGACATCAACAACAATAACAACATTTCCAGTCAGCAGTGACTCTAAGGTTAACGTTTCTTAGAAAAGATAATGGGTCACCATAATCTTTCTATTCAATAAACGAAATGATGTAAGTCACTTTCCTTCTATCAAGTTGATTCAACCTGTAATGAAGACAGTAAACATGTATTTATGCATAAATGACATTTTCAAAACACATACCTTGACGACGAACGCACTTGTTATCAGTGAAACGTCGCTATGTTGGTCTCATTTCTCAGATCTTGTCGATACACTTGAAATTCAATTTCAACAATAGTGTTGAATATTTGTTATTTGATAAAACCTTAAATAACGAGTTTATTCTGCATTTCTATTGGTCGCAACGGACGCATTTTCCGCCATCTTGGAATTTCGTCCCTTATGCGCATGTGCAAAAGAGATATCCGGTAAACAGTGAAGGTTATTTGCACGAATTACCGGTTTCATAAAGCCATCGTGTAAGGAAAAACCGGATCATGTGGCCAAATGTCAACCTGATTGTTTGCCAGGTCTGACAGGCTGTGGAGAAAGTTCAAAGTGTCCTTTTTGCGACAATGCAATCTGATAAACAAACTGTAATCAGTGTTACATCAGTGATTTGTTTGAAACTCCTGACTGTACACTAATTTTGAGAAGCATCTTTGTGAAAGAAAAAGAGAAACCAAGATGGTATGTTTATCTGCTCTAGTTTACTTACTTAGGGTTTACTTATTTTGGTTAACATAAAAAGAATTTGTCAAAACTATTTGAAATCAAAATGAATATTTTTATGAAGAAAAGAGCACTTTTTCCTTTTATGCAATGCTCAGTATCAACATAAACTGATTCAATAAGGTATTTATATAGATGCCACAGTCTGATTTTTTTAAACTTCTTTTTTCTTTTTTTTGTGTGTATTTTTTTTTCTTTTATAATATTTCAAGGCTGAAATTTAAAAAGAAATGGAATAAAAGAATGATAAAGGAGATAAATTACTGGATTTTTATGCACTAAATATCAAACACACATGATAAGGAAATGTTCAATAAAAAATTATAATGCTGCGTTCAGTTCGGTTCGATGTGGTATGCCTCATCTTGATCCGGTTTGAACGATTTTCTTTAGGATTCGATTCGGTATCTTCGTACTCCGCCGGAAGTGACTTCTGGAGAGTTGACGTAGTAGTGGATCGCTTGAATATACAAAGTGGATTGAGTTTTAACACAACCGTAAAGTGGCCTGGTGACGTAAATGGGCTTAGGGTTGGGTTAGGGTTAGGGTTAGGGATTATGTTTTTATAAATAATATCTTTTTTTTCATTTATATCTTTCATTGTTTCACATAAGATTTCTTATGATGCAAAGTATTCAATTTCATTCTGAGGAAGATTTAGATCTATATAATACAATGTCGCAAACGTTGTCGCAAATATGCGTCAAAACTCTATCCACTTCGTCGTCATAATTTCGATCCACTACTAGCTCAACCGATACTGTCGGCTTATCTTGGATGCTGATCGCGGTCCGCTGTTTCATATTGAGTAAAGAAGATTTAACTAGGTTTGTGAGAGACTTCAAATATTGCCAATGCATATATGTTTATGTTTTGCATCTTACCATTTACACAAATCTTTTTTTCCTCAATGGAAAGGGGAAACTAGTTTGAAATTTCGGAAAGTTTCAAAAGTTTCTCAGAAGAAACTTTAGAAAAAGTGGCTGGAAGAATCACAGGGAGGAGGATCGTTTGAGATACCTATCATATAAAGTTGTGTGTATACATTGGGAAGAATATGCAATGTAATTCGACGTCAAGCTTTAATGGCTTCTTAAAGACTTTCACTAAAGTAACAGTTGCAGATTATAACTTTTTAATATGCAGTAAAAGTTCTAGTTCTATACGATACCTCCAACAATCGTTCATGATTATTATTGGAAGGGAACACCGCCATCATCAGGACATTGTTAGGTGTCTAAAAGGTTAAAAAAAAAGATCTACAGGCGCTAAGGTTAAAAACAATTAGTACTTTACAATATAGGGTTACAGGGTTAAAGATGAGTAAGAAAAGTAATGTGTTATAAAGTTGTATAAAAAATGTTTTTTGCTGGAATCAAATGAACTCGGATATCACTGAACAAGACTCCTTTAACAATGATTTTCGTATTTTATCATGTTACATATATCTTTATAGTAAGTTCTAAAATCCATACTCTAGATGCCCTTAATTTATTTCAGTTCTGAATAAACGCTGGACAAAGGACAAGACAGAAGATGTTCTACAGTATGAAGCATTATTTCTTTGCAAGTGTTATCTATGTTTATTGTTTCACAAGAATCACTGGGCATAACTATGAAACATATAACACTTTGTATGACTTGGGAATGGATGCATATAAACAAGCGGAGTGGGATAAATGTGTATCATACTTTGATGAAGCTCTAAAAGAATACAACTTTCACAAAAACACAGTTATAGATTGCCGTTTACAGTGTAAAAAGTCGGTGCAAAGTGATGATGATAAATCATTTGAAGATGTTATGCATGCCATGTTGATAGACTCAAGATGTTTAAGGAAATGTAAGAAGTTAAAGTTTGGACTAAGACCAGAAGAAGAGGTTTCAAGTCCGTATGAGAAGAAATTTCAAGATAGACAGCCCTACAACTATTTACAGTATTGCCATTTCAAGGTAATTTGCATGCAATTTCTTCTTTTCAGGGTTTGTCGAAAGGATGTTGAGTCTCCTTCAATCAATAGCTTTAATCTAATGATATAGTTATTATAATGAGCTTTAATAGCATAGGGCTAGTAGAGAAACTAGCTGGGGTGTAACAATATGCTAAAAACAGTTTTGCAATAATGCAATTCTTATGAGCTTTAACAGCATAGGCAGAGGCTTCATTAAGAGCCGTTGGCTGTGAATTTTCCCCGGCTACTTTGACTAGGAATCCTGGCCACATTGCTCAGTTTTATGGTAAATCTACTGATGAAGTCTTCCAATACCACTGCTTACTTTTGCAAATCACCCTCCTACTACAAATATTAATAAAACCCCTGCATACGGGTACAAGAGAAACTAGTAAGGAAGTAACCATATGCTGAAAACTTTATTGCAATATGAATATACTGTATTGCAATTTGGAGAAATATAGCAATACACTGTGGTTAGAGTAAAGAGTAATGATTGCCATCATTTTTAAGTTTAATGACTTTATTAAAGGGTCTAATGTATTCACCAGCTGTCTTAACCCCGGGGTTCTTCTGAACTACACTTAAAAGTTGCAAATTCTTCACAATAAACTACTTTATTTGTGAGCAGTTTGAAAGGCGTGTATGCTTCAGATTTCTTAAAACCTCAAATAGTGTAGGTTGTTGATTTTCGCAGGAGCAGCACTTTTTACACTCCATTGTCTAGGAGGTGGTTGCGGTGCTAATGTAGCTATCTTATGATGCTGTTCCAAGTTAATGCAGAGTTTTGTGGTACCTCCTCCCACAATGTTCAGAGATATTTGCTCTTTTAACACAGACTTCCCGATACTGTGAGAGCCCAAGTAGGACCGAACTGAACACTTTCTTCTTTGTCTATGTTAAAATCTGTCAGACCAAAGAGGCTCTCTTTCAGACCTCAGGGATTTCAGTCAGTCAAGGCCATAGTGCCCAAGAAGTTTCATGAAGTCAGACTAACAAAAAGAAGAATTTGAAAAGTGAATGATCTATGGTCTCAATAATTTCTAATTTAAATATGCTACACACGCTTTTTTTTTTTAAATATAACATATTTTAATCTTATTGCTATCATGTTCCTTTATGATATAGAATGGTGATAAGCACATGGCAGCATCAACAGCTTATACCTACTACATCACCCATCAGGACGATGAGAGGATTCTGGAGACGCTCAATTACTACAAAGAGCTGGACGGAGTGGAGGAATATGATTTTGTGGACCTTGAAAGAAAGTCATATCAAGTAAGATATAAGTAACAGATATACATAGAGTAGAAAAGCTTTATCTCGAATTTCAGGGGACTTAACCCATTACCAAACAATAACGACATTTACCCTTTACCAAAGGCCAAATTTTCGACTGTTCCAAATTGAAAGAGTTGCAAGACAACATTTCAAGTTGTGATGAAATTGAAAAATAATCTTTTGATAGGGCAGAAAACATTGTGGGAAAAGGAGAAAATGCTCATTATGAGCAATTTCTCATTTTCCTACAATGTTTGCAGTCGTTGTCAAATGTTGGTATTGTTTGGTAATGGGTTAAACCACTTTGTTGAAGACAACTCTGGGAACGTTATCCGAAAAGGAGAAATTACTCGTAACAAGCATTTTTTTCCTTTTTATGCAATGTTTTCTGTCCTACCTGAAGATTATTTTCCAATTTCATCACATTTTGAAATGTCGTCTTCAAACTCTTCAAATTTGGGACAGGGGAAAATTTGGCATTTGGTAAGGGTAAATGAAAATTTTCAACATCTCTAGAGAGAGAGTTCAATGTTTATATGTCGAATATACAGTCATTGAGATGAAGAACTAACTATTCAGGAAACCATATTTACTTCAACTTAAAGAAGAGTTTGAAAATCAAGAGTACAAGTTTCAGATATTCTACTGTATATATCTTTTGGTATTTCATTGCACTCTTAGCTTAAATGACTAAGACATCATATGGTCTTCTGCGCCTTGTTCAAAATAACACTAACTTTTGTTTTATAAAGAGACCCAATGTTGAAAGGCCCAAGTCTAAATTGGATGAAAACGATCAATAGATTGTTATTTTCTACCAAGGAAAGGGGAATATTAGCTTAAATGGTGTTTTGGTTGGTAGTTTATTGCTTTTCTAGCATTTAATTAATGTTTTTGTTATAGATCCATAAATTCTATCATCAAATAAGCAACTTTATGACAGCATGTTGTGTAATAATACAAAACCTTTTTACTGATTTTAATTGAAACAATCGGCAGATGGCAACAGAATATGAACATAAAGTTTTCCTTATGATATTAAGTAGAATACAGAATTCATATTCAAAACTATTCCCTTTGATACAATGGCAAAACTAGATTTATGATTAGTTATTATTTTGTTACTTTGAATTTCAAATGTTTGTGCTGCGAATTGCTTGAAATATGTAGAAGATGAGCACCAGTTCCTGAGTTGTCAGAAGCTTTCTCTTGCAAGTTGTAGGCATTTAAAATGCATGAATTACGCATTTTGCATGTTTCTTATTCAAACAGTCTTCAAGTCTAGGTAAGTATAACTATGTGCCTGTTTATTTGTCTGTTATCCCTTCACATATGTACATGTTCATATGAGAGACCATCAATTAAATATGATAGACATATGTATATATAAGTGAATAGTCATGAATAAACACAATGATTTCCGTAGTCCTTTTGCTTATGCAGTATGCAGCAATTGAAACCAAAATTACAAAAGGAAATAATTCTCAAAATGAGCATGTTTTTTTTAAACAACTTCTCCTTTAATTTTGACACAATGATTCCATTTCCCATTGGAAAAGTATTGGTTATCCTACTTTTGAAATTGCCATTTTTTATTGGTTTCAATTTTGGCCAAAAATTAATTTTAAATAATTGGGTTGAACATGGAATTAGTCACAGGAACAGACATTATTGATGACCTCTATTCATCTCCATTTTCCAAGCTTTACCTATCCCCCCTCATGTCAAAAACAATCTAAAGCATCTACGGTCTAACTTGTGTTAAGCAGCCACCCTTTTAAGCAGCCAACCTGCCTTAAACAGCCACTAGAGAAAGCCCCATTGTTAGATTTATAGTGTAAATCAATTTGTGTTAAGCAGCCAACCTGTCTTAAACAGCCAATTTACTCTGTCCCATAGGCTGGCCTCTTAACACAATTTTGACCGTATATTTATTCATTCTTCCCCAGAGAAACAGCGTTATAATTCCTTTGTCCTTTCTGTCGGTGTGTCCATCTGTAAAATAATTATGAAGCATACCACAAAATTGTTAAGCGCAGTTACACGATAACGGTTATTGAGTTATGGTAGGATACCCATAATCCGCCATTTCAAAACATTTTTTTCGTCGGATTACATGGTTGTTCTCTTCATTCACCGGTGGGGGCCGGAACTATTTGGATTAATACAAATAGTTCCGACTCAGACCAATGTATACAAGAAAAGAAAACTTTTCAGATAATAATTATAAAAAAAGAATTGGGTACTCATCCTCTGGCAAAGTAAAGTTTATAATTTGATAAATGAAAAAAACTTGCTTAAAAGAGCAATTGATAGGTTTTTAAAATATCGGTAATAACCAGTATAGTTGTACCAGGTCTTTTATCCACGGAGTTGTTTAGTAAAGACTTTATAAAAAAAATTTATATTAAGTTATATTGTTAGTTCCTTTCGTAGAAACTGCTTTATCTTCTTTCAACCCTTTACTAATGAAGGTTCAATGCAAGACTATAGCAAGTTCTTTACTTTGGTGAAGGAGATGCTCTAGTCTTGCATTTAAACCTTGATATATCAATTGATGACTTGTTTTACCACAAAGCAAATGCAGACAAGTATTACAAAGTATAAGAACTGCATTTACTTTGTGGCTTGATAAGTTATCCAATCATTGGCTATGACAAGCTATTTCGTTAACCTCTCAAAGTGTTTTTTATTTTATTTCTAATGTTAAAAGCATACTAGTGCTGAGAAAACTGCACTACTGGGTAAAATGAGTTATTGATTACTAAAAATTATGGTTAGTTTACCGGGTTAGGAAAGTCATGTGATACATATAAAAATACTGTCATTTATTCAACACCAATAAGGCGAATATACAAAATGGAAGTTTCTCGCATTTCTTTGGTTCCAGATGTTGCTCTGCTGACCTTGTTTTATCGCTCATTGTAAATAAACTTTATCATATTCACTCTTTGAAAAGCATCATGAGAACGTGTTACAGTCTCAATTCCTCCGTAAAAGGGAATTTAAAGTACTTGTAAGTTAATTGTCAATTAGCTAGAACTAGTAAGGCTTTAATTGCAGATGTTTTAGAGTGAATCATTATGGAGTAAAGGGTTGAACATTTTTAAGCCTCTTTGTTGTTATTAGTTGTTGTTCAAGAAATAGTTGTGCTTCTAAAGTACAAATTGGCAAAGAAATTGATGTTAAATCAACTTTTTTCTTTACAATTTGAAGATAGTTAATCAAAAGGTACACTTTCTTTACATCTAGTTGAATCATTTCTACCAGTGCTTTGACAAACATTTTCCCTGAATTTGATGGGATCCGGCGTGGCCCAGTGATTAAGTCAGCTGATTTATAGTTAGGGTGTCCCGGATTCAAGCCCATCTGACACCTCTGACTCTGTGGGAGTGACCTTTGGCAAGTCACCTCAGAGCCTAGCCTAGTACTGGTGGGTCCAGGAACGCCGTTACATAACTGAAAAATTGTTGATATGGGGTCAAACATTATACAAACAAGACCTGACTTAGATATATTATTTTCAAATGTTGTCACTAAGTCTTGTATGTTCTCTCAATGGTTTTTATAATCAAACCTTAGGTGATGTACTTGTTTTTAAACAGCATCTGTAGATTTCTTGAGTACTCTCTCTGTAAATGACTTAAGGCATCCATGCGTAGTAAACTTTCTGATGACCCACATGATGATTGTTTCTAAAAATGCCACCTCTTGCTCTGAATCTAGATCGTTGTTTACAAAATAAATTTTAATGTTCTTTATCTTTTCTGTGCAGTTATGAGCAGGGTTGGAAAGCCGTCAATAATCTAGTTCTATGTCACATTAGTAATCTGTGTTGTTATTATTACGGTTGATCATGATAACAATTTGTTTTAAAAAATTAAAATCTCAACCTCTGAGAGAATCTCTTTAATTTGTTTAGTAAAATGGTATACTTGTGTGTGATGGTACCTAGTACTAGTTTGGATCTAGGCAGCATGAATTTTTTAATCTTTCTACATACAGTTAACTATGAATGAATGAATTATTTTACAGAAAGCGTATATAGATGGATTGAGGGCCTACAATGATGGTGACTGGGATGATGCAGCCAAACATTTTGAAATGTCCCTCAAGGAGTACTATTTAGAAGAGGAGAAATGCAGGACCTACTGTGAGAAGGGATACGTTCATACAAAATTTCCAGACTTCCTGAATGCTATTGCGGGTAAATTGTTTGACATACTTGTAAACAGCAATTGTAAAATCGTGAAGGGGTTTTATCCCTCCCTGTCAATTTTAATGAAGGGGTTTCCTTCCAGGCTTAATTCCGTACACCTTTTTCACTATTGTTTCACTATCAATTTTTATTGCTTTTTTGTCGAATACAAAAATTTAAAATATTGATTTGGATTACAAAAAGTATTCAGGTTGTTATAGGTTAATTTTTTTTTTTTTTTTTGTTGATAAATTTTCCAGAAATTATTTTATTACCTTTGAAGATGGTATGGTCATTTTGACATTTTTGCCCCAAACGGTTGGTTACCATGGAAACTGTCATTTTACAAAAAAAAAAAATCTTTGACCTGCATTTTTCTTTTCATTTTTGAATTCACAATAAAATTTTAAATAACATGTCAAAAATCTAGAAAATTCTATGAAAGAATTATTTTGTTTTAAAACTGTAGAAAATGTCTTTAATTCGTAGTTTTCAATTTGGATATGTAAAAATATCCAATATGACTAGAAGAGTCTACACATGATTTTGCTTTTTTCAGACCACTATGTTATGGTTGTGGTTTGCAAGCAGAAGTGTTTACAGACTTTGGCCACCTTTGGTATGGAGGAGATAGAGAACTTTGTCAGTGAGCAGTACAACTACCTACAGTTCTCATATTACAAAGGTAAATCAGGAGCTGGGACATGGAGTTAGTTGGACAGGATGCTCTACTCAGACCATTGAGCAAACAAACATGTTTGTGCGGGGTTCTGTTTGACTGTGTTATTGATGGTCATTTATAGCAAAGGGATTCAAAGTTTGGTAACTCTTAGGGGGTAAAGGCCATGTATAAGATACAAAGCCATTACCCCCTAAGAGTACCTTTACTTTGAATTCCTGTGGTTTAAAGAAGTGAAAATGCCCAGATTCTTTAACCCTTAGAATGCTGGGTAATTTTTTAAAAATAGATTTTTGTGTCGTCTGCTTTCAAAAAGCTTAAATATCTGCTTAGCTTTGATGAGCAACGATACTCAAAGAAGCTAACAGGTTAGATCACAGGCCAGCCGCCAATTAACTTGGCGGCTGGCCTGTTATCTAACCTGTTTGCAAATGTAAAGTCAGCTCCAGCGCTATAAGGGTTAATATGTCATAAAATGTCATTGAGCACATATGGGTCTATGGCACAGTAATTTCAAAAACATTTACAAAGAGAAATAGGATTAGCAGGTTTTATATATTATCATTAAATTGGTATGGTAAATGTTGAAAACATTTTAATTTTAATCAATCTGTATTGGTTGATGTGCCTTTTTATAGTTGTCTCATGTTCTGTTTTTCTATTGCCAGGGTCCTGTGGGGCCCAGTGGTTAAGGCGTCAAACTTAGAACTCGGGGGTCCCGGGTTTGAGCTCTACCAACACCTCTTGTTTTGTGGGAGTGACCTTTGGTCAAGTCACTTCAGAGCCCTAGCCTAGTCCTGATGAATCCAGGAAAGCAGTTACATAACTGAAACAGTGTTGATACAGTGTTACACACCATACAAATCTATTGCCCAAATGATTTCAATCCAATAGCAAAAAGAA
The DNA here is from genome assembly GCA_947846245.1 of Cerastoderma edule. Classification (NCBI taxonomy): domain Eukaryota; kingdom Metazoa; phylum Mollusca; class Bivalvia; order Cardiida; family Cardiidae; genus Cerastoderma; species Cerastoderma edule. The sequence continues at coordinate 22,001,905 of OX401416.1, forward strand.
AAAATAATGTTTGAGGTTTTTAAAAGTTTTATACTGCTTTTTGCATTCTGTGTTGACTTAACACTGCTTTCAATATAAAAAAAAATTTACAAACATTTATTAGAGAATGGATTAAAGTTAACTTTAGGTGAGAAGGAGTCAATAGAACTGGAAAATCAACTTTATTACAACAAGACCTAAATAAATGTATTTTCAGCAAAGAAATTCCATAAAGCATTTGAGTCCATCGCAAACTATCTTCTATTCAGGCCTTATGACACTGAGATGTTGAATAACAAAGACTTTTATATTAACACATTGGGACATACAGAGGACGAATTTAAGCCTTCACAGGTAGTGTGTTATATCTATTTTTTGATTAACTTTTATAGTTTTTTATACATTAATTTTTTGATGGCGTTTTATCACTTCATTTTTTCCTTCTTGCTTGTAAGCTGGTATTCCCCTGTTACTATAGATTAACTTATTTTGCTACAATATATAACTATTTCTGTTACATGTGATTATCTAAACTAGTGGGCAAGACTCTATTCTTTGAAAAGCATTTTTTGAATCATGCTTGAATATTCATTTATGAAATGTCCAGTGAGTGTCCTCATCAGGATTAGTTGAAAATGAATACCATTTTCTACTAGAATGTTCCAAGTACACTCAAATACGTAGAAAGCAGGGATCAGGAAATCTCCGAATCCCAATCGGTCCAGGAATCGGCCGAAAACCCTTCGAAAGTTCATATGTCATGTTTAAAAATTGTGTGTGGCGTGGGAAGAAAGTTTTCAACATCATCACGCTTTACACATTTAAACTCTTTGATGTCTAGCAATGTAACAAGTAACCTGACATTTCAGACCGAATGTGCATAAATTGATCGGTTTTCGAGGAATAAGGGTGTCGCATGTATTTCTCAATCAAGCGTGCCTGTCTGTTTACAATTAAACCCCTACTAATATGCACCTTGGGCATTGTTTGACAAGGGGATAACAATTAAAGGATTAATTATGTGATTCTGGAGGTATTGTTAGGTGTGTAGAGTGTCATATCCGTCTATTATCCGGACCGATTTTTTCATCAAATCTCAACTTGTAACCGTTCCAGTACAACCGAAATCAGTCCAAGACCGACAAAACCTGCATTTTCCTGATCCCTGGTAGAAAGCATCATTGTAGCCTACTACAGACTAATTCCATTACTTTTATACAATTAATGTTGTGTCAAAAAGAAAGACAATACTAAGCATTTGTAGATATCTTTTGGAGAGCTTTGCTATTCCTGATGAAACTTTAAACACTATTGCTGTTCCTTAACCACCATGGGTTATCATATATATCATATCATTATCATATACCACCAGAACCAGAAAGTTGATGGTGAACTCCCGCAGGGTACACAATATGGCTATTATTTGCAAAAGAAGGTGAAATAAGTATCTAAGTACCTGTGACCTGTGACTCGGCATCTAATTTGGACATAAGATTGCCAATATTAGACATGCTATTCCCCTGCCTAAAATATATAGATAGCCTTGTAGGGGCCTCCGTGGCCTAGTGGTTAGAGTACAGAACTTGAAATCACATGGCCCCTCTCCGCGTGGGTTCAAATCCTGAGAGGGATATGGATTTTCATGAGAGGCAGTCTCCCGACTGACTTACGGAATGCCGATGGTTCTACCCGCCTTCACCAGCCCCTATGGGTAGTTGAGTATGGGGTCTTCCTCCATCATTAAGAGTCGGGCATCGCTAAATAACTGAAATAATGTTGATGTGATGTAAAACCCATATAAAAAAAAAAAAAAAAAAAAACCAGATAGCCTTGTATTTTCAAGCTCTTGGCCACATGATTGAAGTTGAGCATTGTTTGTTTTTGACAGTGCAAAAATACCTGTGGTGTGATCTTGTACAGACATAAAAAGGAAAACATTTGTCATGTGATTCCCCTGCCTGACACATATAGTCAGGCTTGCATTTTCATGTTCTTGGCCATATGATTTAACCCTTCACCAAACGCCAAATTTTCAACTGTGTCAAATTGAAAGAGATTGCAGAAGACATTTCAAAATGTGATGAAATTGTTAAATTAATCTTCAGATAGGGCAAAAAACATTGTGGGAAAAGGAGAAATTGCTCATTAAGAGCAATTTCTCCTTTTCCCACAATGTTTTACAGAGTTGTCTTCAAGAGACTGGTCGATGTCGTTATTGTTTGGTAATGGGTTAAATGGAGGTTATGTTTGTTATTGACAGGAAGCTGTCGACTATGTTAAGCTCTGGGAGAAACTTGACGGAAGCATCAGCTATATTCGAGACCATTATCTTCTACCAAATGATCTTGTGACAGAGGAAGGGGAGGAAATGGTAAAGTAAAATTAAAACCAAAACATATGTCAGAACATAAGTTAGAGATAGGGAAGAAAACGTTTACTCTTGAGAGTTATGAAAAATAGATGTAAGCTAGTTCATTGTAAAACTAGGTTTAAAGTAAAAATAAAACCAAAATATTAGTCCTAGTTAGAGATAGGGTAGAAAACATTTATTCATGAGAGTTATGAAATAGATAAATACTAATATTAACTAGTTCAGTTTTTAATTAGGTAAAGTGAAGTAAAATAAAACCAAACTATTATTCCAAGTTGGAGACAGGGAAGAAAACATTTACTCTTGAGAGTAATGAACAATGATAGATATGAATATAACCTAGTTCAGTCTTTAAATAGGTAAAGTAAAGTAAATATTAAACCAAAATATAAGTCAAAATTAAAGATAGAGAAGAAAACATTTATTCATGAGAGTTATGAAATAAATTAGTATTAATGTTAGCAAGTTCTTAATTAATGTTAGCAAGTTCAGCGTTTAATTAGTTTGGTGAAAAAAGTATAGTGCCAAGTCATTCACATAAAATCCCTCTGGTATCCTAAAATACCTTTGCTGTACAAAATTCTGTCGCAAACATAGATTGCTGCTGGGGATTGATGTTACTTCATCGAATACTACCTAGCCATATAAATAGATCACTCACGTATTGGTGCATCAAAGTCATGATAAAGAAAAACTTTAATCCAACTACTGCAAATTCCTTACAGGACCTAATTGAATCATTTCAGAAGGATGAAGCAGAAGGAAAGAGTGATGATGAATCTGTGGAAATTGTAGATGAATCTACTGACAAGCAAAAGAAACATTACATGTCCCGCTTCGAAAAACTTGGTGTTAAACTTGTTTCCGAATCCGATACCCTGGGAGGTGATGGTCGTTTTGTTGCCGACAATCTCATTCGTGCAGATCAGTGCCAGTGTCTAGCAGATCCTGCTATGGTAAGTTTTTAGCTTGAGTATTCGAAGAATAAGGAGAGCTATACTACTCAACTGGGTGTCAACGTTAGCGTCACACCTTGGTTTTTTTTATTACATGTAAGTCTGCATCTCATTAAATACTGTATGGAATGGGTTGATACTTGATGTGTTCAGGGTTGAAATCTGAGGTTCCTGACAAAGTTTCATATCTCATGTTTCTCATAAACTACTTTAGGTACTTTAGTGGATTGAAACTTTACACATGGACTAAGGGTCATAATGTTTGGTTTCTGATCAAGTGCAATAACTCTGCTATTGACTTGAAGCATATTACAGTCTAACTTGTGTTAAGCAGCCACCCTTTTAAGCAGCCACCCTTTTAAGCAGCCAACCTGCCTTAAACAGCCACTACAGAAAGTCCCATTGTTAGATTTATAGTGTAAATCAATTTGTGTTAAGCAGCCAACCTGTCTTAAGCAGCCAATTTACTCTGTCCCATAGGCTGGCCTCTTAACACAAGTTTGACTGTATACCAATTTCTGTTCTTATAATATTATATGCCTTATGTTTCTTTCTTGATACAAGAGTGAGTGTAAATTATAAAAGAGTAAATTCAATTATCTCCATACACATAATAGCTTGCATACTTTTTTTGTCTGATTATTTGAGGTTATGATTTCTTCCCCTTTGTTTTGGTTTTTTTTTTTGTCATTTTTCAAGGGATTTATTTTTTATTCATACATATAAAGATTTGAAGTGAAATAACATAAAAGTGTTCTTTGCATAACAGAATTCTCTTTGGATTAATATTATTATTCATTTTAGCTTACTATTCTTTTTTTTATGACAGGAAAAGAAAGCAGACAGTTCAGGGATCAAATCTATTGGGCTTTCAGAATTCAGTATGGTAAGTTATATTTCCTCAGCAAAATTAAGCAGATATTTAAGGTTTTGGAAAGCAGTCAACACAAAAATCATTTTTAAGAAAATTACCTAGCATTCCAAGGGCTAATATTACCACAAGGAAGATAAATAAACAAATGTAATCTTTAGTCACATTGGTCTGAGTTTTACCAAAGAAATGGAGCAGGTTGTTGCTCCTACTTTCCATTTGTAGCAGGGGTCTCGACTTACAAGGAAGGGAAAGGCATGCAGCTAGACCCATGTTACACTTTATATGTGTTGAAAATCATCATATAGGAGCATAAAGTAGTGTTTACTTTGCAAGCAAAATTATCTCTGCATGGATTGAATTGTCCTGAACTTATATCTCTCACCATAGTAATGATGAGACATTGTAAGAAATGATTGGCAGACAAAATATGTGATAGTCAAACTGCACATTTTTTATTTTACATCATTTGTCAAACAAGTTTTTTCAACTCTTAATAAGGTTTGTTTAGTAAATAACCAGTACTTACACAGAATGAAGATTAATAAAATGTAGCAATATGGACTTCACTACTCAGGGTGTTTCAAACCAATAACCCATCAGGGCTTTTTCACGTTATATAACAGGGGCCTATAAAAGGCTACTTCCCAATTGGAAATTCCTTTAAAATCATGCAGTTTTCCCAAAAATTCAAAGTCATACCATCTTCTTGGCTTCCCAATTCAGCGATTTTGGCGATAAAATTTCCCAAATTCAACAGACTTTAACCTCTTCCTAATTCATGGAAAAAAAGCCCTGCCCATGTATCCAGAAGCGGATCCTGACCACAGTCCTCTACTAACTTGAATAACGGGTTTTTGTATATTTCCAGTTGTTGGAAGAAGATAGTGAATATGAGATACCACTCAGATTGTTGCTCAGAGCTGTTAATGTGATGTCCATTTATACACAGTCCTACTTCAATCGGTCAGGGCTCTTTGTGAAGGATGTGAAGATAGTTTGTCTGCCCACCAAAGGTAAAAAGTGTTGTATAGCTCACTTATTTTAAAACCTCTTCCAAACAAGTTCAATGTGCTATGGGTCTAATGTTGATAATTCTTAAAATATCATTTGAAGTGTTATTTCCAACAGTACTTTATATCCTATTAGAAGAATGTCTTTTGATTCTATTTTATTTCAATAAGGTAATTGAATGAATGATGATTTAAGTTTGCCATTGAATTAGATATTAGATGAAGTTAACAATACTGATGGTTATCTTATGCAACTAGCATACAGTAGCAATAATGATGACAATTAGGTCCTTTGGTAATCGCCTTCTTGTTTAAGGATTAGGCCATTTAAAGAACTTCAGAAATGAATCTTCAATATCTTAAGTACTGTAATTCTTTGTTATCTAGGGGATTTGTAAATTTGATAAATACTTTTTGAATTCAATGAAGGTGGTGGGTTTAAGCAAAGACTTAGCTTATTTATACATCAAATTTCAGAATTATAAAATTGATCTAAGAATATTCATAAACAAAGAAATTCAGCTAGGTGTTACTATTGAGTTTAAGCATTATTAAACTAAGGGGCATTAACATTTTCCCTGCATGTCAAAATGGTAAAGGTGTTGGACTTAAAACTCGGGGGTTCCGCATTTGAGCCCTACAGACACCTTTGGTTTCGTGGGAGTGACCTTTAGCAAGTCTTTTTAGAGCTCTAGTCTACTACTGACGGATCCAGAAAAGCTGTTACATAATTGAAAAATTGTTGATATAGCGTTAAACACCATACAAACAAACAATTTTCAATGATTAATTTCAGCCAATAACATACCAGAAGACTGTGTCCTGCAAGAAGATGGGACATGTATAAATGTTTTAACAAAAGGAATATACAGGTAAGTTCATAAGCTACTGATAAATTCCTTAACTCATACTTTTTTATTTTACTTCAATTAACACAAGCACTCAATCAAGCTGTCAAGTTATGAGTTCTTGAAATGTAGATTTAGGTTTTAAAATGCAGTATATCTGACTGATGAACATTTGACATCATTAACTTTTTTGATTTTTATTACCAGATCTGTAGCCTATCTTAACGATATCACTGATGGAACAGGGCAGTTTTATTTCATGAATGAAGACAAAGATATTCAGGTGTGTACATAAATTTTATTATATTTTTTTCGTCTTTGTAATCTGGTGTTCTTTCCAACTCAAGCTCATCAATTTTTGTTCTTGTTCTGTGTCACAAAGATCAGTGCTTTAGATGAAAATATCTGTCGAAATCTGTATTACTGTTTAAAAAGCTTTATGATTTATTTCTTTTAAATCGACTAAGAGGATTTTGAAAATAAGTTAGTATTCTTTAACTTAAATGGAAATTGATTTGGGGTAAATGGTATTATTGGTGAATGATTGTATCTAAATATGCATTCTTGTCCTCTTTACATGATTACATGGAAAATCCTAAATCCTTTCTATATTTCTAAAAGTAATTTATAGCCTTTTTCTAAAGACAATTTAGATCCGAGATAACCATTGTCTGTATTTCTTTTTCCAATATCAAAACTTTGCTTATGAATACTGATAAAGGATGCATTTATTATCTTTTATAATTCCTTTTCATGTGACTCCTTTTGCAATTTCTATTTTATATGCTCATTTGAATCCTTTTGCAAATCCTTTTTCATAGGCTGCTGGCTCATGTGACTCCTTTTGCAATTTCTATTTCATAGACTCATTTGACTCTTTTTGCAATTCCTTTTTCATATGCTCATATGACTCCTTTTGCAATTTCTATTTCATATGCTCATATGACTCCTTTTGCAAATCTTTTTTCATAGGCTCATTTGACTCTTTATGCAATTCCTTTTTCATATGATCTTATGACTCCTTTTGCAAATCCTTTTTCATAGGCTCATTTGCCTCCTTTTGCAATTCCTTTTTCATATGCTCATGAGACACCTTTTGCAATTCTTTTTTCATATGCTCATGTTATTCCTTTGTAATTCCTTTTTCAAAAGCTCATGAGACCCCTTTTACAATTTCTTTTTCATATGCTCATGTGACTCTTTTTCCAATTCCTTTTTTATATGCTCATATTACTCCTTTGCAATCCCTTTTTCAAAAGCTCATGTAAATTCTTTTGCAATTCCATTTTCATAGGCTCATTTGAATCCTTTCCTTTTTTTCAAAGGTTCATGTGACCCCAAAATGTGGTAGATTGCTGGGGTTCAGTGGAGAAAGTCAGCACAGCGTTAACTTCTCCTGGAAGAGAGAAAGATGTGCTGTCATAGTAGACATTTCAGAAAACGAGGAGGATTTAAATGTTGGTTAGTATGAAAACATGATTTACCAATCTGATCGATGTTTTTTACTTTAGCCCTTAAATTTGAACCCTTAAAGTGCTGGAACATACCTCATGCTTATGCAAACAGCTTAAATTCATGCCAGCTGCCAACTCAGTTGGCAGCTGGCCTTTGATCTAACCTGTTTGCTACTCTGAGTATTTTTCCTCATCAAAATTAAGCAGATATTTAAGGTTTTGAAAAGCAGACTACACTTTATTTTATTTTTTTTAAAAATTCCAGCATTCAAAGGGTTAAATATATTATCATTGCTTGAATGACTAATGTGTGCATTTCTTCTCAAAATGTCTTGTAACATCGCTTTTGATAAAATAAAAATTGATAATGTGTCACAATGGTTTCTCCCCATTATTACACGGCAAAACATCTTTTCATGCTATATTTCTTTTTTCAAATTTACTTCTTGCCGCCTTTTTTAATTTATGCAAACTGCCCAAAGTTTCCAAGGTGGCAAATTTCCTCATTTTAATCTGGAACCCCTATAGACTAAGAATCAGCAATAAAACTTTATGTTACTCACAATTTCTATGTTGCCAATTGAATAAAGAAGGGCTACTCCTGGACTATGTCATATCCTGTGGCTCTCAATCTAGACAAGTTGAATATTCTTGTATAGGGGAATGGGGTCAAAATGGCAGTTAGGGTATCGATAGACACCTGAAACAAAATATCTTTAGTTTTTGTAAAGTTTTGTTGTATTTTATTTCAGACCTCTACACTGCCAAACAACTAGTTAAAGAGTTACAGGAGAGCAGAAAACTACAGGATGATGCTGTAGACAATAGTGACATTTTGAACCAGTTTTATAGCCAAGGTATTGAACATATTCTGTTTTTTAGTTTAGTTTAGTTTAAACTTAATTATTTTACATTGAATATGAAACAAGGTCTTACAACTTAGATTAATCATTCTTGATTCTGCTTCTTGTATTATAACCAGTTCTGTCAACAATTGTGGATAACTGAAAGGTCGGAAGGCGGAATTCGCTTCTCATGGGATTCAAACCCCGACCCTTGTGTCCAGAGGTCAACACTACCCCTTGACCACTGTCCTCTATTTTATTGGATGTAACACAGGAGAATTGCGTACGATTGTGAAACGCAGAGGGCAAAAGTTTTTATAGTTGAATATTTGATTGATGGATGAATGAATAGAATTTCAAAAAACATTATGGAAGTATCAAGAACATTTAATTTAGTTCTATGCAGTTGGAAGTATCCTGCATGGCCCAGTGGTTAAGAAGGCGGACTAAGAACACTGGGGTCCCGGGTTCAAGCTTCACAGAAACTTCTTGTTTCGTGGGAGTGATCTTGGCAAGTCAATTCAGAGCCCTAGCCTAGTACTGGTGGGTCCAGGAAAGCTGTTTCATGACTGAAAAATTGTTGATATGGCTTTAAACATCTTCTTTTGAACCACAAGGCATAGAACTGGTATTTGGTATGTAGTATCATCTAGAAGTCTTCTGCCAAGATTGTTCAAAGCATAACACCCGCAGCTAATAATAGCTCAGCACCAAGGGCTTATCAGTTTGTTCACACTATTTCATCTATTTACTTTTGTTAACTCATTTCAAATTTTCTATTGATTATGATTCATTCATTACAATGATTTTTATATTCTTCTTAAACCGAATATACTTTTACTTGAATTTCAATATATGTTTATCCACATCATCATAATACGCACTTAATGACCTTAGCTGTAGATGCGCCTTAAAACACCATTCATTTCATTCATTCATCCATTCTTGTTTGTAATAATACCATTACATATGGTTTGTTCTAGGTATTACTATATCTAAAACTGGAAAAGATTTACATGGTAAAGAAAGGTTTGTGGCAGATGGGCTATCAACAGAGGGTGAATGTGAGGAACTGGTACAAATTGCCAAGGTAAATATGACTCTGTTGCATTTCATTACTTGAATAATGTGTTGATACAACCTCGACCATTCTTTCAAAAGAGACATACTCTTAAACTTCATATCCTTTATGACTCTGATGGATCTCAATACTTAAATTGATTGTTTACCTTGTTCTGAGATCATCTTGAGGCTGAGCCTCTTTGATCCGTATTGGAATCTGCATCCTTGATACAAACTCAACCATTCTTTCTAAGCAGAGGTAGTCTTAAACTGCATATCAACTTGATTTGATTGAAGTCTTGCACATACAGTTTGTACAGATTATATGGGGCCTCCATGGATTAGTGATTAGAGTACAGAACTTGAAATCACACGGTCCCTCTTCATGTGAGTTTAAACCTTATAGTGCTGGAACCAACTTCATGCTTATGCAAACAGGTTAGATCCAGGTCAGACGCCAAGTGAATTGGTGGCTGGCCTGTGATCTAACCTGTTTGCTTCTCCGAGGATCTTTTATTATCCAAATTAAGCAGATGTATAAGGTTTGGAAAGCAGACGACGCAAAAGTCTTGTTTTAGAAAATTACCCAGCATTCTAAGGGTTAAGTCTCTGTGAAAGCATTTGGATTTTCAATGAGAGGTAGTGTCCTAGTTGACCAACAGAATGCCATTGGTTCTATAAGCAAGTCAAGTTTTGGGTCTTCCTCCATCAGTATGAGTCAGTCATATTCACATGAATGAAATACTGTCGACAGAATGTGAAACTCGTATGAATATGTAAAAAAGAAAGACATTTAAATTAAGTCTTATTATTTTAAAATGGTTATGATGTGTTTGATTGGTCTTTTAGTTTTTCATGGGTACTTTCTCTAATTTATATTTATTCTATATTGGAAATAAATGAAAGCCCTATTTGTTATCTTGTGTTAATGTATTTGTTTTAATTATGATATACAATTGGAGGGTGTTGATTTTCAAGTGTCATTGTTAAAGCTTCTCTTATTTTAGGTGGACGAGATAAAACTTTTATCATTTTGACATGATACATTTATAACTTCTCCCTTATTTTCAGATGTTAGAGTTTAAACAAAAAATTCTTAACTTCAGATGTCATCATCAAGTAGCTTTTGAAACTAAGGGTTGATGTTTAAACATGTCTGGTACATTTGTCTCTTTTAATACGCGTCGCGCGCATGCGCGAAAGCGTATATAGTCATCGTACGGAACCCTTCTTTACCTATAGGGGCTTAATCACCGCCGAGAGAAAGAAAGTAGTTCCAACTTCTATGTTGATTGTAATCTGTCTATAACTGCGTGAATTCTTATCAAATTAAATCGTCATTTTTTAAAATAACTCTTTCTTCCTTGGTTTGTTTTGGATGCGTCTGTTATGTGCAGGATGGTGATAAAGGGTAATGCAAACTATCCGCGTTAATTTCCAAACATCCTAGAACTTCTAGAAGAAGGTATCTAGCGGCGCCGGATTACAGTCGAAACGGCCCGATGTCAAAATGTCCTACGTTCAAAACGGCCCGAAATAAGTCAAAACGGCAACATTTTCGGTTTAAAGTGTTAAAACAGGGTAAACCTTTATTTGGGCCGTTTTGACTGATTGAAAAATCAACAATCGGCCCGTTTTGACCATTCCATGGCCGTTCTCATCGATCTCCGGGACGTTTTGACATGGGGCCGTCTTGACACGTTCCCACAGCACCCGTATCTAGGCCGTTGGATTTCCCCCATCTTTTAAGGAATCCCCAGTATTTTTTTACTCAGTGCAGAACAAAGTCCCTTTTTTTTATGATTTGATGAAGGAAAACTGATAGTTATCAGCGATTTTATTTTGTTTCATAAACCCATGACCCAATTTCAGTAATAGGTTTCCGATTCGTTTGTTTGTTCACCAGAGGGTTTGGAACCAGTACGCTTAGTGAAGTTAAATACGGCTCCCGATTATTTGCAGTAATATTGTTATGAAATGAAAAACGACATTAATTATCAAATTTAAGCCGTTACTTTAATTTGAAAGTTGATTTTGCAATTGAACAGGACGGTTCATACTAAACAAAAAATCTGTCATTTTTTCATTATAAGAAAGAAAAAAGAAATATTGCCTGATGTTTCTTTAAAAGCCGGGAAATACACCGTGTTTTTCGTTACCATTACTGACCATGAAGTGAGCATGTGCATTTTACAATGGCAAAATGAAAAAGAAGATCTATTATCACCTTTTGCCCAATGTATTGGGGAAATACCTCTATTGTTTCAAATCCTGGAAGAAACACTAAATGTAGGTATTGATGAGTAGATAAAAAAATCACCCAGATTAGAATGTATGATTGTTTACTTTGTTGTTGAGATCATTTTTTACACTTACATCTCTCCGATCCTTTTTGATCTACTCTTTTCTTGTGTTTCGGTTCCTGTTCGTAACACTCGGGCATGCCTTTGATATGGCATTTAACCCAATATTTATTTAATGCACTTTTAAAACTTTTCAATGATCTCTGACTGAAGCTGTATTTGTGCTGCAGTGTTTCTTAAATAACTTGTGACTGTGGCCCCTTGCAGATTGGTATCTTAACTAAAAATGCTTGTTTTCGTCTACAATATCTATTTTGTTGATGACTGGAATAATAATTTTTCATTTGATTAGAGCATTGGGTTTGAGTACCACTGGCGTACTGGGACATGTCTTTTTTTACTTCTATTTTGGTTTCTGCTATTCAACAGAAATATGTTGGTTTGTTTTAAAAAAATCCTTAGATTTCTTTCAAATCAATTCGTACGCACAAACCTCTCAGACCATACTGGGACGCAGTTCAGGCCATTCTGGCCTTTGATAGTTGTTCTAGATTGCTTTACATGTGACATACTGATAACTTGTTGCAATACTGTATATATACAAATCTGATACTCCCCAGTAGCTTGCGCTCTGTGTGAAAACAGAGGATATCCTTAGTAATTGACTTAAGGTAGAATACCACTAATCCGCCATTTTGAAACTTATTCTTTTGTTGGATTACTTTTGTTGCTCCTTGTTTTACATCAGTCAGGGAAGGAACTATTTGCATTATACCAAGTAGTTCCAGTCCAAACCAAGAATGAACAAAGTAAACTGACAACAGTATGAGTTTCAAAATGGCAGATTATGGGTATTCTACCTTAATAATGCTCCACCAACTAGAAATACATCCAAGAACATTTAATTGCTTAAACACATAGAATGGTCAAAATGGTAAAATATGTTCATAGAAATAAAATGTTTAAGATGTGCTACCATTTAGCAGTAAATGATCAGTACATCTTATTGTTTGCCAAGAGATATGTGATAATATAATAACTGGTAAGGGTGATAATATTTTCATTTGTTTGTGAAAACGTAAATTGTTCTCCTACTGGAGATGATATTTCTCCTATTAAGCAATTAAACTTTCTTTATTTAACCCATTACCAAGCAATAATGACATTTAACCACTTTATTGCAGACGATTTTGGAAACATCGTATGAGAAGAAGGAATTGCTCTTTAAAGGTCATATGTACAGGTTGGGTTTATTTCATAAAATTAAAATATGAAGTAAAAGAATCACATTGAAATTATTTGCAACATTTTAGCATAACGCATTACGTCATAAATCACCGTCATAGTGCACCGATTAATAAAAGTTTGTATGACTTACTTCCCTTTGCTTTGACGTCACTCGTGATCCACTGAATGCGCCATGTAAAGGGCGTGAAGAGCGATAGCTGGTTAGAATTGGTGTTTTTCTTCAAATAAACGATCCTAAAGTCATTGTTTGGATTGACAGCGCATTTTCTTTATTGAATATGATTCATTTTATAAGAATGTCAATGTGAAAAAAGATGAATTAATAACTTAACCCGTGAATTTGCATGGATTTGTCATTGCGTAAACCTGTTCATATGAAAGGAACGGCTTGAAATTTGGACGATTTTCCTTGAAATAAATTATTCTTAAGTCATTGTTTGGATTGACAGTGAATTTTCTATACTGGATATTTTTCATATTATAAGAATATCCATTTGAAAAAAATTAATTAATGACTTAATGCGTGAATTTACAAGGATATGTCAATGCGTTAATATGAAAGGAACGGCTTGAAATTGGGACGATTTTCCTCGAAATAGCAATCCTTAAGTCAATGTTTGGATTGACACTGCATTTTCTTTATTGAATATGTTTCATATTATAAGAATATTCTTCGGAAAAAAAGAGCAAGTGACGTAACGCGTAAATTTGAAAGGATTTGTAAATGTTTTCATATGTAAGAATCGGCTTGAAATTTTGACGATATTTGTGAAAACAACTATTTTTATTAATATTTGTTGGAAAAAAAACACGAGTACTTTTTCGTCAATGATCGTGTATTAACATTAAGGTTTTAATTGAGTAGTAAACAAAGACATAGATCTGAATAAACGAATTGTCTTAAAACTGTACATCTTATAACTATTAACTGTCAAATTCACCCTGCATTATCTTATCAATACATGAAATGAAACGGGAGATCATAAATTGCGAACAAACAAGCCGTATTATAACACAACTTACTTGTGATACGAAGGTTATCCTTTAACTCACATTTTCACCACACATCCAAATTTCAAAACTTAACACTGGCACATTCAAGAGTATTTGTTAAAATCATCCGGCAACTTTCCAGTAACTCCACCCCAAGTTAGAGGTCTATGATTTCGAAATTGATTCCGATGTCGTCTTTCTAGATCAACTGTTTTGACTTAAGAATTGTTCTTCATATTCACTTTACATTTATGTTCGTTTTCTCTCGTGTAAGTAGCCTTGACATATTGAGCATTTAATTTTCCGACAGGATTAATAATTAACAGCTAAAACAAAAATATCGTAATAGTTTATTTTACTTACAACCTTAAATAAACATATTTGAATTTATGTTTTATGATTTTGGAATTTAAATATCAATTTGACAACACTCGATTTTGATGTTAAAACGTTTTTTTGTTGAAAACATTGAGTTAATACCGTTTTGGTGAATACTGATTAACATATACTTATTGAAGTGTCAAACTATTCTAATAGAAAAGACAACATGTTCACTTCTTTGAATATCATAACGACAAAGTATCAGACGTAAGTCACATTGAGAGATGTCCCGACACCTTATCAATCCAAACATTTTGTGAGAGTTTGGTCTTAATTGGTTATATCTTAACAATGGATTTTTTATATAAATTCAATTGCCACGCATTGTAAGTGTGAGATTTGCCGCTTGTTGTTTCATGTCTGGAATAGCAGAACGTGTCAGACCTGTTAATTAACAACAGAGATATTTAAGAGATTAACGCCAGAGGCTATCTTTCGCCTAAACAATAAAGGACTTGAGACTTGAAACATACTGTGCAAATGTGGCAGATTGGTGTTAATTTGCATCACGACCCTTAATCCTTGTCATGTCCGATGTTTGTTGATTGACCCTTTGTATGTGAGGTAAACTGACAATGATCAATTAAATTGTAAACAAATAGGTTATGTTCAAATGTGTAAATTACATATTTAGTGATCTTATTACTAAATTATCAATAAAAATTTGTAATAATCATGTTTGACCACCTGAATTTCAGTGTGACATACGTCATTTAAACCAACATTACCAATGGCAAAAAAATGAGGTGTGTGATTTAAATAATTCCGAAAAGATCGAACCCATTATCATTTGCGTTGATGAGTTCAGAGACAGTTTGCGGATATCAAATATTCATTATTTTGAATTTTCATTCAAAGACAACGGCAGATAAAAGAAACTTGCTTGTTTTAATCGGTTTGTTATCATAGCAATCAACGTACATTTTTCATTTTGTCTCATTTATGTACAATGGCAACGTTTCTATGATTATGTTAAAACATAAAACAAGTTTTGCAAATAAGAACAAGATGCATTTAAGCGAAAACAAGTTTTGCAAATAAGAACAAGATGCATTTAAGCGTTTAAAACCCAAAGTCATGGCAATACAATAACTTATGATGTTGGATGAAATTAACATATTCTTGCAACCCTTTGAATTCTTACGTAATAAAATCGTAAAGCAGCCTAATTAAGTATTCCTGACTAAGTATGTAGCATAGTTAATCTGTTCCAAACAAAACTAGCTTGGCGAGTAAGTCATTCAAAGAAATTAACTTTCAAAAAAGGTGTAATCAACGTGATTTATCCTTTTCTTGAATTTATCTACATTTACACAGTGCAAATTCTATTTAAAGATCTAGCAAGACTACACGAGGCTCTAACACCCCAAACTAACAGTCAGGAATCGTTTTAATCACGAACATTTGATCACCACAACGTTGATTTTGAAAAATATTTTCCTTTACCTGAGATCATGTGGGAAACAGCGTAACAAAAGGACGTCAGGCTTAAATTATCATTAGCAACTTGGTACATTGGGTAATAAAACAACGACTTTTGATAGATATTTGGGGTTATTCCGAAATACAATGTACACATTCGCGCGTCACACCTATGTCTTGACACATGATTGTATGCTTTATCGCTTGATTGGTGTTTGAAAGTGAGATTAGCTTTGTCTGGTTTGCATTGACAGCCTTGAAACCAATACATCAAGGTAAAGTGAATGTTGTCGGTGTGTTTCAAATAAGGGAAATATAACGGTTACTCAATAAGTAGAATGAAGTTGAAGCGTCTTCACCTGTATAATTTACTTTGAATTGAGTCCGATCATTTAAAGATCAATAAAGTCAATTCTCTGGAAACGCCTAACAATGCGTAAACTTGCCGTCTTCGAAGTGAAAGTAACACAGCCTACTGTTCTTGTTTGGGGAATATATCTTTTGCTTATTTGTAAAGTAAACACGGTCCAGTATACTTATCGAAACTTTTTGCAGCTTATGTTTGTCGGAAAACGGGAGAAAATCGCATCCCTGCGACCAAAAGCAGAATAACACCAGAAGACCTGTCAAAATACCATATTCAATATCCAATTAACGTTTCCCAAAACACAATTCAACACTTAAAATGTCCGAAATTTGTGCAAAAGCACCGTCGTTACTGAGAACTAGATTCTTCTTACTGATAGTTCATATGACTTTGAAGCACAAATGACGTCACAACAAGGGAGATAAGTCATTCACAAAAATCGATAAAGGTGAATAATAGTAGTCAAAAACAACATTTTTCGCTTCTGTATGAGAAAAAAATCATTACCTCCATCATAACGAAACCATAACCTAATTCAAAAACCATAATTAAAGAAAATTTTGTTTATTGGGAAATATGACCTTTAAGAGCAATTTCTACTTTTCCAACGATGTTTTCTGCCCTTTAAGAAGATTATTTTTCAATTTCATCACACTTTCAATTTGGGACAGTCGAAAATTTGGCGTTTGGTAAAGGGTTAATCCATTTTGTATTGGTTTTTTTTTATTTAGAAAGAAGGTGTGTCTGGAGATGGTTACCGTGGTAACGTTTCTCCGCATACAGAAAGTGAGGTTTTCACTGGTCTTGATATTGGTATGGTTGAACAGGTACTGAGTGGCTTTAAGTTGTAGTGAACACACTATCTTGCCTTTCATACCTCTTTCTGCGTGGAACTTTTTGGTATCTGGACATATACACCAGTGATAGTTGCCATTGTATTAATTTTTCATTAATTAATTGATTATTAATTGATTGCTTGGTCAGACATTTGCCAACTTGGAGACATTCAAAGTAGGACATTGCCACCCATGCATTTTCTTTTGAATAAATATGCAATTACTGCCAAGCAGCTTTATCTATATGAAATAGTCTTTATGATAACTCTTATTTTTATCCCAAGTTAAAGGGAGCTTCAAATACTTTTCAGTTAAGTGTCTGTGCCTAACTTTGGTTACGATTTAAGATAATTGAGATTGAGTGAAGCATATTGAAACAGTGGCAAATGTCCTACCTTGATAAGATGGCAATATGTTCTAAATAACAAGGAATTGGTGTTACAAGTATTCAAGTGACTAATATCCTAAAGGGTTAAAGGCCCATTAAAGGAGATTAATGATCTATCAAACTATATTATTTGGTAATTTTTTAGACAGATTCAAATAGTTATCCCCAGAAAACACAATCAGCACAACTTAAATGTGAAAGTAAACCAGAAATAACCCAGATTAGCAAGTTTTATAATTCAGATTTCCTGATTCTTCACCCTTGACCTTGACAGTTGATACACACATTTTTTAACCGACCAATCAGAATTCCTTATTTAGAGTATGTAAACAAACAGGTGTTGATAAACATGATTGAATTGGAGACAACTATATTTCAAGCACAAAATAACTTATTTTGAATGAGTCTATTCAATAGGGTCTCAATGCATTCGTAAATTAATTCTCATGACTTTTATGAACATGACAAAAGAACTCCATAAATCTTTTCACTATTTTATTTGTTCTCCTCTCCTTTGAGAGCCTTTAACATACTACCATTCATTGCTATCAGCTGTTTCAATTGTTCAATCATTTACTAAGCAAATGCTATTATTAGTAACAGAACTATCACTGGGAACCATGCTTGCTTTTTATATCCTGACTAGTCTCCCATGATATGTCTATAGCCTTTTGGGTTAATGATTTATATTCGGAGTGTTCCAATATCTTTGAAGCTGGAAACCATGCTTGTTTCTCATCCATTTTGACTTGTACCCGTCCCGCAAAGTTAACCCTTGTACTGCTGGAATGACTTCATGCTTATGCAAACAGGTTAGATCCAGGCCAGCTGCCAAGTTAATTGGCGGCTGGCCTGTGATCTAACCTGTTTGCTACTCTGGGTATCTTTCCTCATCAAAATTGAGCAGATATTTAAGGTTTTGGAAAGCTGACGTCATACTAATTTACTTTTAGAAAATATCCCAGCATTCTAAGGGTTAATTCTATATTATCACAAATTTTGGAAATGTTGATTGCTGGTGTCGCTATACTCTATAGTAAAGCTGTTCACAATCAGCTGCTCTTACCTTCCATTCACCTTGGGCTGGTTTCCTGCTTTTATAGATCCCGGATAAATTATAATCAACATATTAGCTTGAATCACTACCATAATCAGAGGTTTCATGAAGAGCCAGGGGCCGGGGATTTCCCCCTGGTTACTTTGATCAGAAACCAAGGCTTCTTTACTCAGTTTAATGATTAACTGATGAGGTCCCCAATACCCCTGCCTAATTTTGAAAATAACCCTCCTACTACAAATTTTATTGAAACCCCTGATCATACTAGAAAACAATCATTAGTAGGTTTCAGTGCAAGACTAAATTAACTACTCTTTCAAAGTAATGTGATGGCTTGTCACAAAATCTTGTATGAGGAAATCGATGAAACAGTTTACTATTCAATGTAACCATCTGTCTGTACATACTCAGGGTCAATATTGTCTTCTTTCACTTTCAGGACTCATTTTACTTCTCTATCTGACATCAGCTGATTTCTTTGTATTTTTACTTTGTACTTGCAGTTATCTAAAGAAACATGTATTGGCATGATCTATATTGTCATTTCTTGTGTATCTGACCTTTTTCTATTGTCTTTTTTTAATCACACAAGGGCTAGGAGATGCCAGAATTAATTATGATAAGGAGGAAAGATAATGGAAAAAGGTGCTTGTTATTTTTTTTTCTGCATAATTGTCATTGGCTGTCAATTTGGATTTGGACTGTTAACAAAATACCATTTCAAAATTTAAATATACCTCTCAGAATTATTTCTTTTAACACATTACCACCTAACGCCACATGTTTGCGTCTTGCAGCAGACGACTTTCAAAAAGCATTGAGGCAAAAGGAGATACTGCTTGTCACAAGCAATTTCTCCTTTTGTCACAATGCTTTTTCAATCTATGCACATATTACAGCAGCAACTGAAAGGTTTTTCACAAGTCTATGAAGCTTTTTTGAATTCGTCTGCTTCAAGTAAATTCATGTAATCTGCAGGTGGTAAAGAGTTAGATACATGTACCAACATTTATCAACTATAATCATTCATTATTTGGCTAGCATGGGGGAAAAACCTATTATCTAGATTTCTTGATTGTTTGTCTTGATGTTGCTGTGTTATCAGAAAATAACTTATTTCTTGTATTTTTAGCTTACATTGTGCTCGTGCAGAGATTTTGTGACATCTTTTCATTTAGTGTGGTTGTCTTTTGTCATTTATTTTGTAAAGAGTTTTCTTCCTATTCTTTATCTATATTTTTTTTGACCTTTTCCTTTATTTGAGAAATCCTTATGGGCCACTGCAGCAGAGGCCTATCAAAATATTGTGGAAAAAAAAGGAATAGCTCGATTTTAGCAAGATTTTTACCTTGTTTAAACAAATGTTTATTTGTTTATTGATTAATTTCATGTTTTAATCAAGTCTTTTCTCTCCTTTTAATTTGTGGTCTGCATGCTACTGAGAATAGTAGAAGGATAGAATTTTTAAAAACCTTTAATGTCAGAATTGAGGACTTAAAGTTATAGTATACATGTATATAATATATGTACCATTCCTTATCTTGACACAGCTTAAGATGGGGCAAGTAAAAAATCTTTGGTTTTCTTTTGTTAATTGGTTATAACATATGTCTGCTCGGTGAAATGGGGGAAAAGGAGGTCAGTTTTGTGTATGTATTTACTCTGTAGGTAAGAAAACCCTCTCCACATAAACTTTATTTGTTCTTTTTGTGTATGTGGGATTGATTTCAATTTTGCATTTTTTTTTTCATCATGAATGATTTGGCATTAATTTAATTGATTTCAGCTTCATTATTCGGTGCAACCCTTTTCTAACAATTCTCTTTTCTCTGGAACTTTCAGATTTCTGGTGTTGGCTCTCATTATGAATAACTCAAAATTATTTCCAGCATCTTATTCTGGTCTTTCAACGTTTAACCCATTACCAAACAATAACGACATTTAACCACTTTGTTTCAGACGACTATGGAAAACATTGTGGGAAAAGGAGATATTGCTCTTAAGGAGCAAGTTTTCCTTTTTCCTCAATATTTTCTGCCCTATCAGAAGATTATTTTCCAATTTCATCACATTTTGAAATGCCGTCCGCAAACTCTTTGAATTTGGGACAGGCGAAAAATTTGGTGTTTGGTAAAGGGTTAAACAAAGGACTACATTTTGAACCAAATTTTATGCAAGGTTTACCTTCAATATTTCGAAATGCATACACAATGAAAGAAATTATATAAAAGAAATAAGATTGATACTAAGATATCTGAATAGTATATACTTTTTTATCTCCAAATATACTATGATTGAAACTTGATTATCATTATAGTCAGAGACTAACAAATTGTTGGTTGGATAAAATACTATAATTATCCTCTTTGAAAAATTGTCAGCTCCTTTAATATCTTTTCCTTAAAGATGGCTCCAGCAGATATCTAGACAACATAACAAAAGGATATTTTTTTTCTTTATATGCAAACTTTTCTTGATAAACGGTCTCCTTGTGGGAAACGGAAAAATTGCTCGTCACGAGCAATTTCTCCTTTTCCTACAATGTTTTCTAAAGTCGTCTGCAACAAAGTAGTTAAATGATGTTATTGTTTGGGAAAGGGTTAACATTCTTTTAATCAGGACAACTCACTAAAAATTGAAATGCAGTGACACCTTTCGTATGCAGCCAGTGAAGGGACAGACCAAAATTTGCTGCATACAGGAGGATGTTGGCTGCATTCAGCAATTTTTTTAATGTAAATGTATACATACATGTACATGTAGACTTTAGTGCATGGGTTATCACGGTAAATTCTTATGCTGACTATCTTTGCTTTACTGTCTCTATTCTTTTGAAAATCTGGACTGTGTCTCTATTCTGTTTGTTTTCTCGGTCCAGGCTGGTGGAATAAAAGGGGATGGGTATGATGTTTCAGAGGGTCAGTCTGATGGTTCAAGAGGAAGTAGATTTGTCTCCCCTTATACTAGAAATGAGCATTTTGAAGGTCTAAATGTCAGTAGATCAGTGGAGGTTTGTAGTTTTTACTCATTCATACCTGCAGTCGATGTTTTCTGCTCTTTTGGGACAATTTGAAAGGATTTAACCTTTATAGTGCTGGAACCGACTTCATGCTTATGCAAACAGAGTAGATCCAGACCTGCCGCCAAGTCAATTGGTGGCTGGCTTGTGATCTAACCTGTGTGCTACTCTGAGTATCTTACTTTGACAAAATTAATCAGATATTTAAGGTTTTGAAAAGCAGACGATACAAAAGTTAATTTCTAGAAAATTACCTAGCATTCTAAGGATTAATGAAATAATGAAATTTGGTGCACCTTTTTAGCTTTCTCGTACTTTTATGGGATGATTGAAAGCAGTGTGATGAAAAAAATGAGAACTTTCCTATCTTTGTCCATATGCTCCAGTGATTTCCTTCATGTATGCATGCTCTTTCAAAAACTCTTGCAAAAAGATTTAAGAACTTGTTGTAACAGAAGGATATATAGAGAATAGATGGTTGGTGTTGTGAATCGGAATTGTTATCGGGCAAGGCATAGGAATATTATCCGGTGAGCCGAAGGCGAAACGGATAATAATCCAAAGCCAAGCCCGATAACATTTCCCATTCAAAGACACCAACCATCTATTCTATTTATCCTGTTACCTTTATGTATTCTTTCAAACTAACAAGATGTAAATAAAACACGACCAAAAAGGGAAAAATAAGTAGAGAATGATGTAAACATGACGTCATAGCGTTTTTACGACGTCATGATTCGTCACGTGAATGTATTATATGGTTAGTGCCGTATATCACAAATGTTATACGGTACCTAGTTATCCGTCCCAAAATGACACTAGTGACAGGATAAATGAGAATACTAAAAAGAAATACTTATCTAGTGTTAGAAATACACTCCTAATCTTGTAAAGAACGTAGATATTTTTTGTTGTAAAAAATGATCACAACTACTGTCAAACTTGTGTTAAGAGGCCAGCCTATGGAACAGAGTAAATTGGCTGTTTAAGACAGGTTGGCTGCTTAACACAAATTGATGTACACTATAAATCTAAAAATGGGACTTTCTGTAGTGGTTGTTTAAGGCAGGTTGGCTGCTTAAAAGGGTGGTTGCTTAACACAAGTTAAACTGTAGTTAATTTGTGGAAATACAGACAGAGGAACACTTCAGCTGAAGCATATACAGCTCATGAATGACAAAGAATATAATGATAAATTTATATTTACATACAATTGTAGGGATGTTAAACATATATACGCACACATGCACACACACACACGCCATTTTGTGGAAATACATAGCTTATCTAGTGATAAAAGTTTACATCCTTACTAGAAGTGGACAGTTATATACTTGTAGACATATCATCTAGTGATATACAAATAGACCTTGTCTGGTTGCGGGAACATATTTATATATATGTTATAAAAACTTACCACTTTGAAGCAGTGAAAGCTTTTAAATAGGCTTTTGTACTATATTAAAGTTCCCTTTCCCCCCATCCCCTTTATCAAGTAGATGTAATATGTATGGCATTGGTTTAAATATTAAGCATATGGTATGGTTTTGTCTTCTTACTTCTAGCTTTAAGCACTTTGCTTATTAACCAATCACTCTATCTATTAACATATCTGCTATAGAAATTTAGAATATGATTAAAGTTTTATGTAAATTTTGCAGCAAAAGAAAATAAATTCCTTATTAAAAACCTAATTTTTAAACCCCCCCAATTCTTTTTGATGATTTAATGAAAACCTTTTTTTTTATCATTTCATAAATGATCTTTGCTGTACGTTATCAATATGGAAATCAGTCTCAAAATTCCATGAAAAAAGTAATGGTAAACACACATGTGTAAGAAAATAAGTAATTATCTGCTTTTTTCATAATCATTTCTTCCCTTTTAAGCGTTTGTCGAAAAACTACCATTTTAATTTGATTCTTTTCAAAATCATGTGATTTATTATAGTTTTTGATCAAGCTTTAACATTATCGTAATGAATTCTGAGAACTTTTTCTTGTTGTAGAACATGGGGCCCATAAAAGGCACCTTCCAAATTGGATGTCTCTGAAACCATGCAGTTTTCCAAAATAAATGAAGTTTAAAAATACTGTTACATTAAATTTTTCGCTTCCTAATTCAGCAATTTCATCGATAAAATTTCCCCAAATCAACAGGCCTAGGCCTCCTACCTATTTAAGGGGGAAAAAAGCCCCGATTTACGTTGTGCAAATTTGTTATTCACCTCCTTCTTTTGTTAATGGTATTTGCTCACTTTGTTTCAGATGGTTAACACGAATTTGTTACCGGCAAGGTCCTTGCAGCTGCTGTTGGATATCAGTGAACATGGACGGCTTTTGACAGAGAAATATTTCAACTTGACTCGCCCATTGTTCTTTGATTTCACACATTTGGTGTGCAGAACTGCCAAAAAGGGTAAGCCACACTCTGTCAAAATTAGGTTTAAGGACAATCTATATAAGTAGTGTACCAATATTGTGAGTGCTCAATGAATCCCAGAGTCCATATTGGCTCACTTAATCTTTTTTGTATGGTGTTAAACGCTGTATCATCAATTTTACAGTTTTGTCACAGCTGTCCTAAATCTACCAGTGCTAGGCTATGGCACTGAAATGTCTTGTGAAAGGTCACAAGCTAGTTAAAGGTTACCGACTTATATCCGCTTGGCGCCTGGCATTTGTGATAGAAGTTGGGGGGTACTTGGTATAATCAGTAAAAAGCATCTTGTAAGCCAAATCTGGCTGGCCCTTTCAAGAGGGGTGACACTATAATAAACAAAAAATTTACCTATATATAATCCCCCTATAGGAGATTTGGGGACATATATTCCCCACAGTAAATTTCGGAATACTGGTAAATATATTCCCCTATATGTGATTTTGGCATATTTATTCACCCCTATATGATTTGGGATATCTTGGGTTGAAAGGAAAATTTCAAAAGGAAGGTCGAACAAGACATTGATGGTTCAACGCAATACTATAGTAAGTGCTTCACGTTTGAGAAGCACTTGCTATAGTCTTGCGTTGAACCCTCGACATGTTAGTGATGGATGTCTATGGAAAAATTGTGTGCATACTGTATATCCTCTTTTAAATTATACTGTCTTTAGAACATTTTGAATATCTTGCATGTTTACTATCTTTATACTTATTTCCCTTGTTATCATCAAATGAAACATTAATTAAAGTTTATAAATTAAAATGTTCACCGTTTCTTTAAAAAAAAAAAAAGGAGGCCAAATGCTTTGCTGACTTATATCAATAAAGTTTGGAATGGATTTAAAATGATTTTCAATCTGACAGGGTGATTAGATTTGTTATTTTAGAAAACACTATAGTGTTTATATATTTATATGATGTAAATGTTATTGTAATTTAATTTGAATAAATGGCTTGTTGTATGACAATTTCAAAAAAAAAATAAAAAAAAATTGTTATTTGATTATTTGCTGATTGGTTTCAGAAATGGATGATAATGAAGGCGTTGAGGAGAAGAAAGACCAGCTAAGTCACCCAGTTCATGCCGATAACTGTGTCATCCAACCCAATGGATCCTGTATCGCCGACAGCACAACATTTATTCAGAGACACTACAGGTAACGAGTTAACCCTTATAGTGCTGGAACCAACTTCATGCTTATGCAAACAGTTAGATCCAAGTCAGTCGCCAAGTAAATTGGCGGCTGGCTGGGATCTAACCTGTTTTCTACTCTCCATACCTTTCCTCATCAAAATTAAGGAGATATTTAAGGTTTTGGAAAGCAGATTAAAATCACCCAGCATTCTAAGGGTTAAAGAGTTTGAAACCCTGCTGGGCCTGTATTCTTTCCGCTTTTTAACTCTTTCATTGCCAATATAAATATGATTAGAGACTTACTGTGGAGGGCCAATGTGGCAAAGCTAGAGAATTGGTTGATTGATTTCTGCCCGGGCTGTGCACCGAAAATGTTGCTATCAAAGACCTTTAAAAGTATTGTGATGGGGACATCATGTATATTTTTGTATTATTTCAGTGCAGTGTTATATCTTAATGATGATTTTAAAGGAGGACAGTTTTTCTTTGCTCATAACAATCAATCAGAACATGTAAGTATGAACAATTAACTATTTCCTTCACATAATTTTTTTTTACTGGTCCCAAGTGAAAGCAACAACAAGTGACAAATAAAAGCTATGATAAAATAAGTTTCCGGCCTGAGCTGGATTTTTGGCTTTAAGGATCCAGGATGGTCATTCCTTTATTATTTTCGTCCCTATTTTGGTCTTGATTCTTCTAATGCGAATGTTTTCGTTGGGTCTATTGTAAGAACTTATGAAGGCATTGATTGGTTCCAACTCGCATATATCATCCTTTCAGCATCTCCCTGTTTTATCAGTCTTTCGTGGTCATTGTCTTTAAAATGCTTATGTTTATCTCTAACGTAATTAGAAGATAATTATGTGTGTGATTGATTAAGATTATCGTCATAAAGCCCGGATGTAAAGATATAATACCTTGCAGATGGAAGAAATTAGGGAAAAACAATGAGAGTTATCAGCTTGAAAGATCTTTGAACTCGGCATAGGCCCAGGCTGTAGCAATTCTCAATTTATGAAGCATTTCTCTGTTCTGGCATTTCTGACAAGGTCTCCGACAAAATGTCCGACAACCAATGAAGAGACTTTCAATGAGAGCAGCAGACAGGGGCAGAGATGTGCAATCGCTATGTGGTACACACACGACCCAAACTACTACGAGGTGTCTCGTATCAATGCACGCAGGAAACTTGACAAGGCAGCTAAAACCGGCGAAACAAGGCTTGATAATGATGTCCTACAGGATAACATAGAGCGAAATACATTAACTCCAGATGTGTTAAAAGCAGATTTAGAAAATGGCCATGATGAATTGTGATGAACTTGTTTAACAAAAGATGATCATATCCAATTGAAGCATAAATTTGGTAGAAAATAGCCAACGTGAACTGTGGTGAATTAATTCCACCAAAAATGGTCACACACAATTCTTATAAACAAATCTGTCCAAATGAGAAATTGGGTCCTACGTGGCCCATTGGTTAAGGTGGCAGACTTAGAACTAGGGGATCCTTTGTATAAGCCCCACTGACCCCTCTGGTTTCGTGGGAGTGGCCTTTGGCAAGTAACTTCAGGGCCCTAGCCCAATATTCGTGGATCCAGGAAAGCCGTTACACAACTGAAAAATTGTTAATACGGCGTTGAACACCATACAAATATAAAATTGAGAAATGTCTTGAATCATCTCATTTGTTTCTTTAAGCTCTTGCAACAGATGCGGCAAGAGTCCCAAACTGAAAGAGATTGCAGACGACATTTCAAAATGTGATGAAATTGAAAAATAATCTTTTGATAGTGCAGAAACATTGTGGGAAAAGCAGAAATGGCTCGTTAAGAGCACTTTCTCCTTTTCCCACTTTGTTTTTGAGAGTTGTCTGCAACAAACTGGTGAAATGTTATTATTGTTTGGTAATATGTTGAAGCGTGATAGGTTGGAATGAGTATCATATTTATCCTGTCTCCAGGGCAATTTACGGACCGATAATAGTGTGCCTTATAACATTTTTTATATCTATCACTAGATCATGTGATGGTTGCGCAAATCTGTCAGCATTGATTTCGTCTAGTTTAGTTTCGCTTATTCCTTGTTTTTTTATCCATTTGTTTATTGTTTATTTGAATCCATATAGGCAACAGCATATAGAACAGATCGTTGGCGTCGTTGAATAAGAAATGTTATCGCGATCGGCTTTCCGTAATTATCCGATTTCCTTTGGCTCAAAGGATAATTTTTCTACACCTTGCCTGAAAATATTTCCGATTCACGCCATCAACCATCTATTCTCTTTTTATCTATTGTCCTATAGTATTATCTGTACAAGCAATCTTTTCCAGTGATACATGTGAATTTTAAGAGCTGTCTGAATTGAAAGCAAAATCAGAAAATAATAATTTGGTATGAAGGAAAGCATTGTCCTCATGAAAAAGAAAATTTATGATTTACAATTAAGGTATTCCACCCCTTATGGAGAAAAGTCAGGATAACAAAGTCAAAGATTTAATAGATCAAATGGTGTTGTGAAATCAAGTTTTATATCATAAGATTTTTTTTCATGAAATTCTAATTTGCTACCTTTCATTCATGTTGTTCGAATTTCAATGGAAAAATGATAATTGGTAATTACTTGTCTATGGATTTAATAACAGAATTCATTGGTATTCATATTGTAAATATAAATTCAAAATAAGACAAATTCGGAAAAATGGCTTGGTGAATGCCTTTAAAATGATAAATACTTTCATGATTTACATTTCAATTAATTCTTTAACCAAAGCAAATACGTAAGTTTTCCATCAGGGGTGGACTACCATAATAAAAACTCATTAATTTTCCTCATCAATGTATAACATCTTACAATTTAGATTAATGAAGGTTCAATGCAAGACTACAGTAAGTGCTTCATAAACATGAAGCATTTATTATAGTATTGCATTGAACCCTCATTTATTACTTTTAATTCTACTTCCTTGATTCATAACTAGTACTGGCACAGAATTTGGATTGATGAAAGGGTGTCAGGTTGATCTTGCCATCCATAGGACTTAACCCTTTCCCAAACGCCAAATTTTCGACTGTCCCAAATTGAAAGAGTTTGCAGACGACATTTCAAAATGTGAAGAAATTGGAAAACAGTCTTCTGATAGGGCAGAAAACATTGTGGGGAAAGGAGAGCAATTTCTCCTTTTCCCACAATGTTTTCTAAAGTCGTCTGCAACAAAGTGGTCAAATGCGTTATTGTTTGGTAATGGGCTAAACACACAACCCTTGTGACCTAGGGTCCTGGGGCCCGTTTTACTAAACAACTTACGGAAAATGTTTGCATAAGTCATTTTTGATAAACATGGATAGTATCTTCAATGAAAGTACAATATTGCAAAGTGACACGTCATTGGAAGCGTCTCGGAGAGACTTTGCAATATTGCTTCGTCCAATATGGAAATAAGAGGAATTGTTGTTTTAGACTTACGCAAATCTTAAGCGTAAACTGTTTAGTAAAACGGGCCCCTGAGCCCTATGCTAACACCAACAGTTACTGTAATAACTATACCAAGTGTAATGATTAGAAAAAACCTTGATTGACATGTATTTGGACTTCTTTTAGAATCAATTCTTAAGTCATATTCATATAATACAATCATTTCATGACATAAGTTGGTTGAAGAGCGCTTAATATGATTAAGCCTTGTTTTTATCTAGATCTAAATGATTTGGTTTGTAAATGCAATGTACAAAAAACTCATTTTAGACTCTTTGTCTGAAGCTGTTGTTTGTACAAGTCATTCACCCAAGAAAATTGTTGTATGCCAAGAAAAATATAGTATGCCGTTTTACATTTAGCTCATTATCCATTGAGGGAAGCCATTTTTATCACTTTTATTTTAGGCTTTTGCTTATATGTCCCTTTTTATTTAATTTATCTTCATAGTTTTGCACTTTTCTTTTTGTTATTGTATCATGCTTATGTGATAACCTCTTCTAAAGAATATGTGTCAATATGTTCTTAACCCTTATAGTGCTGGAACCGACTTCATGCTTAGCCAAACAGGTTGGATCCAGGCCAGCCGCCAAGAAAACTTGCGGCAGGCCTGCGATCTAACCTGTTTGGTACTCTGAGTATCTTTCCTCATAAAATTTATGCACAAAAATTAGGTTTTGAAAGCAGACAACACAAAACTCTTTTTTTTTTTCAGAAAATTAGCCAGCATTCTAAGCGTAAAAGTGTTCCCTTATATAGATAAAATCGACAGGGCAAAATCTAAAGTAACAATGTAACAGTCCAGACGAACAACAGGCAATAACTATGAAATTAATAAAGTAATATAGAAATAAAAAATGCCTTTGTTTTAATGTGTAAAAAACATTGATAGCAGGACACTGGCTTTTGCAATATATGACAAGTATATATATATGACGCCTCTGGAAAACATTGTGTGAAAAGAAGAAATTGCTCGTGGTGAGCAATTTCTCCCTTTCCCACAATGTTTTCTGTCCTATCAGAAGATCATTTTCCAAAGTCATCACATTTTGAAATTTCGTCTGCAAACTCTTTGAATTTGGGACAGTTGAAAATTTGGCGTTTGGTAAAGGGTTAACACTCCACTGTTTTAGAAAGTGTCATTCATACGGTCATACACCTGTTACTTTTGAAATCTTGAATTCCCATTGGCCCCAATGTTAAATCGGGTATTTTTAAGACTGCTGAAAGAAGAGTAGTTTTTTTTAACCTTATCTATGTACAGTAACATCAAGTTGGTCCATTTAACTCTCAAAAACTGTAATTAAGTGGACATCTAAATTGTCTCTATTTATATTTAATTGAGCAAAGTGTAATAGTATTGTCCGAAAACCAGTGCACAAGCTGTCAAATCTGGCCGAGGTACTAGGGTTTGTGTTCATACATCCAAAACAAATAGTCCTGCAGTAGGCAATCAAAACAAACTTTGAGATAACTGCAGGACTATCAGATATATAGGAAACACATCAGCGTTCTATCAGGTCATATCTTCCTTGCAAACTTATGCACCAGAAGCTGAAACTCAAGATTTGTAAATGGGACTACTTTAAGGTGAGACCTGGAAGTACTACGTAACAGGTGCGAGACCACACACGTCACCAATCGGAACTTCTCTGGTATTTCCGTTAGCCTGGGGTCCGTGCCCGTGCAAACCCCCATTAGCCTAGTTCGGGGTATACGTTCGGACCAGGCCACTGGCTAGTATGTCCATGAGCTGAGAAATACACATCGGAATTAATTGTTGGGTTACAAATCTTCGAGTAAATCGTCACCGGCTTATAATACATTTCCTATGCGCGTCCACGTTAAGCAGTCCAATGTATATGGAAATGTTGGGACATCATTTTAAAACATTTTTATCGGTAACTCATGCGAAATAGTGAAAATAATAGCTGTGGTATATGAAACCGTTTCCTTGATCAAATTAAATGACTATAAAATTCACATTTAAGAGCTGTATTTGGATACGAAAGTACAATGACGTAAATCTCGCGAGAAACAATATGGCGGCTTACCTATTACTTCAGAGGCGTTTTCATTGGATAAACCCGACGAGTTCAGATCAGAGACATAGATATCTATATCTCTGTTCAGATTGACTTATAACTGAAGATGACTTGTCTTGCAACATGTGCATGATAAGTGCTTTTATTGTTAGAAGTATGTGTACTTAAGTGTTTTCAATTATGTGCGCTTACTCTTTCACTCAGGGATGACTTTTACAGGGTATTTTATCTATTCTGTGATCTAGGGCATAATTGGTTAACCACTTAGATTGAAAGCTTGGAATGTTGAAAATTGCATAAGTACAACTCAAACATCACAAACTCAAACGACACTAATGATTAATTCTTGCCGACAAATAGGCCTGCTAACTTTTAGGCCTGGGCCTGATTTCAGGCTTTGAGATTTTAAATTTTCCTCCTTTGTTCCTATTTAAGATGTTTACATTCAGGCTTCAAGTAATTATTTATAGGCTTGAGCATTGTTTTCAAAAGAAGGCCTGGAAGAGTGAATGTTTGTCTGTCTAAAGTGAAAAATATTCATCAATGATGTTCCCCTGGTTGAAATGAAAAGAAGATTCTGAATTTCTCAACTTTAATTTCGAAAGTTGCCTGTGCACAAAATAAGGTAAAACAAAGCTTTGGGAAAATTAGTAGAAAACTAGGATATATAAAGTTCCAAAATCGCATTTCTTTTGTGAACATGTAACCATTATAGCCACATCTTATTTTGCCACGATAATTCATTGTGTTACCTTTTAGTTTTCACATGTAAGATATGACATTTTGAAATATTATTGATGCATTTAGAGTTTTTGTTATGCACAATTCATTAAAGTTTTGTTGCTTAAAAACCCTGCTATACTATAACATAATTGACTGGTATTGGTTGGAACATTGGGCATAGCACTTGGTTAAAACACTGCACATTAGGTCACAAAACCCCTCTTCACATGGGTTAGGTAAAACACACATAATCCGCTATTACGAAAGTCTTTCTTTCGTCGGATTACTTCGGTCTTTGTTACTTTGGTCTCTCTCGGTATACATCGGTCGGTTCCGGATTTATTCGCTTAACACCGAATAGTTCCGATCACGACCTATGTATACCAAGAATAACGGAAGTAATCCGACGAAAGAATAAGTTTCAAAATGGCGGATTAGTGGTATTCTACCTTATTCTACTTCTACCGGTGGCGGCTGATGTGATTTTTCATGAACAGAACAGAACATATCGTTTAATCTTCCCAAGTATACATGTTATACAATAAGGGAGTGCAAAGCATAAATTCAAATGATTCAAATAAAGGGAGGAGTGGGAAAGTTCATAAGAGACAGAGACAAAGACAGAAAGAAAGGCAGAGATGCATTAGTCGTTTAGAGTTATAAAATGGAGAGACAAATAATAGAAAAGAGTATATGCTACACGCTTGAATAAATGATTGAAATACGGTAAAAAATATTTGATTGGTTAGAAATTTAAAAGTGAACGCTTTCATTTCACAAGGTAACTGGAACCATACGTGAAAAATCCCTAACAATTGTTGTAGCGGTGCTCGCCTAAAATTGGTACCAAAAGAGCCATTGGACCTATAGTGATTTGTCTGAAATTGAATGAGAGTTGTATGCTGTAAGGCACAAACAGTGACAGACGAAAAAAAAGTTTGAATGAATATGCAAATGTACATACAAAATAGAATTCATGAAAGAAATGACACACATGTGTCACATAATAAATCACATTATTAAACAACAGTTTACACAATGGAAATAGTTAGCTTACACTGCACCTGTAAATTTTTGCAGTCGTGAACCACTTGAAATAAAAAAGAGAAGAAGAAAAAAAACACCGAGAGGTAGGCCTAGACTCCTGACTTATTAACGGAATGCCGGCGGTTCGAACTTTGTCGGCTGATTTTTGTGGGCAGTTAGTCAAGCAGTTTTCCTCCACCCACAATGAACCGGGCATTGCAATTTACAGTAATGTCTCGTTAATCAGAACACGTCCGGTCCCAACAAAAAGTCTGGATTAACGAATCATCCGGGCTAATGAAGCAGAGCCTGTTCTTATACACATTAAGACATAAACAGTCTTTATGCACGTGTATACTTATAATCCTTTAGCAAACGCCAAATTGTCGACAGTCCCAAATTGAAAGAGTTTGCAGACGACATATCAAAACGTGCTGAAATTCAAAAATAATCTTCTGATATGGCAGAAAACATTGTGGGAAAAGGAGAAATTGCTCGTCACGAGCAATCTCTCCTTTACCCACAATGTTTTCAAAAGTCGTCTGCAACAAACTGGTCAAATAATTCCGTTCCCTAACAATTTCGTTCGGATTGCGAGACATCCGGATAATCCGGGTCCGGATAAGCGTGGCTTCACTGTCGTCTACATGTAATTGTAAGACTCTCGACGTGAAATTAAAACCTAAGTATTTTTTTTGAAATGGATTAACAAAATACTTATAACCCTTAAAATGCCAGACCCTTCTTTAAGCTTTTGCAAACAGGTTATATCCAGGCCAGCCGCCAAGTAAATTGGCGGCTGGCATGTGATCTGACCTCTTGGCTACTCTGAGAGTATTCCCTCATCAAAATTAAGCAGATATTTTAGGTTTTGGAAAGCAGACGACACGAATATATATTTTTAGAAAACTACCCAGCATTCTAAGGGCTAACACTGAAAGCGTTAGTTGTTGCACGTCCACTCGCAGTAATTCAATTCAATTCAATTCAATCCTTTATTCAAGTATTTTAGGCCTCTGGCCCATATACAGAACACACACAAAAACGTATTTACAACGAATGAGTGACAATACATATAAATGAATGACGAAATAAGCTGTAACTAGTTAATCGTTGGCTTAGTGCTATAAGGTTGCATCCACATCTTGTATAAGATGTAGTTACAATCTTTTAGCACCAAGCCGTCGTAATATCTATTGGATATCCAAAATCTCTTTTCTTTTATTAAATGCTTCGATTAGGAAGACTGCTACTAATCGTATACTGGTTTTATTTTGCAGAGAAAAAATATTGTTAAATGTAGTTCTATTTCTGTTAAGAAGCCAATAGTCTTTAAAGTATTTATGTCTTAAAGTTTCATATGCTGAACATTCAAATAATAGATGGAATTCATCTTCTACAATTGAAATATTTATTTTGCGACATATGGGACAATATCTCAAACTTCTGTCTATTCCCAAGTGCCTACCCTTTTCAATCATTAAACTGTGGTTAGAGCACCTGAAGTTAGACAGTGTTCGTCTATGCAAGTATGGTATATCTACACTTAAATAGTACTCGGGATTTAAAACAGATTTAAAATATCTATAGTTCAATGCTTTTGGAGTATTATTGATATCCGAAATCCAATTTTGAGTAAAACAATTTTTCAATCGTTGTGTGAAGACTTTAAGGAATACGCCATCATTGCCAACATCATGGGCGACCCAAGCATACCCAAATCCATAGAGATAAAGCATATCCTTAATGTGAGTTGCCCATGTGTTTCTTCCGACTGAGTCTAAACGTCTGAGCATGTTATAACATTGTTTCGGATACCTACAATCATCCATACGTATAAGACATAGCCAATATTTTAAACAAAATACCATATACGTGGTACATAAAGGTAATCGTCCACACTCGCCAAGAGCCATAGAATCACACGTGTTATCTGATAAATTACATATCTTTTTACAAAATTTGATTTGGACCTTCTCAATTGTCTTCACTATGTTATACCCCCAAATTTGTGACCCAAAGCAAAGAATAGGCTTTACAACTGAATCAAATATTTTGAACAAGTCTTTAATTTCTAAGAAACCAAACCTACTACGAATACGTAATATATTATTAACCGCTTTAATTGCCTGAGAAGACAGCATTGCATGTGTTTTACTCCAGTTCAATTTAGGAGTAAAATATAGACCTAAATATTTGTAGAATGGAACAATTTCTAATTTTTGGTTGTTGTAGAACCATTTTTCGGAGTTTTTGATGATACCTCCATTCCTAAAGACCATGATTTTCATTTTTTCTATATTAACTCGCATTCCAACTATGTTTGAAAATTGTTGAATTCTGTCAATCTGCCTCTGAAGTTGGACGACACTTTCAGAGAAACTGGAAACGTCGTCTGCAAACAAAAGCAATTTTAGCTTTTTCATATCATTTGATACAAATACACCTTTATCAGATTTATAATCAAGAAAACTAACTAAATCATTTATAAAGACAGAAAATATTTTAGGACTTCCTGTACAACCTTGTCTCGTGCCTATGGTGCAGCTGAAGTATTCTGTTAAGGCATCATCTACCTTAACACAAGACATCAGCTGACCATATATAGATTTTAGAACGAATAGAAACTTTCCACTCACACCCTTTCGTTGCAAAGCGTCCCAAAGTTTTTCGTGCTTTATACTATCAAAAGCTTTTTCGAAGTCAACAAATATACAATAAAATCTTCCTTTTTTCTTTGAGATATACTTCTGTCCTAATGACATTAATACAAAGGAGTTGTCTACTGTAGAGTATCCTTTCCGAAAACCAGCCTGAGCTTCATCTATAATATTACATCTTTCGCACCAATTAGTAAATCTTGTCGTTAAAATCTTAACAAATATTTTGCAAATACAATCAATTAAGGAAATACCACGATAGTTATTCGGGTCCGTTTTATTACCCTTTTTATGTATCGGTGTTATAATGCTATAACACCATTCTTTCGGAACAATAGAGCAATCGAGTACCTCATTGTAGAGTTTATTAAGAAAAGGTAATATTTCACTAAGTGTGCATTTGTACATCTCCGCACATATTCCATCCGGACCAGGAGATTTGTTATTATTCAATGACATTACACTTCTAATAATTTCATCATCAGATATAGATACATTCAGTTCCTCGCAACCATGATACCTTACAAATTCGTGTAAAATATGTTCTGATGTCGAAGAACTGTTTGAATTGTTTGTATTTAACAAGCTTTTGAAGTGCGAAAGCCAGTCCGAATGTGAAATGGTGTTAATCGTATTTGCTTTCGGTGCTTTAAATGGATGAGAGTTGAGTATTTTCCAGAATTTCTTTTGGTCTTTTCTATTTTTGATAAGCTCACACCGCTTTCTATTTCTGTGACGGATCTTTTTCTTTTTGCATACTAATTTAAAATTATCCCTATGTAACTTATATGAAGATAGGTCTTGTCTGCTATCAGTAAGCTTAAACTTCCGCAGGGATTTAATCTTCATCTTTTTATTTAACTGGCATTCCGAATCCCACCATTCTGGATTACTATAACTGCTAGTTCTTGAATTCAAACGGGAAATCATTTTGTCAGCAGATGAATAAAATACATGTAAAAAATCTTTTAATATGGGAGTAGCTAGTTGATCTGGGTTGCACAATTTTTGTTTAAAGTTACTAAAATTGCGAATGAATTTCTCAATAAAATCGTTTTTAAAACACTCTTTCCATTTGTATTTCTTCCACGTTTGTAATCGAGGACTAGCATGTACTTTCTCTTTTTATAGCTTGTGGGCTTAACTGAAAATTAAATGTACAATAAATAGGAAAATGAACAGAACTATCATTTTCTAAAATACGAAACTCGGCCACATAATCAAAGAGTTCTGAAGAACATAAAATGTAATCAACGATACTAGCTCCGCCATTAGCCGTACATGTAAAATGTCCGTCTGCATCACCGTGTGCCCTTCCGTTCAATGTATGTATATTGTGCGAACAACACAGATCAATTAAGGATAACCCAAATCGATTGTACCTAGTGTCTTTTGATTTTCGCGGAACCGAAAAATAATCTGACGGATAGCCATTTTCCCCAAGAATAAGTGAAACGTCATCCTGGGGAATGTAATCTTGAAAATCTTTCATACGGGCATTCAAATCCCCCGCTAAAATTAAACTAATATCTGGGAAATCTGTAACAATCACATTTAAATACTCATTTAACAGTTCTATACCATTACAATCATTTCTATCATTATATAGAGTAGAATTTTCTGGAGAAACATATGCAAAAACAAGGATCACATCATTATACAATAAATCAATATTTGACAAACTAAAATACAATACAACACAGTCATTAAAATCAGTGTAAATATGCTTAATAACATTTTCTAGATGACTTCTAATAAAAACACTTACACCACCGGACCCTCGTATAGCCATTGCACTTTTAATTCGCATGTAGTCGAAATTTGTGAAATCTGGGACAAAATTGTTAAACTGATTAGCAATATATCCCCACGTTTCACAAATACCGATGATATCGAATGATGAACAAAATTCTTGAAACTGTAAGTCATCTCTATATTTGGCTAGACCTTCAATATTCCAGCTACATATTTTCAAAGAGAACACTGATTTTTCATGTGATTTAGCATTTGAATATGTTTTATTTACATTGATTATTGGTTCGATCTCCGATGACTTAGGGCCTTGACCTTTGTCCTATTTCTTGCCCGAAACCGGTTCTGGGGATTCTGTTTCCTTATTATAAGCGTAGAGTGTACCGTCTATAACTAGTTTATCCCACCGAAAGAACGCACGCTTGTTTGCCTCTATTGCTTTTGTCAAGAATGGGTGTAGTTTTGAGCGCACTCTACGAATAGTTTCTGGAAAGTCTTCACCCACCCTAACTGAGTCACTGTTGTTGTAGTTAGGTCTTTTCCGGGCCTCCTTTGTTTTCTCCCTGTACGTTCTAAGAATTATGTCCTTATCCTTGAAGAAGGAGAATTTCACTATAACAGTGCGCGGATTGAAATTTCCTGGTAAACGGTGAGCTCTTTCTATCGGAATGCGACTGGAGTCGATTTGTAGTTCGTTATACATATAAGCGCGAACCTTTTCTTCTGTCTGTTCCCAAGTCTCGTTTTCTTGCTCCTTTATGTTATAGAACTTTAGGTTCTCTCTTCGTGACTGACCTTCTAGCTTATCAAACTTTGAATCTAGCCTATCTACTTGCTCTTGTAAATTATCTACCTTTTTGGTAAGCTGAATGTTCTGTTCCTTCAGAGCCTTGTTCTCTTTCTTCAGAGCACCCATTGTTTGTTCCAGATGATCAAACCGTTTATCCAGTCTAGTTACACTCCTTTGTATGTCTAAAAGTATATCCATTGGGAGTCTTTGACTAGAGATTGTTTGGTTGTCGATAGAAATATCATCATCATCGTCGTCATCACCAGCTAATGATACAATATCGTCATCCGTATTTGAATCCATTGAGACGGACTCCGACCTTACACTTGCGGTATGCCTTTTAGGAGATGTTGCTTTCTTTCTAACTGTTCTACTTGGTCTTTTTGTGAACCAGTCACCCAATGTAGGCTGGTCTTTTCTCGAGGGTTTGGGTTCCAGGATACTTTGAGATTGAGATGAGTCATCTTGCGAATTAGGTATGATTTCATCATTGGGAACATTGGTTTTATTTTTCCCTCTTCCAGCACCTCTTGTCTTGACAGTTGTAAGTCCGCTAGGCCCCGGATTCATCTCAATTCCTTCGACCGCCAGCAATAGAAATAATACTATACGTATACTTAAAGATACTCCTTTAAGTCCTGTAGAGAGTCCATTCCCATCCGTTCTTTTCCTTGTTAACGGGACTGAGAAGCAGCCGATCCTACTGCGCCAAACATCTATGCCGACACCCATGACGGGCCTCACCGAAAAATCGTGCGAGATCGTCAAACCGGTTATACGTAACAAAGGCGACTTGCTGACCGACGCTCACGCTTCACTGACCACTATATACTCCCTTTCTACCCATATCATCCTAGAAAAAAAATGTTTATTACTAAGTGTCTCTTACTTATTTCTCTCTCTTAAGATCTTGATTAGATGCCTTGAACCTTCCGACGTTATGTCCTATCTTGCCAGAGACGAGCGTTCATCGTATAGCCAATTATTTCTTAATTTTCGATTTTTTTTTGATCGTCTTAAAACGTAAACATCTTTCCAAGGGGACGTCACTCTTACTCACTATGTTACGTCGAGTTATAACAGGGAAGTTGCAAGTATCGAGTCAACAACTAAGAGTTTCCCCTTCTTTATTTTGCTCCTCATTGCCTTGACGACTCCGACCGAAGCATGTTTCCCAGTTTTACATCGCACAGCAAAATGTTCGCAGTTGTTGGACTTGAGGTTATACTCACCCCACAGCTCGGGGTTATTTAGTAATTCTTCGGCATATACAATCGTAGTCTTTTGGTCAACACAGCTTCCTGTTGGATAGTTCACCCGGCAAAGTCCTTTGTCACCCATCATGAAATTATCAATGTCAATTTTTCGAATCCTTGGTCGTGTTAACTTAGTTGTTCCAAAATCGACTACGCCCTCGGAAAGTCCAAGAAAAATGCCATGGTGGTAATACTTTGTGAAGAATTTCTTCCTACGCACTGCGATGTGGTCACCACGAACAAGGTCTCTGCAAATAAAGAAGAAGAACCGTTCTTTTTAAGACGCAAGAAAGAAACATTGTTAATACTTATGACAACATTTTCGAACTACTTCCCTTATACAGGCGATTTCTCCTTTTACCACAAGGTTTTCTGCCCTTTCTGAAGAATTTTGTTCAATTTCATCACATTTTGAAATGTCGTCTGCAAATTCTTTCAATTTGGGACAGTCGAAAAATTGTTTTGTTGTTTGGGAAAGGGTTGAGTATTTGAGGGGAAAGACGAATTTGGTCGATCAAATAACTTCCTACTCTAGCTCACGGTATACGGACATTTGCCCCCCGGACATTTGCCCCCTTTTTGGTATAGGGCGGACATTTGCCCCCTCGCCGCAATGTAGAAGGCGGACATTTGCCCCCTCATATTATTTTTTCAACTTGCTTGACCTGATCATATTCCGTTATGATTAAACAGGAATTTAAATGGAAATAATAATTTGATCAGACTAACAAGTCAATTTTGCTCTATTACGCCGATGGCACTTGGTCGATTATGCTCATCCAACCGTGAAACGGCGGTATACGTGCATAAGTTGATTTGACCTTATTTTTTCATTTTCGGTTTAATTATTTCTCTCATAATCAAAATTGTTATACCGACACAAATTGGAATACCTTTTGTCTTCTTTGTTTTTTATTGTTAGCCTTGAGTGAGCCAAATCGGTAATAAGATTAAAGATGTGATCAATATGTAAATTAAAAATAAAATTCAATTCATTAAGTTTCATGGTTGGATGAGCATGATTGGCCAAGTGCCAGCGGTGTGTTTTTGATTTGTTGTCTCGATTTTAACACCTATAGGGGATTAGGAGGGAAGAGCTAATAGAGTAAAATTGATAAAAATATCATTTTCATTTTAATTTCTATTCAAATATAACGTAAAACGATTAGGTCATGCAACTTGAAAAAAATAATATGATAAGGGGGCAAATGTCCGCCTTCTACATTACGGCGAGGGGGGCAAATGTCCGCCCTATACCAAAAAAGGGGGCAAATGTCCGGGATTCCTAGCTCACATGTACACATCTTGCTCAATGGTCTCTTTCCGTTCGTCAATACTTGCTAAACACTCTAAATCTTCACGTTTTGTTGAATTTGATGAAAGTAAGTCATAATAACTATCTAAAGAAAAGTTTGACCTACTCCAAATTTGGTCACTTTTAATCAACTTGGTCAAGTTATTAAAAAACCTTATTAATATTCTATAGACTATCTTCATGAATATCGGTAGGAGTGTTTACCGTTAATGAATGAATTAAGTAATTAATTAATGTTTTTTGCCAAAAAATAAATTAAAAAGTATAATTCTTGAAAAATACGTGTGAACAGTTTAAAGAACTACTTTTACAAACCAATTTTCATGAAAGTTTATTATGACAAGATTTTTGACACGCTCATGAATGTCACAGGGAGAAAAATTATAATAGACCTTTATTAACACTATATATACACAAGGGAAACAACTTCAAAGTGTATATATAGTGTTAATAAAGGTCTATTATGATTTTTCTCCCTGTGATGAATGTTTGTCAAAAACTAGTTCACTTGGTCAAAATTTCTCACGTAAACTCCTATGGAGTTATCTATAGGTCTCATTTTCCCTTTTCCTACAATGTTTTCTGTCATATCAGAAGATTATTTTTCAATTTCATCACATTTCGAAATGTCGTCTGCAAACTCTATCAATTTGGGACAGTCAAAAATATGGTGTTTGGTAAAGGGTAAACTAAGATTCCCGTCTTGTCAAAAATAAAATGATCACTCACTTGATTTTCACAGGTTTAACGTCGGTATCTATATCTTTGAGATCGTATTCCTGCTCTGCTAAACCACACGCCATTTTTCACTCGATTTTCAATCGGTCCTCACACGGATTCGTCCTTGTTAGCTTCCTTAATACGCACATTCAGCAAATTATGTACTCAAAGGATGAGTCGAATTTTCCGGACTACTTCCTCCTTTGACTCATCCTGTGTTCGACCAATCGGAACTACTCGGGTATTTCCGTGAGCTGTGAAATACACCTCGGATATCAATCGGAACACCTCGGCCATTTCTTAAAATAACCTCGGAGGTAATGGGGAGCCATTTTTGAAAGTAGGTCAGCAACGAAGGGCCAATCGTATCAACTCGGCAATCCCCGTCACAAGCCGGGGATTGCCGAAAAGAGCTGATTGACAATATATGAAACAAAGATGTGTTGATATGATCATCTTTAATGAAAAGGGTAAAAACAACATTCAATGGGGATATATAGCCAATTTGTGTGTATTTAAAATACATATTTAGTGCCTGTGTGCATTTTGAGTTATCCGCCGGAAATAAGGCGAATTACCCCAGGATTTCTGGTGTATTCATGTACTGCCTACGAGGTATATCTACCGACTTGTTACGGGGATTGCCGAGTAGATACGATTGCTCGGATATAAGTGTAGGGTTACAATTTTTCGGGTAAATCGTCATCCGCCGATGAACACCTTTTCTAAGCGTGCATGTTAAGTAGTTCAATGTGTATGGAAGTGTTGGACATCCTTTTTAATCACTTTTGATCAGTAACTCATACCAAATGGCGAACTTGTTGTTGTGACATGTATACTTGTTTCCTCAATCAAATCTAACGACTTTTTGGATTTTACATTCAGGTTCTATTTTTAGAAACGAAAGAAAGTGACGTCATTCTCGCGGGAAACAATATGGCGTCATCCCTATTATTTCAGAGGTGTTTTCTATTGGATAAACCCGATGTGTTCAGATTGGTGTTCGACAATATCAATCGGAACTACTCGGGTATTTCCGTGAGCTGTCGATAAACCCGATGTGCTCAGATTGCGACAATATACAACGTCCAGATAACTGGTCTCGAAGGCTATTGCTATTTTGACTGACGCCTTCGAGTCTAGTCTCAATAATGATCCGTGAACGAAGCTTTTTTCGTCATTTGGACATTTATCGTGCTTCGCTACGTCTCAAGTCCAACGTGATTTTTATGTTACAAAATTTCGAACGACCGACTCAGTGCTTTTAACTTGCGATTTTTCGTTACCAAAGGGACCAAAAAATAAACGGAAACTTGAAATACATACATAAATCATTTATGAATCGTCTCAGCCCACACAAGTATCCAGTACACCTCTTATATGCGAGTTATCTATCAAGAAACATCGACGATGCTCAAAAATAAACAATCGCCGTCCATGTTGTTTACCACCGGCCGCGAGATTCCCACGGATATCTTGCGGGTCAAAGGTCATCGCATTATGTACACAGTTTGGGATGAAGTACGCGTCTTCCCCCTAAAGTCGAGTCGTACTAAGTTGAGCTCTCTTCACATACAGATTCGGAGAAGATATGCTTGGATAAGATGTCTTTTGCAAACCAGCATTTGAAGCATAGTCCGTTATGGTTCTTCTAAAATAACATCCTTGTTTTTGTTATCTATTAATTCGCTTATTTTGTTTAAGTAGGCCTATTACGTGATTGTAGTGTTACCAAAAATAAAAAAATATATATACTTTTTTTTTTCAAAATGAACGGAAATCATTTCATGTTTTGTTTTGAATCGAATCTAACAGGAATAAGGATCATTTAACCCTTACCCAAACAACAAATTTTCGACTGTTCCAAATTGAAAGAGTTTGCAGACGACATTTCAAAATATGATGAAATTGGAAAATAATCTTCTGATAGGGCAGAAAACATTGTGGGAAAAGGACAAACTGCTCGTCACAATCAACTGCTCCTTTTCCCACAATGTTTTGCACAGTATCTGCAACAAACTGGTCAAATGTCGTTATTGTTTGGGAAAGGGTTAAAAGTTCGATTTATAAGATTGTGATTGGAGCGATATTTACGCCCAGCGTAAAACGCCTGACGTCGGACCGATAAAACTTGTAGTTGATTTCCTTGAAACTATAACAAACTTTTTCCTTCACCTGTGTTGGATCGGTGATGTTCAGTCCTATGAACACCAAACATATATACTTACTGCAACTAGTGTTTAAAAAGTTACTCATGAAGTATTACGTTGGGTGTTCATCGGGTACATGCTTTCAGCGACCTGCATGTGAAAACCGCGTAACCAGAGCCTATCTATCACGTATTTACACAGTAGATTTAATGTCAAAGGAATAAAACAACACATTTTGACATAATGAATATTTTACTTAACACCTTCATAACAATATGTCGTTGCACAGTGTTTATAGTGCTTGAAGAAGGGGTGGAGATAAATAGTTCAAGCTTATTATCATCAATCCTTTACCAGACAACAAGAGGAATCTGTGGGTTTGTTTTGCAGACGACGTTATATACATGTGTCGTAAACCTCGCCTCGGGTAACGAGTTTTATCGGGTTCGGGCTCTGGATAAAAATTGTCCAACTCGGGTTAAACAATTAGTTAGTCAGGATCACACCACTAGCTTTTAAATTAAATGACAATTAAGGTAGCTAGAGCCTAACAAGAAAAATAGCAAAATCTTAAAAGGAAATAATAAAGATTTTAATCCCTTAAAGTTACAAAGTCAAGTTATTAAACCAAAATGAAACAAAGTGCTTTTCTCACAATGTTTCAAGTTCGGACATAAAGTGTTCAATAAAGTTCAATCAAATTATAAAGGATAAATTCACAAAGTCAAAACGATTAACTCTGTTCAAGCCTATCCATTATCATCAATTCCTCATCAGACACCATGAACAAGGAGGATCTGGGTTTTTTTGCAGACGACGTTATACGCATGCAATATTGGTATATTAGGAGCAAGTGGTGCGCTGTGTTTCAAATGATATCAATTCTACAATTCATTCAAATTACGAACCTATAATGTCAACCTATTTACCAAATGTAGGACC
The DNA here is from genome assembly GCA_947846245.1 of Cerastoderma edule. NCBI lineage: Eukaryota > Metazoa > Mollusca > Bivalvia > Cardiida > Cardiidae > Cerastoderma > Cerastoderma edule. The sequence goes on from OX401416.1 coordinate 22,045,754, forward strand.
TTTATACATGTACTTGAATCAGGCTTCTGTACCGAAATGAAATGTTGCTCATAAGAAGCGAATTTTCAATTAGTTACATTTATTTCAACTCCTTTTTAATTAAGAACTTTAATCTGTTGTTACAACAATTTGTTCCGCCTGTTGATCGCTGAAATTTGGACTTCTAATAGGTGTTCAATGGAAGTATTCTTTTGGAAAAACTGCTCCTTTACAGACCGTTTCCCTGTGAATTCACATAACTTCCTACAAATACTACAACGAGTACACGCAGTGCATTCACAAACGGGACACTCCTTTGCAAAACAATAATTTGAACTCTGTATTTCACACTTGTCCATTCGATGTTTTAGCAATTGACTTAAATCTTTCTCTCCACAAGATCTCTCATATAGTCGTCTGTGATTGATTTCATAAGGGATCTTCCATATGGAAACATAATTCTGTCCTACACGTCCACTACGCCTAACTTCTTGCCAGTACGAAAGTACACTTTTGGAAGCCCTCAATGAACGATCACTTCAATATCGGGTACGTTGACCCCAATTACCTACAGAACACGAATGGAGGAGGCAGGCGAACAGAATTCCTTTATTATCCAGTTTTTGTTTGTTTCTTAGTCCTAGAACTGTGAAACATTTCCACGATCCTTCCCCTTGTGGCCTTAATACTGTCTTTGTATACTTGAATCAACAAACGCCTTTCAAAGGAGGTCACACTTACCCAATTTGTCACTCGAGGCAAACCATCCAAAACAAAGAAGACCAAAGGTATTTCAATTTGTGTCAGTATGACAATCAAAGACCATCACATTTGATTATTAAGTAAGAGAGAACAAATTTTGCCGAAAATAAGAAAATTAACGTCGAAACAAGTTTCACGGCATAATTGACCAAGTGCCATCGGCGTAATAGAGCAAAATTGACAGGTTAGTCTGATCAGAGAAATAGATGTTATGATTGAAATCTATGTCTCTGGTCTGATAAAATATATTATCTCCATTTAAGTTTTTTTTTTGAAATATAACGGAATACTATCATAATATATCAAGGTAACTTACAAAAGATTAATATGAGGGGGAAAATGTTCGCCCTCGATCTACATTACAGTGAGGGGACAAATGTGCGCCTAAACCCATAACTAAACTTCCCGTATATCATTTCGCAAGTTTCAGCCAATGCGTTGAACTAAGTCTGCAAGAAGCGCAATTTAACTTTCCATGTATTTGGTTTCAATTAGGAAAAATGACGGCCTCAACTTTGTCGGGACATTTTTAAAACAAGATAGTTAACACCGTCGAATTCCATAAATGAATCCATTGTTTCAAAAGAAGTAACAAAAACATATATAATCAGATGATGAAAATACCGTGGGAATTATTTTAGTCGAAGTACAGTATCAAGTGCTCACAAATAGTGTACTCCCGCCAAACGCGTACAACGTTACTAACAGTGATCGAGTGTAAATCGAGTGTTGACATGTATATCGGACCGTGTAACATAACCCAGAGCGACAATCGTATCTACTCGGCAATCCCCGTAACAAGTCGGTAGATATACCTCGTAGGCAGTACATGAATACACCAGAAATCCTGGGGTAAATTGCCTTATTTCCGGCGGTTAACGCAAAATGCACCCAGGCACTAAATAGGTATTTTAGATACACACAAATTGGCTATTTATCACAATTGAATGTTTTTTTTACCCTTTTCATTAAAGATGATCATATCAACACATCTTTGTTTCATATTTTGTCAATCGGGTCTTCTCGGCAATCCCCGGCTTGTGCCGGGGATTGCCGAGTAGATACGATTGCAAACGGACATGCCCTTCGTTGCTGACCTACCAATCTGAACACATCGGGTTTATCCAATAGAAAACACCTCTGAAATAATAGGGATGACGCCATATTGTTTCCCGCGAGAATGACGTCACTTTCTTTCGTTTCTAAAAATAGATCTTGAATGTAAAATCAAAAAAGTCGTTAAATTTGATTGAGGAAACAAGTATACATGTCACAACAACAAGTTCGCCATTTGGTATGAGTTACTGATCAAAAGTGATTAAAAAGGATGTCCAACACTTCCATACACATTGAACTACTTAACGTGCACGCTTAGAAAATGTGTTAATTGGCGGATGCCGATTTACCCGAAAAATTGTAACCCTACACTTATATCCGAGGTGTATTTCACAGCTCACGGAAATACCCGAGTAGTTCCGATTGCTGACCTACTTTCAAAAATGGCTCCCCATTGCTTCCGAGGTTATTTTAAGAAATGGCCGAGGTGTTCCGAATGCCAGAGCGAGACTTAGCATCCGGATGTTTCGGACTTTTTCCTCAACGTTTGAAAGCAGGTTTTATGTGTGTGATTTAAATCAAAGTTTTGGATATTTACACAAAAGTGACACTTTTGAGACTTCACACATCGACAGATAAAAGGTTGATCTCCAAATCGGTATGTTTGATTTCATAATCCATTGCATATTTATGGAATGATAGGTGGTTAAACATGCGCAGAAAATCTGTGCGCAAAAATCTAACGTAAAAATCACGATTGACTCTGGACTCGAAGGCGTCAGTCAAAATAGCAATAGCCTTCGAGACCAGTTATCTGGACTACTTCGAGTCCAGAGTCAATCGTGATTTTTACGTTAGATTTTTGCGCACAGATTTTCTGCGCATGTTTGACCACCTATCATTCCATAAATATGCAATGGATTATGAAATCAAACATACCGATTTGGAAATCAACCTTTTATCTGTCGATGTGTGAAGTCTCAAAAGTGTCACTATTGTATAAATATCCAAAACTTTGATTTAAATCACACACATAAAACGTGCTTTCAAACGTTGAGGTAAAAGTCCGAAACATCCGGATGCCAAGTCTCGCTCTGGGTTATGTTACACAGTCCGATAAACAGGTCAACACTCAATTTACACACTTGCGGCTGGCCTGTGATCTAACCTGTTTGCTATGTTGAGAATCTTTCCTCATCAAAATTAAGAAGATATCTAAGGTTTTGGAAAGCAGACGACAATAAAACCTTTTTTAGAAAATTACCAAGCATTCTAAGGATTGCATTTTTTTCTACACGGACGTTTCGAAGTATCCACTGCTCAATGTGCAATAATGCTAACGTTCTTGAACGTTTAATAAGCCTATTGGTTCATTGAATTCCTCAGAAATCCAAGCCAGAGTTATGGTTCTTGGTAAGCGACCTGTCACAAGGACCCATAAAACACGTGTGAAGTTGCGTTCATTTTCTACAGTAGTTGGTTTCTGTAGCTTGCTGCTTTTTTACTTGACGGGGTGCTGACCCTGTGCACAACCCTCCTCCTTTCGCATCCGGGCTTGGGGACCGGCCATGGCGGAGTTTTCTACAGTAGTTCATGATACACAAACTAGCAAACGTAACACAAAATGTGTATAAATTGCTACAAGTCCGAGCCAGCCTCATTGAATGTGGCTAGAGAACTAGCATGATGAGCTTAAGTACATGTGTAAAGTTACAAACCATTCCCTTTTGTAGTAAAAGAGCAAACTCCTCACAGTGATCTCCCCTTGCTACGCTGCATCGACCAGTGCCACCACAAGATTTTTCATCCAGATTTGGATGAAATTCAAATGATGCTGTTTTGTTAAGAGATTACCGGATATCTTAGTTAATTTAGTAACAATACCTTGTTGTATTGATTTCTGACCAGTTAAGTTGAAAAAAAAAATGGTTTTGTTTTATAAATAAAGCACTAATGGATTACATTTTTTAGTTTTGACGCCATCTTGTTATGCCATTTTCGTTTCTAAGTAGGTGGTCACGTGACATTTGTGATGGCAGTGATCATCACCATACAGGGAGATCACTGTGAGGAGTTTGGTAAAAGAGATATCCCAATTTGAGGAACCGTCGCCCGGATGAGTTAGGGGTGCTTGTTAACAGAAGAGACACATTGAGCTATTAAAAACTTAATGGATTTACGATGCTTCAGTTTATCTAAGTATGTACAGTTTATAAGCCATAGATCTCAAAAGCGGGGTCATTCTTTTGGATCAAAACACGTATTAATTCACTGTATACATTCTTTGAAGAATTGAAAATGATGTAAGTTTGCTTCCATTGACTTTTCTTCGGTACCGTCTACATTGACTTTTCTTCGGTACCGTCTACATTGACTTTTCTTCGGTACCGTCTACATTGACTTTTCTTCGGTACCGTCTACATTCACTTTTCTTCGGTACCGTCTACATTGACTTTTCGTCGGTACCGTCTACATTGCCTTTTCTTCGGTACCGTCTACATTGACTTTTCTTCGGTACCGTCTACATTGACTTTTCTTCGGTACCGTCTACATTGACTTTTCTTCGGTACCGTCTACATTGACTTTTCTTCGGTACCGTCTACATTGACTTTTCTTCGGTACCGTCTACATTGACTTTTCTTCGGTACCGTCTACATTGACCTTTTCTTCGGTACCGTCTACATTGACTTTTCTTCGGTACCGTCTACATTGACTTTTCTTCGGTACCGTCTACATTGACTTTTCTTCGGTACCGTCTACATTGACTTTTCTTCGGTACCGTCTACATTGACTTTTCTTCGGTACCGTCTACGTATCATATAACAGTGAAACTGTTGTACATATTTAAAGAAATTAAGTTCTAGCGTCGAATTTGTCTCACATTTGTGAACAAACACCTTTAAGCACCTCATATTATGCGAGCAGTCGAGCTAAATGCTTCCGAATTGTTATGAATGCTGAATGAATACGTAGGGGTCTTGCGTGGCTCGGTGGTTAAGGTGGTGGACTCATAACTCGGGGGTTCCAGGTTCGAGCTCCACTGAGACCTCTGGTTTCGTGGGAGTGGCATTTGGCAGAGCCCTAGCTTAATAGGTCTACTGGTGCATCCAGGAAAGCCGTTCCAGAACTGAAAAATGTAGGTTCGGCACTGACGAAGAGGACCCATATGGGACCAGTGTCAGTTAATGACTCTAATCTAATCCAATATTTCTGTTTAAATAAGACAGGAAAAATCAGTCACAGCTTTGAAAATACACATCGATAGTCGACATACATCGTTCGCTTCAAACAACTGAATACATGTTTATGTAAATATATTTTAAAAACCATGCTCGCCAGATGTGTCCATGTCTTCAATGCATGCTTTAATAACATGCCGAAACATTCAAACTTGAACCAACGGTGAAATAAATGATAATGAAAAAGAATAGAATAGAATAGAATTTTAATGACTCATACGTAGAAACATATCTGGTCATGCAAACAAATACACTTAAACATAAACATATATGTACATACATTTCAACACGGATACAAGGAACATATTTTACAAATTTACAAAAGACATACAGGGTATGAAATCCATATTGATCCATAAGTTACCCTTTTCGGCACTATTTACAGGGCAATTGGAAACCTTCACTTGACACTCTTTAGAGGAATGGTGTTTATGAGAAGAAAAAAAGTAGCCCAGTTTTTGGGCGTATAATGTGATCGTCCATACAGATATCTATCCACCCATAACATCATGTTAAAAGTCGACCTTTTATATAGAGATTGTATCTCCTTTAACCCTTTACCAAACAATAACGATATTTAACCAGTTTGTATCAGACGACTCTGAAAAACATTGTGGGAAAAGGGAAAATTGCTCTTATCGAGCACTTTCTCCTTTTCACACAATGTTTCCTGCCCTAAATAATCATAAATAAACCTTAAAATAGAAAATGGATAAAAGAGGACATTTTTTCTCATAAGAAATAAGTCTTCGTTATGACTCTATTCCGTGCTCTGGTTTCCGGAGAGGTCTACCAAAATGTATTTGTGACCGGTTCATATAAGAAGGCAGTTTCTAAATGTTTTAGCTCTATCGTTCTTTTTGTCTCTCATTTCTTTTTGGTATTTTTTTTATTATTTTTATTTTTAGGGGGTATTTTAAACAGTAGCCTACAATATGTGATTTGTCATTGTTCTTCTTGAGCAATTTCCGCTTTGTCACGTTTGTTTCCCAAGATTTTTGCTGCATGTACTCAGAGACATAATAAACGTTTATTAGGACAATGGCAACGACAATATTTTACATAAAGACGTAAACTATACAGTTGCTTGTCACAATATACATACAAGTGAACAATAATTAAAAACACACATAATACCCCCCCCCCCTTTTTTTAAAAAAAAAAAAAAAAAAAAAAAAAAAAAAGAAGTAGTTTTCTATCGTAATCACATTTGAACTATCTAAAAACCAAAACGAGTTTATACGAGTTTTGAACCTATTTGAACAAAACGAGTTCATACCACTGTATTTACTTATTCAACTAACCATTGAAAGAGTGACTCCACATGGCGACATACATCATACAGTTAATCACTGAATTGTTAAAGCCTCAATGGTGTGCACACTGCTAGCTCATATTGCAAATGCTTTCTTTATAAAATTTGCCATATTCATAAGAGTTTGTCTACCATTAATGTTTAAAAGTGGTTTGCATTTGAACATATTTGGCTTTGTATAAATACACCTTTTTTTTTTTTTTTTAAATATTTATGTCTTATCTCTGCATATAATGGACTAATTAGTAACAATGGGAAAAACTGTAACCCCTTAACCAGAACATGCTATCATTCATCTGCTTTGCAAATGAGAAAATTGAGTTACCATTATTCGTGTGAGAATAGGAACTATTTTCAGGTCCATTACATTTGTATTAAAGATTGAAAAATAATTTCTATTTCTTTTTCATTTTGGACTAGTTTGATTTTTTTTCCGGAACTGGATAAAGCGTAAAAACGGATTTAACCATAGTTGTGACTTTCGATAAGCTGTTTAACCCGAATCGGTGAACCGTCACTATCATATGAAGCATCTTTGGTTCAAGTACCTATAGATGTGGTATGGGTGAATTTAAAAGTGTTACATTATGGATGTTTAATGGAGTTTGTTTTATTACCGTGTAAGTAAATATTTCAGTTTTGTCCTTGAGATCGATCAAAGTCGTCGTCGTTTTGATCCAAAAATGTTCGAATGCATAATATATACAGTGAACCCTCGTTTATCCGAACACGTCCGTTCCCAACAAAATGTCCGGTTTACCGAATAATCCGGACTAATGAAGCAGAGCATGTTCTTATTCACATTAAGACATAAACGGTCTGTATGAGCGATGTATGCTTATAACCCTTTAGCAAACGCCAAATTGTCGACCGTCGACCAAATTGAAAGAGTTTGCAAAAGACATATGAAAACGTGATGAAATTCAAAGATAATCTTCTGATATGGCAGAAAACATTGTGGGAAAAGGAGAAATTGCTCGTTACGAGCAATTTTTCCTTTACCCGCAATGTTTTCAAAAGTCGTCTGCAATAAACTGGTCCAATAATTCCGTTCCCTTACAATTGTGTTCGGATTGCGAGACATCCGGATAATCGGGGTCCGGATAAACGAGGGTTCACTGTATAAACTAATCGCTCATGACAATAACACGAATACAAGATTGACAAAATCTGTTCAAATCGACGCCTAAAATTGTATACAACCTCCTTTTGTAACAAATTCTTTGAAGTATCGTCATCAAAAATGCGTTTTAAGACCCACATACAACATAAAAAGTATAACAAAAACACAAACCAAAAAAGAAAACGTGCGTTGAATGAGAGAAGGTAAATATGAATAGCTGACCGACCATGACCTCGCAAAACTTTTTATTTTTTCCAAGAAGGGTGTCATGTGTGTGTCGATACAGTGGGTATTTTAAAGTGCATAGTGTTTAACCGCTTTAACTTTGCAGGTGGGGTTAAATCGCATTATTCTTGACGATTCTTCAAGGCATTTGTACCAAAAGGAGGTTGCATAATATGATTATCATACAAATACGTCGTAAAGTTAAATTTCCTTTGTCACAATTATTCCCCAAATAGTTTTTAGTTCATCAATAGTTTAGTTTTTGTGATGTTTTGCCTTCGATTTGAAATTCCTATTTAATGGCGAATGTCACGTGAACATGGAAAATAGGAACGTGTGCATAGCTTTTTAGAAAAAAAAAATCCGATTTTACCTTTAACTGAACTTTAGTCGAGATCTAAGCTCTGATGTAAGTTCGAAAAACAGAAGTCGCGAGATTGTTCATAGAAGCATTCGAAAAGGATTATCAAGTTCATTAAAGTTATTATTGTTATTATTATCATCATTATCATAATAATTTTGATAATATAATCATTATTGTCATCATTATTCTTATTATCATTATGATTATTATTGTTATTATTATTATTATTATTTTATTATTATTATTATTATTATTATTATTATTATTATTATTATTATTATTATTATTATTATTATTATTATTATTATTATTATTAGTATTATTATTATTATTATTATTATTATTATTATTATTATTATTATTATTATTATTATTATTATTATTATTATTATTATTATTATTATTATTTCATTCTATTTTTTAATTATTATTATTATTATTATTATTATTATTATTATTATTATTATTATTATTATTATTATTATTATTATTATTATTATTATTATTATTATCATTATTATTATCATCAGTATCATTATTATTTAATTATTATTATTATTATTATTATTATTATTATTATTATTATTATTATTATTATTATTATTATTATTATTATTATTATTATTATTATTATTATTATTATTATGTCTTTTTTTTATATTATCATTATCAGCATCATCATTAGATTGTATGTTAAATGAGTTCTTTATTAAAGGGTGTGACATAATTTCCATGTACCTGACATTATTTTTTCGTTGCTATCATTATTTTATCTTTATCATTCATATCATCATTACTTTTTTAATTCTTATTTTTGTATGTTTAATGTGGACAGAGAAAGAAAGGAATTATTAAGCCATGACTCGAGCATTGATAGGAATTGTGGTGGTCGTTAGTCTGATCGCCCTTGCAGCCATTGCAGCTGTCATTGTGGTTACAGGTAAGAGTTTTATTATACAAAATACAAATACAAAAAGTTTATTTGAAGTAAATAGGCCACCGGCCCACAATACAATCATACAAAGTCAATAATAACATAAAAGTAAATTTGATGTGCATATCATACTGCATCTAAAAGATGAGTAATATACATTGAAAGCTTTTGTATAATAAATTTGTTATCATTTTGTAGAATGGTGTATAGATTTTGCCTGGTAGGATAAGATGTATACCATGAATTGAGATAGATTTTTCTGATTTCACTATATTTTTCACGAATGAAGAATGCATGATATCCGTCCTCGATCACTGTAATATCTTTGTTAAGAAGGCAGTATAGACATACTCTATCTTCCTTCTGAGTGTTAAAATCTCGTCCTACTTCAATATTAAGCTTGTGGTTCGAGCTTCTAAACCTTGCTAAAGCTCCTTTATAATAAAACGGAAGATCAAGTTCTAACGTTAGAACCCTGGGATATTCAAAAATTGATACTATAATATAATTCTCAGGTCAGCATTGTAAACAATCTTGAAATTCCTATAAATATCATGTTTGATTTATTTGATTCAAAAGTACAATTTATTCTTGACTATGGATGTGAAATATGGGGTCACTTTAAAACAGAATACTTAGAAACAGTACGTAGAAAGTTTTCTAAATGGGTCTTGAATGTAAGAAATAGTACATCATTTCTTGCTATGTATGCCAAGTTTGAAAGTATTTCCTTTATACATTTCTAGATATATATGAATTGTGGAATATTTGCTTAGCTAATAAACGAGAAATCGTTTAATTGCATACTGAAAACATTAACGCAAAATCAAAGAAATGATATAGATGGAAATGGTAATATAATAAATTGGTCATCTAAAGTTTTGGACATTCTACACAATGCAGCATTTCATGACGTTTAGTTGTATCAAGATTCTGTTAATTAAAAAACATAGTTGTGCCTTTATTACGAGAGTATTTAAGGAATTTATACATTAATAGTTGGTATGAGAACATAAAGTATTTTTTGTCACTGACGCTTTTTAGAGATTTAAAATAAACATTTTAAAGTTCATCATATCTAGATATAGTGACCTTTTAAAAATATAGACATTTCTTAAGTAAAAAACAGATTATCCTCTCATAGCTTCAATAAAACAACATAAGAAAATACACTGCAGATAGAAATGAAAGAATCTGTACACTATATCATTCAACTGAGCTCGAGGATGAGTACCATTTTATAATAATTTGTCCATTTTACAATGACATAAAAAGCATCGGATATCAACGTACTATATAAAGTATCCTAGCATGATACCATTTATACAGCTTTGGAAACCATGCATGAAAAAGGATCTGTACACACTTGTTTCGCATTATATTAAAGCTTTTAAACTAAGACAACTCAATTCAGATAATAGTTAAATATCGTCTCGTCATATCCTAACCAGTTGGTTATAGTTCCTAGATAATATGTATCTTTATATGTATGTATATATTTATATGTATGTATACATGTTTGGTTATGTATATACGCATATATGTATATGAGTAAACATTGAAACTTTCTTTAAGACAACCCACTTTAATACCTTAAACATTGATGTGTGTATGTGTGAGGGTGTGTGTGGGTGATTGTGGGTGTGCATGTGTGCGTATATATGTTTACCATTCCTACAAGTGTATGCGAAGATGAATTCATTGTTATATTTTTTGTCAACCATTAATTTTGTAAAGGAAGGAAAGCAAGAGTAGCAAACATTTTAGATCACAGGTCAGCCGCGAATTTACTTGCGGCTGGCCTGGATCTAACTTGTTTGAATAAGCATGAAGCCGGTTCCAACACTACAAGGAATATGAATGGTGTAAACATGTTGTTCAAGACACAAACGGAAGAGAGCGTGCTTTGAGGCGTAGATGCGGAAGTAGTAACATACATTCTCTGCCTGCTTTGCCACTGTTCTGTGTGTATGATTTAATAAAATCGTTACAATGACATCTTTTCGAATGTCGTTGCAGAATTATCAATAGCAAGAAATATTTTGTTAACTGAGATTTTAAAAGATAGAGTATATGTTTTGTGAAATTTGTTCACTTGTATCGAGGACAAAACTGTACATATACCTACTTGGTAATATGGATAAAGCAGGTTTGAAGGGGGCAGCTTGATGTTTGGATATCTCAGTATGTTGACAATTTTCACAGGAGTGTGATATAGATTTTCTTGACGGAACTACTTTTTTAGCAATACAGTTAAGACTTTGAATAGCTAATTTAAACGTTAAACCAATACGTTTATGATCACACATCGTTCGATGGATTGATTAAAACACAGAAAGCATTTGTAACATATATTGAATAACTAATCTAGCATTTAAAGCTATTCCTAATATTGTCCCGCTTCACTGAAAATCCAACATGGCGGCGACATGAGAATTAATTCAGTGTTGGATTTAGTCTTTTCATCTCCAAATGGTTGTATAAGTATATTCGATATGATTACACAAACGAGAATATGATAAACAAGTTAACTGGGTTACTCGTATGGGTGCTATCGCGTTAAAAAACTATTCACAACAGCTCAAAGGAAATAGACCGTAACGTTTAAAAAAAATACCTTTGCACCACAAAAAGAACCATTATTACAAGTATACACCATATTTTCCCTTTATGTGAAGATAGTTCACTGTGCAATATCAGATATAAATGAAGATTGGTTTACTTTAAGGAGCATAAATACCCATATCTCAAATTAACAACATCAATATGTACCTTTGATAATAAACAAGTAAATAAAATGCTTAGATGACCACATGTTTATAAATAGGCAAGCGAATGTGTCAATGTGAAAAGAGGAAGATTCGAATTTCCGTAGAGCTAGTAAATCCATTACCAAACAATAACGACATTTGACCAGTTTGTTGCAGACAACTCTGGAAAATATTGTTTTATGCCTTATCAGAATATTATTTATCAATTTCATCCCATTTAGAAATGTGGTCTGCAAACTCTTTTAATTTGTGACAGTCGAAAATTTGGCGTTTGATAAAGGGTTACATCAGCCGTGCTTAGCAATATTACTTGAACATTGCAGACGCAATTAAAAACTCTACACAAACAAGCAATTAAAGAAATCTTGCACAATAATTCTCATTTTCATTTTCAGTACTTCTGACTGACAGACTCGACAATGACGAAAAACAGGCGTCTTCCTCCGCGGCAAGTAAGTAACTACTCAATGTACATATTTCAATTGGGAGGGTAAAACAAATCTTTACACACATTGAAGTTATATGATACAAAGAAATGTCATTTTATAAATATCATTTTTACAACTGTTAACACATCTGCAGAGGCAATGTTGTCTGTATACAAACAGACCGCCAAAACAGAACATTTCTGAATTAGACAAGCTCAAAATCAAAGCATTCTTAAGAGAGCTGATCAAACCATAGCCGAGTTTCTTCACCATACCAAGTAGGCCAAGGCCTACTGTAGACAAGTATTTTATTAATTTCTTGAATAACAACATTTTTTTTTATCTTCAGCCATGTCAGGAATGCAGGCGGAATCCCAAACGTGCGACAGCGTGCAAGATATAGCGATTGTCGGTGCAGGGATAGCCGGAAGTTATGCCGCTTGGCGCATGCGCGATGAAGGCTTGTCGGTTTCCCTTTACGAATACTCTAACCGGATAGGTGGACGTTGCCATACTGTACAGTTTCCCGGCATACCAGACATCAACGTGGAGCTTGGAGCCATGCGATTCAAGCCTCGAGGTAAACGTCCTTTTTTTAGGAAAAGCTACGCAACATTGCGTCCATTTTGGATTTATGCAAATAAGACAAGATTCCCAAATTTTCCAAGTTGACAACCCCTCTTAAATCATTGATATACCACTATAGACTACACACACACACTTTCGTCTAATTGTTATCTTCATTTATAGGTTCAAACCTAAGCATAGAAGGAAGCCAACTCGACTATGTTTTTTTTTATTTCAATTATATTTCTATTTCGATTTGAACCCTTTACCAAACGACAAATTTTCGACTGTCCCAGATAGAAAGAGTTTGCAGATGTCATTTAAAAAAATGTGATGGAATTTAAAAATAATCTTTTGATACTGGAGAAAACATTGTGGGAAAAGGAGAAATTGCTCATGACGAGCAATTTCTTCTGTTCCCACAATGTTTTCCAAAGTCGTCTGCAACGCAGTGTTCAAATGTCTTTATTGTTTGGTAATGGGTTAACTATCGTGGTCCAGGTTCTTCCAGCTTCATATAATCAAAAAGGAGAACTTTATTATTCGTTTTTCAGATCACCCTCTACTTAACCGAACGGTACACGAAATGGGGCTGAGCGTCGTGGATTTTCGGTTGGGATACGGCAGTGGCGGTGATACACTATACTACCTCCGGGGGCAACACCTCAGATACGACCAGATAGCCGCCAATGCTCCTTACGATCTACACCCAGATCACCGAATCGATCCGAGTACACTCGAGTGGTAATGTTGATTGTGATCAATCAATACTTCAATCTGAACACATCGGGTTTATCCAATGAAAGCACTGCTCACGGAAATACCCGAGTAGTTCCGATTGGCAATACTTGTCGATCGCTCGATTGTTCTCGGTGTACATCGGTCGGTTCCGGAACTATTCGGGTTATGGCGAATAGTTCCGGCCCCGACCGATGTATACCGAGAACGACCGAAATAATCCGACGCAGGAATGAGCTTCAAAATGGCGGATCATGTGTATTCGTCCTTAAAATGCATTTATTGTTTTTTTGTTAAACAGAATGCAGTGAAATTGTTGCCTTCGCTTTTGAAGATTTGATTTATCTGCAAAAAACTGGTGAAAAGTTAGCGCTACAATCCTTTTATACATTAACTATTTCCACATGTCAGAATGTCGGTTATTAAATTTTACGAGTACAATCGACGAGCTGTATAAAATCACAAAATTGCGTGTCAAAATAATCATGTGCGTGTGTTTTTAAGACCATGTAATGTAAAACCAAATTCTTTATGCATTCAAACGAAATATAGCCTAAGGTATGAAATATTGGTCGTCCTTAACCCTTATAGTGCTGGAACCGGCTTCATGCTTATGCAAACAGGTTAGATCTAGGCCAGCCGCCAAATAAATTGGCGGCTGGCCTGTGATCTAACCTGTTAGCTACCCTCTGAGTATCTCTCATCAGAAATTAAACAGAAATTTGAGGTTTTGGAAAGCAGCCGACACAAAATTCTGTCTTTAGAAAATTACCCAGCGTTCTAAGGGTTAACACACCGATGTGTCGGGTTTCAGCTATTTGGATCGGGTGATTTGTAAAGACACAAAGAGTCCCACCCTTTGAAATACTTGTTTCTATTTTGTAAGGAAACGCACTGCAGTCCTGCTTAAAACTTGTCGGTTGTCTTTCGTAATACATTGTCGATCTGTCACGATTTGTAAAAAACACAAAAAGTCCCACCCTTTGAAACACTTGTTTCTATTTTTTAAGGTAGCACACTCCAGTCCTGCTTAAAACTTGTCGGTTGTCTTTCGTAAGACATTGTCGATCTGCAACGCTTACAACTTGGTCAACCCATTTCTCCACATAAGGTTTTCTCACTGGTCTGATTTGAAAGCGAAATAAGAGTACAAGATTTACAAGGTTATACATACACATGTAGATACAGTAGAACATCTATAACCCGAAGTTAAAGGGACCAACTGAAAATGTTCGACATAGAGAAAGTTCGACGTGAAGATCTCTTGAATATTCAGACAGAAATGAAAAAAAAAGATAATTCGGGACCCCATTATAACTTCGACGTATAGAGGATTCGACAATCAGAAGTACGAGGTATACAAATCCTACTGTATTTATTTCTTTAAGATATTTGATGGGAATCATTGTAACAAAATGATGAATTACTCATCAAGAGCAATATATCCTTTTGAGATATCGTTGTAAAGTAATTTCCAGCAGGGGTGTACTCCTGCTGTAAAATACTTTACAACGATGTCACCAAAGGGGATATTGTAAATAAATAAGTTTAAACTAAACTTAAGTCATGTATGGTATTTACTCTAGCAAGAGCTAAGCTTGAAGCATAATTTTATGGGTGTCATTTTTCTGTTTTTGCTGCAGGGAAATATTCAAGAACTTCACCGACGTTGATTCTAGTGTAGAGGGGTATGCATCCTCACCCAACATGCTCTTTCACAGATCTACGGATGGAATTCCTCTATACGCACAAAGGTAATTTAGATCTTAGTAGTTATTCTAGATCCGGGTTCTCGACAAATTACAACGTCGTACTTCTATCTAAACCCTTACCTATACCTAAGTTCCTTTATCGTACTCGGCTGAGTAAGATACATTAGTAAGATAAATGAGTAAGATAAATGAGTAAGATAAATGAGTAAGATAAATGAGTAAGATAAATGAGTAAGATAAATGAGTAATATAAATGAGTAAGATAAATGAGTGAGATAAATGAGTAATATAAATGAGTAAGATAAATGAGTGAGATAAATGAGTAAGATAAATGAGTAAGATAAATGAGTAAGATAAAAGAGTAAGATAAATGAGTAATATAAATGAGTAAGATAAATGAGTAAGATAAATGAGTGAGATAAATGAGTAATATAAATGAGTAAGATAAATGAGTAATATAAATGAGTAATATAAACGAGTAATATAAATGAGTAAGATAAAAGAGTAAGATAAATGAGTAAGATAAATGAGTAAGACAAATGAGTAAGATAAATGAGTAAGATAAATGAGTAAGATAAATGAGTGAGATAAATGAGTGAGATAAATGAGTGAGATAAATGAGTGAGATAACTGAGTAAGATAAATGAGTAAGATAAATGAGTAAGATAAATGAGTAAGATAAATGAGTAAGATAAATGAGTGTGTCCTTCAGGATGCTTTCCTAAGCATTTACGTGGACTATCGTTTATATCATCTATACCCTTTTTAAAACGCTTATGCCAGTTGAACACGAGAGTTCTGGATACTTTCTTCGAGCATTGCTTCTTGTTCATGAATTTCAAATTGTCCATATCCGTCTTTACACAGAATTTAATGACTGTCCGCTGCTCCGTATGCTCAAATGACGTCGGCCTTTTTTCTCCACTATTTTTATCCATTTCTCTTTAAAACTCTGATTAGATGAGTTCTTCAGAGCGATATTGCTGATTTTAGAAGGTTATTTTGAGATAACGTGAAAATGAGTTCATGTGAATTTTCGTATCGATTTGGCGCCATTTAAGGAATGATTTTTGTGTTTCAAAACTGAATGAAAATGTCTCATTTTAATGTTTCCAACGTGCTCCGTAACCTTATCTGTCAACCGTTTTAAACATATTAATGAAAGAAAATAATAGTCGTACAATTTACGTCACGTATACTTGAAGCAGAAGCAGTCCGGGAACTTTTTGACTGCACCTCGTATAACGTCATTTGAGACAGCGTTTATGTTGACTCAAAAGCATTGCTTTTAAGACTTTAGTTTGAGCAAAAAAGTTGAGTACTTGTTCATTTCTAGATTACCACTAAAAAATTTGATGCTTATATCTATGCTCAAAGTTGAACATTAACTTTGAGTTTATGCAAGCAATATATCATACTTTAGTACGTTACGAGAACACGGGCCCTTAACTTTTATATTTAGTGGGTTCAGCACAAGACCGTGGAGAATTACTTCACTTGAAATATTGAATTTACATCAGTGAGAGGACATGGTTTTTCCTCTTTAACCATCGATCAATTATGTGATTGTGTGTGTGTGTGGGGCGGGGGGGGGGGGGTGTCAATGCATAGGAAAGAATATGTGTGCAGTACTGGGCCCCGTTTTACTAAACATTTTACGCCTAAGATTTGCGTAAGTCTAAAACAACAATTCCTCTTATTTCAATATTTGACGAAGCAATATTGCAAAGTGACACATCATTGGAATCGTCTCTCCGAGACGCTTCCAATGAAGTGCCACAATGCAACATTGTACTTTCATTGAAGATATTATCCATGTTTATCAATTATGACATACGCACATATTTTCCGTAACTTGTTTAGTAAAACGGGCCCCTGGTGAGGAAATGCATGGGCCGGGTATAACTGAAAAGGTTGTTGAAACAGGTTAAATAACTAAATCCAGCCAACAAAGGAATGCCGTGCAAAACTCTTATGAATGTGTATGTGTAGTCAAGCACAACTGCATGCAAATG
The DNA here is from genome assembly GCA_947846245.1 of Cerastoderma edule. Classification (NCBI taxonomy): domain Eukaryota; kingdom Metazoa; phylum Mollusca; class Bivalvia; order Cardiida; family Cardiidae; genus Cerastoderma; species Cerastoderma edule. Next base: position 22,062,982 of record OX401416.1, read on the forward strand.
GTATTGCTTACTTAAATCAAACCGAATCAAGTTGAACTCATGCAGAAATATTTTAGATAACTCGGATATGTTGTACTTACATGCAAAGTATGATTAAGCATTTACAAGCAGGACTCGGGTTTAGATCTAGATCAAAGACTGTGTCCTCTTTTCTCTTTATTTTATACGTTTACAAAGAATTATAACGCAAGAACATTTTTTGACAGGACCTCCGTCAACAGCACCCTCCCCAAGAAGATAATGATTCGTTTTATAACACCTTACCCTCATGCCAATTTGATACTCTGAACAATGTTAAAACTGAAAAGCTGGTATCGTATCGTATCGTATCGTAAAAACGGACCACAGTTATAAGTCTAGTTATCGTCATTTTATAGTTAAAGAGATGTTATAAACGTTCTAACACATATGCCATATTCAGTCATTTTTGTATCATTTTTCTAGCCGGAAGTCATTTTATGCCAAGTACTTCACGGCCGATATTGATCGATTCCTCCGTCATTTTCGTATCATTTTTCTAGCCGGAAGTCATTTTATACCAAATACTTTACGACCGACACCAAACAATTCCTGAAAGACATAAACACCTGGGATGCTATTGTCGCTATATAGTTAAAGAGTTGTTGTAAACGATTTATCACAGAGACAATTGATATTCAGTCATTTTCTGTACCATTTTTCAAGTCGGAAGTCATTTTACGCCAAGTACTTTACGACCGACACCGAACAGTTCCTGAAAGACATAAGCGCCTGGGATGCGGACTTTGACAATGTGGCTGCCGCCAACTATTTGGCACAGAGTGACCCCGCCCTCCCCTCGGATAACACACCTAACCCGGTGAAGACGGTCGAGTCGGGCTTTCAGTCCATACCGGAGACCATGGTCAGCCAGTTTCTGGAGGCGAGTCCGAGGTACGTGTGTTTGTTTGCTGTTTGGCTAAACATATATGTTTTCAAATACATGTATGCTCTATGCTCTTTGTATATGTTAGTCTAGTGTACCTTTGCTGTATTTCTGAAAGCTGTTTGGCTTGAGATATATGTATTCAAAAACCTCTCTCATGTGCATTTTTTTTGGGTCATATATCAGTCATCAGTCTAGTGTACCTTTGCTGTATTTCTGAAAGCTGTTTGGCTTGAGATATATGTATTCAAAAACCTCTCTCATGTGCATTTTTTTTGGGTCATATATCAGTCATCAGTCTAGTGTACCTTTGCTGTATTTCTGAAAGCTGTTTGGCTTGAGATATATGTATTCAAAAACCTCTCTCATGTGCATTTTTTTTGGGTCATATATCAGTCATCAGTCTAGTGTACCTTTGCTGTATTTCTGAAAGCTGTTTGGCTTGAGATATATGTATTCAAAAACCTCTCTCATGTGCATTTTTTTTGGGTCATATATCAGTCTAGTGTACCTTTGCTGTATTTCTGAAGGCTGTTTGGCTTGAGATATATGGATTCAAAAACTTCTTTCATATGCATTTCTTTGTCATATATTAAACTAGTGTACCTTTGTTGTATTTCTGGAGGCGAAAAATCGTAGATTTGTCAAACAAAAAATTCTCACAAACAGCCTTAATGAATAAAGACAAATTTGCACAAACAGTTCGTTAAAGACATCTTTACATGCTTATATTTCACATTCTCTGACTAGGAACACTATTCACCGGAACCATCATCTGCGATCTCTCGCGAAAAGCAAAGACGGTCATTACATCTTGTCCTTCCAGCCCACACAGACTGTCCGTGGTGTGACGAAAGATTATATGGTAATGTGAAAACACTTCACAGTGATCTCATATTATAAGATAATTCACTGCCACATAAGTGTTATATGAGCATCTGCTAGGGAACAAACATGGCGTTTAAAGATTGCTGTGACACCCCCCAAAAAATCGATTCTACTACGCAGTGATCTCCCTTTCCATTGGGTACTATACTGCAGACTAGTAAAGGGAAGTAATCCTGTGTAGAGATTTGTCAAGAAAACGAAATATTTTTTCAATTTAATTTTCAAACAATCATTAAAATAAGATATGTTTACTATTTAAACACTATATCAGGTGCAAAATTGCGGGAAAAAACCCATTAAAATTTCATCCAAATCTTGATGAAAATCTTGGATGGCAGTGACTGATGAAAAGTATCAAAGGCAGATTACTGTGAGGAATTTGGATAATGTATGTATCCGTGAGACTGATATAACCGAATATATGAACGTTGTGGTTCTTGAATCTTTTCCTTTTCTCACAATGGGCTCTATTCAATACTATTAACTTTATAAAGAAAAGGTATCTGTTCATACTTTTTTGTCGTCGGTAGTTGCCTTCGATATTGATCAGTCGCACATGGAAGAAGTATTTTAAAGATAATGGAGAAAACTATTAATTATTTCAAGAAGCCTTTATCAGATTTGCAAAATATCCCAAACATGAACAAAATTTATTGCATAGGTCTCGCTATATACACAATCAACTTTTTGTTTTTTTCTTTCCCGCATTTTAGAACTTGCCCAGAAAACAAACGTGTGCCAAGAAAGTGCTGCTCGCTATACCAAGGGTTGCTCTTGAATACCTCGAGTGGGACGTACTGAAACATCCAGACATTATGGACTTAATTCAGGTATAATCACTAGATATAATTACTAACGGGGGGGGGGGCGTTGGTACGGCCGGAGAATGTTTCTCGTGGGACTTGTTCCGAAATGGCCGTTTCGTGATCCGCGAACTAGTTAAATTTAATGGTCACAGACTTATATCCGCTCGGCGCCTGGTAATGCGATAGAAATTGGGAGGTACTTGGTATAATCGGTGAAAAGTGTCTCATAAGCCAACAACTGGTTGACCCTTTCAATAGCGGTGACATTATAGTAAAACAACCTTTACATTTACCTTTTACAAATACAGTGAAGCCTCGTTTAACCGAACCCCGATTATCCGGATGTCTCGCAATCCGAACGAAATTGTAAGGGAACGGAATTATTTGACCAGTTTGTTGCAGACGAATTTTGAAAACATTGTGGGTAAAGGAGAAATTGCTCGTCTTTTCCCATAATGTTTTCTGCCATATCAGAAGATTATCTTTGAATTTCATCACGTTTGGATATGTTGTCTGCAAACTCTTTCAATTTGGGACGGTCGACAATTTGGTGCTTGCTAAAGTGTTATAAGTATACACGTGCATACAGACCGTTTATGTATTAATGTGTATAAGAACATGCTCTACTTCATTAGTCCGGATTATTCGGTAAACCGGACATTTTGTTGGGAACGCTGATGTTCGGATTAACGAGACATCAATGTAGATTTAAAAAAGAATGTTTGTCCTTGTGGTGGTGTTTGGATTTTCATGAGAGGCAGTATCCCGACAGACTTATGGAATGCCGACGGTTCTACCCGGCCTGACCAGCCCTTAAGGGCAGTTGAGTATGGGGTCTTCCTCCATCATGTAGAGTCGGGCAATGCAACATTACTGGAATAATGTTGACGCGATGTTAAACACCATACAAATAAATAAACAAAAAAGTATGCCTTTATATGTAAGGTTCTGTATTCAGTGATATCAATCGTTCAATTGCAACAAGGACATCGCATGTTCACAACCTCTTATTTACTAAAACGACCATTACTCGTCTTCGATTCAATAAACATTTCCATACTATATGCTAGAAAAATAGGGAACTAAAAACATGAGACATCTATGTTGTATGGTTCCATTTATGAATTCAGTTGAAGAAGCGAAATCTGGTTAAATTTACTTCGGATACAGCGAACCCTGGTGGAGAAATCTTCCATTTACCTCCCCTTATGCCATATCCTTGACATGTTGTATGATTCTATTCAAGAATTCAGTTGAAGAAGCGAGAGCCGGTAAAATGTACTTCGGATACAGCGAGCCCTGGTGGAGGAATCTTACGCTTGCCTCCCCTTATGCCATATCCTCGACACCTCTCAGACAGACGTACGATTTTGCAGCGTCCCCGACCTCCGGAAAAGGCGTATTAAACCCAGGCTATCCTGACCTATGTAAGTTTTAAGAGGAACCTATAGATGGCTTTTCGTTCCCATGGTAATTTAATCCATTTGTCTAATTAAAAATGAGCATTCCAGATTATAAGCCTATGCATAAGAGAAAAAGCGATAGAAAAAACAAACATGTCTAGTACGATATTTGGAAGAAACCATTTGTAAGTGAAATGTACAATGGCGCATAAAAACAATTTAAGGAAGAACACCCATAATCCGTCATTTTGAAACTCAATCCTTTGTCGGATTACCTCGGATATTCTCGGTCTACATCGGTTGGGGTCGGAACTATCAGCATTAAACCAAATAATTCCGATCCCGACCGAAGTGTACCATGAACGACCGAAGTGATTCGACACATAAATGAGTATCAAAATGGCGGATTTGGGGTATTCTTCCTTAAGTGTATCATCAATAAATCGGCGAGAGGTCGGGGTCTTTCGCCATCAACAATGAGCCTAGGTTCACATAAAATAGAAAGATCGATGACTCGATGCAAGGCGATAGGACATGACTTAAACAATTAAAATGGTATTAAATCTCACTGAGTGCCAAACAAATATCAAAACAACTTATCGAAAAGCTAGTCACCGGTTTTAGCGAATCTCTTGTTGTATCTGCTTTTCAAGATACGAAAATCTGGAGGGACGCCCAAGGACAGGGAAACTTTGTACCTGGTGTGGGGGATGACGACTTGGCCATGACAAATATAGGAGTGAACCTGGCCCGTAACATGCTTTCCGACATCTTTAATATCTCAGTCAACGAGGTCCGCCAGCCTGACTATGCGGTGAGTGACTAAGGAGTTCAGTTCTGGTATAATTGGATAATATGCGGCGGTAATTTACAAATTGTCTTTTAACCCATTACCAAACAATAACGACGTTGAACTGCTGTGTTGAAGTTGATTCTGGAAAACATTGTTGAATAAGGAGAAATTGCTCAAAACGAGCAATTTCTCCTTTTCCCACAATGTTTTCTGCCCTATCAGAAGATTATTTCTTAATTTCATCACATTTTGAAATGTCGTCTGCACACTATTTCAATTTGGGGCAGTCGAACATTTGGTGTTTGGTAAAGAATTAAGGAAACTCGGCAGTTACCTGTTTCTCGAGGTTTTCTAAATATCAGCCGAAAAAGTCAATAAATGTAAGAAATCGTACCTACTCGGTATTTCAGTGAACTTAGAAATACACCTCGTACATAAGTGTAGGGTCACACATTTTGATTTATTTGTTCCTGCTAATAACACCTTTCCTGGAAGCGTCAACGTTATATATTTCAGTTCAATGTATATGGAAATGTTGAACATCTTTTTAAATCATTATTTTGGTCGGTAACTTATACATACTCGTCATAGTGAAATTGTGAAATTGTATGTTGTGACATACAAGTACATGTATCTGTTTTCTTAAAAATCAAATGAGTATAAGATATTGCATTATAATCTACAATTGAAAACGAAAGTACAATGAAAGTAATCTTGCAAGAAGAAATATGGTGGCTTCGTTATCATGTCAGATGTGTTTTCATTGGATTAACCCGATGAGTTCAGGTTGGAAAGAGAGCTCAGTTTCCTTGGTGTCATATTGGTGGGCACGCTTTTTAATAACAAATCACTTGTAGATATATGCTTGCAATGATATTGGATGAGTAAACGACATTTCTATGTATTTGGGTCTCACAACAGACACGATCAAAATGTCTGCCTCACGTTAATCGTTACTAAAGCTCGTTAAATGATCAATAATCAAAATATTGGGTATTCGTTTATGTGAGTAAGAAAAGACATGGTCTAAGTACTGTGTGATCAAGACTAAACACACTTTCGTCCGAAAGATCCATGAGTAGATATTTCATTCTACACTGTTAAAAGCTTAGATCATCTGAGTTACACACATTTTTCTTTTATATATAGGTCATGGGTATCTGGGATAAATACCCAACCGGAGCCTCTTGGTACACGTGGAGATCGGGGTACATATGGGAGGACGTAGAAACCAAGATGACACGCCCCTCCCTTGACGACGACGTGTTTATTATTAGTAACACGTTCTCTAAGACCCGTAAGCAAGGCTGGACGGAGGGGGCTCTAGAGATCGCAATCTGAACACATCGGGTTTATCCAATAGAAAACACCTCTGAAATAATAGGGATGACGCCATATTGTTTCCCGCGAGAATGACGTCACTTTCTTTCGTTTCTAAAAATAGATCTTGAATGTAAAATCCAAAAAGTCGTTTAAGTTGATTGAGGAAACAAGTATACATGTCACAACAACAAGTTCGCCATTTGGTATGAGTTACTGATCAAAAGTGATTAAAAAGGATGTCCAACACTTCCATACACATTGAACTACTTAACATGCACGCTTAGAAAAGGTGTTCATTGGCGAATGCCGATTTACCCGAAAAATTGTAACCCTACACTTATATCCGAGGTGTATTTCACAGCTTACGGAAATACCCGAGTAGTTCCGATTGTAGAGATCGTAGAGAATACACTGGCGAACTACTTTCCGGGCGTATGAATATGTTATCATTGTTGCTGTTCTTCAACGAAAATGGCGTATATTCATATATTATCACTCTTGTATAAACTCTTCATCACCTACAGACGACATTTTGTTTGATTCTTGTACACACTGACGAACTACTTCCCGGGCCTGTGATATGCTTATATTGAATATTGGTGTTCTTTAACCAAAATGGCGTACATTTCTATAGAATCTTCTTTTATTTACTCTTTACCACATGCAGACAAATTTTTTGTTTGATTCTTGTACACAATGGCGAATGACTTCCCGGGCGTATGCAATGTTAACATTGCTGCTGTTCTTTGACCAAAATGGTGTATATTCATATATAATCACTCTTGTATACAATCTTTACCACCTGCAGAAGACCTTTTTTTAACTTGAAACAGTCAACTTTAGAAGAGCTTTATAAATATGTGAAAAAAACTTACAGTTCCGCTGTTGTGATATGTGAATCGATTAAAAAAAAAACATTGTGAAGAACAAGCGATTTTTTCCTTTTTCCCCATTGCCTTTTGAATGTCGTCTGCTGAAAGGTGCATTATGTAGCTATGTGTTAAGCGACCAGTCTTGAATAGTACGTGAAAGGTTATTAGAATGAACATGTTTTAATGCAGGAAACATGCCAATAAGCAAGCTTCTATTGAAGCCTTCTCAATGACTGGTTAATTCGTTTACAAGTCGTTACATTCTCTACAGGCCTGTTTCCTTTTACGATGGTTGTTTAAAGCAAGATTTACCCTATACAATTGGGAGGAACAAAGTTCAACGTGATCCAGAGAGTATCGTATTTTCGTAAATGCATCATTATCAGTTTCCAGGAAGCTTTATCATAACTAGACATGCATAATTATATAGATATACAGCCTAACTTGTGTTAAGCAGCCACCCTTTTAAGCAGCCAATTTGCTCTGTCTCATAGGCTGGCCTCTTAACACAAGTTTGACTGTACATGGACACTGCTTGTTTATACAACATACCTTACAATCTCATGACATAGTGTGTGTTAATCTTTAGATAGTGTTTAGAGAGTGTACTAGTTGGTATATCTTCAGAATAAAATATGATCTATACTGTTATCAACTGAGCATCGTCTTCGTCGCTTTCAACGTTGGGTTTAAATATTATTTCTATGTCAAGTTATCACACATATGATATCAATCGGATTGCTTTCAATCTACATGTACGTTCAAACCACCATTTAGTGATGTGTAGGCCAAACTTCATAATTTTGTATTGCATGCACACATTCTTCGAGCTCTTAAATTCAACTTAAACACTTAGTTAAGAAAATGTTGAGGTACGCCAATAATTTCTTCTTAATCATGAAACCAATGTCTTTCCAACTGCATAAAAAGGCTACTTTTACTAGATGGTGGTCGTTTTTTTTTTTTTTAATTAAGAACGTTCGTAAAGTAAAGCGCTATGGTACACTAATCTTTCGAAGTATGAAAGCCCAGGCTTATGCTTTCAAACGGCATACTGACGATGATGGACAGTGTATGAAACAACCCTGCGTTGAACTTGTACTAGATGTTTATCCTTTTTTATTAATTAAGAGCGTTCGTTAAGTAAAGTGTTAATGTACACTTATATTTCAAAATATCAAAGCCCAGGAATATGCTTTCAAACGCCGTTTCATATCTCCGTTTTCGAATTTTGCAGAAGGATAACCCCTTTTTGAACTTAATTGCTTGAAACTGAACTTTATTTTCCAAATAATCAAAGAGTGTCCTTAATTGCCTATACACTTATTCTCATTAGGGAGCTGCGACCAACAAATTGATACAAAAGAGTTTTTCCCCTTTTTAAACACTTAATCAAGTCTATTGTTTATGTTCCCTTTCTTCCAAATCATTAAGACAACAGATGTCGTTCTCCATACAGCTTCACGGGACTGTATGTTTAAAGTACCATAACTCTCAATTCATTTGGACAGAATTGTGGTCTGTTGATAACTGAAATATATGTTTCGTTTTTAGTCAAGGATCATTTTCCTCACAAATTATCAAAGTTTCTGTTATCAATCTTCATACGATAGACCATCATCGAACGGTGCACTCCGAGTCATATAGTGGCAGAGTTATTCCCCTTTTAAAACACTTCATCCAGATTTTCGTTTATGTTCCCTTTCTTCCAAATCAATCATTAAGACATCAGCTGTCTTCTTCATCCTCCTGCATGGAACTTTGAAGATCAAGTACCATAACTCTCAATTCATTTGGATAGAAATGTCGTCGCTTGAGAACTGATATATATATATTTAGTTTTAAGTAAGGTTCATTTGCATCTTAAAACAAACATCTTTTGAATATCAAGATCCATACGTATCGATACACAATTATCAGGGAATAATTATGAACTATGCCAGTATTTCAACATTTGTTTTAGACGTACGCAAATATTAAGCGTAAACTGTTTAGTAAAACGGTACCCCAGCCCGGTGGTTAATGAAAACATATGCTTTATGACGGCGTAACGTTTATCCATGAATTAAAAAACAAATCGATCTCTGATCATCCCCTCTGGATCATGGAAGTGATAGTCCTTTGCCAATAAGCACAATTTGTCAACGACTGTGTCTATGGAATGGTTCGATTGTATCTCGTGGTTGAATGCGAAGCTGTGGAATATTGTATTTGCCTACGGCTGGAAATCTTTCACAAATGGACTTCAGCTTCTTAGCTTCTCCGCTCTCTATTCCTAAAGAGTTAAATAACTCTCTTCCTCTATCACCAGTCCAAAGAAGTAAACTTTTACATCTTATTGTTGTCCCTTAAGCAGTCGCCCGAAAAATAGTTCACGGTGTTGCTGGAACTTTTTCATAGTGTGCATAAAGGTTTGCCGAATCCCAGACCTTTTGGGTTATTGGTATTCCGTATTCCGGAGCGGTCCCCTCTACCCACCCAGCGAGTTTGGAGGGGATCGGACCAGTATTAAAGATTTTCGAGTTACATTGAATTATAAAGGGCAACCTTTGAACAGCCACATCTCGGCTTCTAGGTGGCGCTCCCGGGAAAACGTGATATCGATGGACTCGTCTCGATGTCCCCTATCCACTTAGCGAGTTTGGTGGATATCCTACCAGGAATAAAACATTTCCATTTTTCCCCGGAGGCAGAAGAAGGAGACGGGAAAACGCGATTTTGTTCGCCCCGGTTCCGTTGAATCCATTGTTGTAGGTATGCAGATGGTATAGGGAATAATGAAGAATGACAGGTGTCGTGTACTTTATCTACAACGTGCATCCATGCTATTCATCTGACTGTACAGTAACGAGTGACAAGGCAGTTAGCCTGGGGTCCTGGCCCATGTATACCCGCATTAGGCTAGCATGGGGTATACCCACAGGTCAGGCCCCAAGCTACCAGGCAGTAAGCAGTGCATGCAGTATGGTAACTGGTGCGTATCAAGTCTGCTAAAATACGACACTTGTAGCATCCATTCTGTAACAATATATATTTGTTTCCTTGATCAAATTAGATAACTGTTCATATGTTGCGTTTGACATTTTGATTTAAAACGAGAGATACAGCGAAATAGTCTTGCACTAAGCAATATAGTGGCTTCCATATCATGTCAGTTGTGTTTTTATTGGACAAACCCTACGAGTTCAGAATGCAGCTTTTCTTTACAGAACCTCCTCCGCACAACTTGGGTTTACTTATAGTTATAGTTATAGTAAGCTACTGATACATCTATCTTCGTCAGTGCCGTACCAACATGTTTCAGTTTTGCAACGGCTTTCCTGGATATACCAGTACTAGGCTAGGACTCTGAAGTGACTTGCCAATAAATAAATGGATGGATGGATGGATGGATGGATGGATGGATGGATGGATGGATGGATGGATGGATGGATGGATGGATGGATGGATGGATGGATGGATGGATGGATGGATGGATGGATGGATGGATGGATGGATGGATGGATGGATGGATGGATGGATGGATGGATGGATGGATGGATGGATGGATGGATGGATGGATGGATGGATGGATGGATGGATGGATGGATGGATGGATGGATGGATGGATGGATGGATGGATGGATGGATGGATGGATGGATGGATGGATGGATGGATGGATGGATGGATGGATGGATGGATGGATGGATGGATGGATGGATGGATGGATGGATGGATGGATGGATGGATGGATGGATGGATGGATGGATGGATGGATGGATGGATGGATGGATGGATGGATGGATGGATGGATGGATGGATGGATGGATGGATGGATGGATGGATGGATGGACGGACGGACGGACGGACGGACGGACGGACGGACGGACGGACGGACGGACGGACGGACGGACGGACGGACGGACGGACGGACGGACGGACGGACGGACGGACGGACGGACGGACGGACGGACGAACGAACGAACGAATGACAGAGGGAAAGAAAGAAACTGAATCTTAGTTTTGGTTGAACAATATTGTCTTTTTGTTATCATGTTCTGATTTATCTTATTAAGAATTCTTATTGCGAAATGTTCGCCTGATTGATGAAAAAAGAACACCTCGTCGTTTTAAACCGAGGCTTGAAGCTCATATAGCACGTGAAAACGAACCATTGGGGTTATTCGGATTGGGTTTTAGCCTATATCCTCTGGTAAAAAGTCTTTTAATATCTTTAAAATGTGGCATTCTTTTTACTTTCAGTTTAGTCAATTAGTGTACATGGTTAAGGTTTTAATGAAGTTTTTCTGTACCTAAATTTGTCAGTTGTCTGAATTTTCCTCTTTTTTGCCGCTTCCCTCATGTCCTTTATTCTCTGTCTCTGTATTTTCGCTTCTAGTATAAAAATGACATCTTGTGTCTCCATGGTGGTAATTCAAGCGATTTTGGGGGGTTGATCGTTTGTGGCTGCAAACAATTCCTAAAAATACACTTCAAAAAAACAAGGGAATTTGCTTATTGACCCCCGCGGCCCCAGCATGGATAATGTTGTCTTCTGATCGTCTATTCAGGTAGAGTCATGTATGATGACATCGACTGTAAACTGTTCAATTATCGTTAATCATGGTTTTGTTAACTGCAAAATGAAACCGGGAATACAAACAAAAGGCGCGCTTGATTAATCACTCACTGATAGTCTACTTCAATACGAACTTTGTTTTCACATAGGCTACATGTACCTGTTTGTCGTGAATACCACTAAATATGTCTTTTTAGGTATTTGTGAATATTTGGTTTTGTATGATTATGCTTATGTGTAAAACTGCATATCTATACTCATATACATAAGAGCATACATGTATACAGGGGCGTAGCTTGACTGTTCAAAATGAATGAGTAGGCACGTCATTCTAGGGGGGTCCAGGGGCATGCTTCCCCGGGGAAAAATGAAGTCTGAAATCGCTCAGGTGCTTTCTGGCATATATTTGAGAACACATTTTTTGTTTAAGCAGGGAAGAGATGCCCTTTCTGTTGCGTTTTTGACCTTTTTTGTTGCTTTCTGTAATATAAGTATAGGCACGTGCCTAATAGGAAGCTACACCAATGAATATGACCAAATATTGTTGAATTTTGTCACATAGAAATCACTCGATGTCCTTGAACATGTAGAGGTCTACATAAATAAATCATGTCAATGCTACCGCGTGTCGCGTGACTGATATCAGGCGCGTAGCTAGAGCAAAATGAACCATACGCCAAGTTATCCGGTAAGGCATGATCCGAGGCGCGTAGCGCCGAGTTGGGGAGGATGTGGGAGGGGCAACCCCCTCCCTCTGGTGGGGGTCTGGGGGGCCTCCCCCGGGAAGATTTTTGAAAATTAGATGCCATTTTGATACATGTGGTGAGTTTCCTATGGCGTTTCACCATAGATATTTCATCAAACAGAGTCACCAAATCTGTTATTTCAAAATTATCTACCTGAACAAAAATAGTAAACATTACAACACCTTTACAAGGAAGTAAGTTTGAATACATGGTTTAGCTATCAAACGTGTACAAACGAAAAAATAATCACAAAGCGGTTGATTAGACCTAAACAACACTTACTCAAAACAGAAAAAATACTATTCCACTCATAAAAAAATAAAGGTGTATGTATGTGTGCTACATATGTCCATAGTATTTGGCAATTGAACTCACAACTTACTAGAGGCCTGATTAAACTTAGAATGAATTGAATTTGGTTAAAGTGGAATTATGCCCATTTTGTCCAAATTATGCAGAAAATGACTTTATGATGGATACTTCTCGTTTTGCATGATTTTCTGTTTATACACCCCTTCGCTAAAAGACGGTTACTATCATTGCCTTGGAGTCATACCGACGCCATTTCTTACCTTTTCTACTGTTAACGAATGCGTTGTTTTGAAAAATATCTCTTCAGCGTTCAGAAATTTTCCCTGAACAAAACTGATGCACATGATATCATACAAGCGTCTCTGTTAGTGCCCGAAACAGCGTAGCAGTATTCTTTTTAAACAGAAACTATGTTACTTTTTTTATTATTTTCGATTCGCTATTTCAAATGCACCGACCACAATAAAAATGGGTCTAATAATGATATTCACCGGTAAACACGTAGATTGGTTTATGATTGGCATAAAATCACTTTAAGCACAAGCAATAGATAAAAAATATATTCATCGCAAAACTGATTAATCCCGTAAGATAAGGGCTAATGTCTAAGGGGATGCGGATAAACACATTTATTTTCGAATCAGTAAAAATTGCGCCTTAAAGCGCTCGTTGCCTTGCAAAATTTTGACCTTCCGCTCAACAATCAGGTGGTCCATAAAGGACAGGTATATATTTTCCCGCCAAATGTCATACGGCGTTGCTGCCGCAACATTGAGGCGATTTTTGGTCACGACTATTGGTAAGGTTGTGGAGTTTTCAAAAAACATTTTGACACAAAAAGACCGTCAGAATTCTTTAAGTGCTTTTAATGCCTATTCTCGAGCTGCACATGCGATTTTCACAAACTATATGATGCAAAAGATCTGTTTACAACTTTTCAATTTCAATTTTCCGCCCTAAAATCTTTACTTGGTCGATTTTAGGAAGGGTGTAACTTTTAGGTTACGTCTAATAAAGTCTGTTCTCAGCTTTTGTTAAAAAATTTTTCGGGTACATTTATTAGCAAGATTTCACACATTCGCATTTGAAAGTTTGTAATGCATTATATTATGACGATAACAATGAGTTTAATAAACCCATAAAATAATGCGGCATTATCAGTCAAATTGAAAACTTCGCATTTACAAAACTACTTTAGTCTGACCACGTCTTCTTTTTTTCCATTCACAAAGAACTCACTAATATCATTTTTTTTCAAGAAATAATATCATATCAAGAAATTATTTCGATTATTCAAATTTCTATTATGTCTAAATCATAAAATGTATTGATAAATTTACGATAAGATTATGTACAGTTTTCACATTTGTTTATGATAAACATGAGTGAAAGTGTCACACAATATAAGTTACATTAATTGTTTGGATCAAGCGTAGATGGTCCAACTAAGTAAGTTAGATACATTTGCTAATTACACCAATTTCCAGTTTATGCTTCTAACGATAAGCCTAGTACGTTTGGCGTACAGTATAGTTTGAAGCTAATAAACAAGTGGCAGATTTAAACATTTGTACACTTTTGTACAAAAGGACCAATACCTATATCGATTTGTGATATAGCGTTGCAAAAAAATAACTTAGATGTACTGGCTAATTACACCAATTTTCATCAGTTTATGCTTCTAACGATATGCCTAGTACGTTTGGCGTACAGTATAGTTTGGAGATAATTAATAAGTGGCAGATTTTAACATTTGTACACTTTTGTACAAAAGGACAAATACCTTTATTGATTTGTGATATAGCGTTGCAAAAAATAACTTAGGTCTTAGACAGGAATTGGACAAAACAAAAACTTTGAAGTAAAAAAAAAATGCTTATTGCTAAACAGTTAGTCAAGTTAGAGACATAGATAACTATATCTAAGTCTCTGGTCAAGTTGAATAGACTTCAAATATAACAAGTACAATTATTATGCTTGTGCATCAAGTCGCCAGCAGAACTGGATTTCCTACCATACATATAATTCTAAAGCGTATCAAATATACTCACCCGCACTGTTCATCAACATTTGATGTTTACTTTTTATATGTGCTGAAACTTGTATGAATGTACACAATTTTGCCCTTTTCAGAACAACCTTCTGATTGTTGTGAAGGGAATTTGCCGTGGCACCAAGATCTTCAGAAAAATCTGGATATGGTGGAACATCGCTCGTGGCCGATTCCACCATTTTAAAATTCCGCGGGGTAACAATGTTTACGAAATCTAGATCGCCGCAATGCTAACTGACTATATATCTAGTGTAAGCGACACTCACTATCAAAAGTTACACGGCGTAAACATTTGAAGCTGGCATTAATCATGCATGCATCTGCTTGTCTGAACTAGAGAGATACATGGACTTTTGGGAACAATGTTTAGCTTTTTTCACTGTTAGGAAACCCTACCACCTTACGATTTAATTTTATTGCATTTTTCGGCCACTTTATTTTTTCATTTTCTCCAGCCAAGTATACGCCATGGCGTATTGGCGTATGCCTGGCTACGCGCCTGTAGGGTAAATAGTTTTTTCTGCATTTGATTTTATCGCTTTGTCATAAAATCAATATTGCGGATTTCCTTGAATGTACTAGGCTATAAATTTAGACTTCTTTAGGTACATGCACCATAACTATGAATCATTTCTATCATCAAAAGCATGCAAAAAATGCAGGAATAAGGGATATGTGTATCGGATATAGCTCTATACGCGCACATGCAAGATATTCCTGTTTAGCTTAAGGGGAAAATTGTCACTATATGCAAATTCTCATGTAGTATATATTTTATGGTCAAAGGGAAACAACTCCTATAGAAGGATGAATAGTAATTTTACTTTTTGTGGAAGTTACCTTCCTTAGATTTATTTTTAGAATGTGCGTTTGAGAGTTTTTCTTACTCCAGTTAAGGTTGTTATTAATCATTTATAAAAATATAAAGTTTAACCGTTGTTTTCAAGCTAGTTTTAATTTTGATACCACAAATGCAAACGAACGGCAACATACATTTCTTGGTCAAAGGGAAAAAACTCCTATAGAATGATATTTTTTTCATTTTTTATTTGAGTTACCTCCCTTAGATTTATTTCAAGAATGTGCTTTCGAGAGTATTTCTTAATCCAGTTAAGGGTGTAATTCATCATTCATTATCATATAAAGTTAACTGCTGTTATCAAGCTTGGTACAATTTTGACATCACAAATAAAAACGAATGGAAACATTATTTTCATTCTATAGGAGTTGTTATCCTCTGACCATAAACTATATATTTTCCTTAGTCTGTTAGTTTCAACCGCTACAAATGATTGGATGCAACTTTTCCCTTACATCTACGAGAAAACTTACTGTTTAACCCTTTCCCAAACAATAACCACATTTGACCACTTTGGAAACGATGTCTTCACTTTACAACTGTGTTTTTACAGATTTTGCCACTTGCAAGGATTAACATCAAAGTATGTGTTATCATTGTCTTTGGAATAAGGCAAAAGCTTCTTAAATGGCATATTTTAATCATCTGAATGGGCGCAGATCTCTTCAAATCGATGTTCTGAAAACTTCCACGAATGTAAGATAACGATGAGTTGGTGCTTTAAAAAAAAGTACTTCCAAATAACCCCCAAATAAGCTTCACATGCTATGAAATGAGAGCTGAATGAGTTAAAAACGAGTTGCAGAGAAGACACAAGTTGAAGGCTGTCAGTGTTTGAAACAAAATGGATATTTGGATGATGTGTTCATGGTTTGTGAATCCACAGGAAAGCCATGAGCATAGAGACAAAGATGAGAAGAAAGAACTCTGTGGAATAAACTGCAAGTACCTTTTTCTAACTATGCTTGTGTTTTATTGTACATGTATATAATACATGGTTTACCAGTAACTTTATGATGTATGTATGCTCATACTTTGTGCAAAAGAATAGGCAAACCATTAATGATTCTGAAGAAATAAGAAAGCTGTACACCCTTGGTTCTCCCCTCTATAAAACTGCCACAGCTGCCACAGCTGTTAATCTTCGTGGGGGTAGGGCTGGGGGGTGGCGGGGATGAGGGGGAGTGAGGATGCGGTTATTTTAAAACTAGTCGATGGATCAAGGCAAATTTATGCTTGATTTAGTGCACTTTGGGGCATTTTAGTAAAGTGGTAAAACCTCCAACAATAGTGAGAAAAGCATTGTAATAAAACTAAAAAATGACTGACAGATTGTCAAATTATATCATATCCCTTTTTCAAACTGATTTCAACCCTTTTCAACGTAACAAATGTTATCTTTAGTTGCTTACTATTTGGATATTTTCACTATTCATATCTGAGAGAATTGGTCGATGCTTCTGTTAATTGTAATTTGAACATAACGTAGCATTTAGTTTATCAATTCAGATGTCCTAATATTTTCTCACAATGCTAAGATACAAGAGACTGATAAAACTTTCCATATTTGATTCATTCAATGCAGAAAAAGAAAAAAGAATTTAATTGATTACCATGATATAAATTTGTAATAAGAAGAGGGACTCAATTAGAAAGTGGGCCTTAAGCATAAATCTCTTGGATGAAAGAGTAAGTTGTTAATGATAACCAGATTTTTCTTTAATCAAAATGCTTTCAAAATCATGAAAATGGGTCACATTTTTGAAGCATTGTTATAACTTAATAAATCATGAATTGTATGTAATTTCAGAATATTTGGCTGAACGGTATAATCAGCAAGTTAAAATAGTTATTATTAACCTCTCTTATGAAAAAAATGATAGAAAGCATTGATAATTGATAGGGTTTAAGGTGGCCAGTAATATGATTCTTTTAGTGTATAGGATGGTCTAAGGTACATATTCTGTAGATATTTGTTACCGGTAAATAAAGAGTAACAATTAACGATTAACAATTTTCATTTAAGATTTTCACTCTACTTCTTCATATGATTTGAATTTTACATACAGATATCAGCTATAGTTGAATGAACAATAATCATGCTTTGCATAAAAATTCATCAAAGTTTTTATAACTGCTAAGCAATGTCAAAACAATTATGACAACAGTTTATTTCTTTAAAAGTTTCTTTCATAAATACTTATAACAAATTCACAAAAAGTGACTAAATGATGATTCCATGAATGCAGGGAGCATCCCCAGATATGGTTATAATTGCTACTTAGTTTTCAAACAGTTGCTTGTTAATAGGAACTTAAATGACAGATTGTAGGTGTTTCTTTTATAATACAAATGTTCTCTATGAATAATCTTTTAAGACAAAAATATACATGTACATGATTGTCTTATTATCATTACAGCATACAACAATCAAAACCTTTAAAAGACAAGTTTTCATCATGAAAATATTACTGTTTAATGATTTGATGATGAAATATTGAATTAACAAATAAGCTGAACTGTTGTTTGTCAAAAACCTTGTCTAGTTGATACATAATGGTTTGCATTCATTATATTTCAAGAAAGATGATGTCAGAACAGTGTTTATAAAAGTTGACAGCCTTTCAACCATAAATATTATTTGCTGTATAAAATGGAAAAGTAACTAAAGCAAAATTACTCTACCAAATACAGATTCACCTGAGGATCACCAAATAAATAGAATGTGCATTATCAAAGTATGATTGAATACTATGGTGTAGGTGAAGAGATAAGATAGGAACTTTCTTATCAGTAAAACTAGGTAATGAAAAGCTGAGTTTGATCTGAATAAGAACAGAACAGAACAGAACAGACTTTTATTTAGACTTGTACAAAGTACATCATCTACAACATATATAAAGTACAATTTGATGTCAACGTGACAAACATATCCTGACAGTTACAAGAAATAGTTATGAAAAGAAAAAAAGAAAATATTAAGTTGTAAATCTTTGTTATCTTTGGAGGTAAACATATACATAATTATGAGTCAGTATTTAAAAGAGCATTCCTTTTTGTAAGAGTCTCTTTAATAAACAAACAAAGCTTAATTAGTTCATCTTTCTGACAGGTCTGTAATAGAATAGTAAATTTATAAAATGAAGGTCTAATGTAGTATTTTTTCTTAATATACTTTTGTCTGATGCTTGCAAAACATTGACAAATACATATTAAGTGATATTCATCTTCGACGTCAGTGGAATTGCATAATAAACAAGTTCTTTCTTCTCTTGGTAATCGGTTTCTAGAATATCTACCTGTTTGTATGTGCAAGGGATGACATGATAACCTAATTCTACAAAAATAAAATCGAAAGCTTTTTGGAAGTATATCTAAATAAGATAACGCTTGGATCTGTTTGATGATTAGATCTGGTTAAAAGTTCATTTGTTCATTCTAATGTCTCAAATGAGTACCCACAACATAGGTTTTAAAGAATCAATAATTGCTGAATATGCCTTTTATCTGGACATCTCCTTCACCCATTCCTCCATGTAAAATGTGTGACTTGATTAATTTGAAAGCAAAAGCAGATGTTAGAAAATGGTTTTAAAGCAACTAACTTAGAGAGTTGTGTTTTGGGTGATATAAACATTATTAATTTGATATGAAAAGGACAATCTCACAGATTGAGATCTTTAACTTTTACGAAAAAATTGTCTTATTCAATTGAAATGACAACATATTTTCTAAAGTAATATAAGACTAGATTATTGACAGCTTTCTAACCCCAATCATAATTATTTAGAAAAGATAAAAAACATTTATTTTTTATTTACAAACCATTTAAACTGGTGTTTCTCTAAACAACAATCTAACCTTCAATGACATTTAAACAGTTTGTTGCAGACTACTCTGGAAACATTGTGGGAAAAGGGGAAATTGCTATTATTGAGCAATTTCCACTTTTCAAGCAATGTTTTTTGCCTTATCAGAAGATTATTTTCACTATCATCACATTTTGAAATGTCGCCTGCAAACTCTTTCAATTTGGGACAGTCGAAAATTTAGCGTTTGGTAAAGGGTTAATCCTTTCCCAAACAATAACGACATTTGACCACTTTGTTGCAGACGACTTTAGAAAACATTGTGGGAAAAGGAGAAATTGATTGTAACAAGCAATTTTTCCTTTTCCCACAAGGTTTTCTGCTCTTTCTGAAGAATATTTTTCAATTTCATTACATTTTGAAATGTCGTCTGCAATCTCTTTCAATTTGAAACAGTCAAAAATTTGTTGTTTGGGAAAGGGTGAAACGGTTTGCAGTATCAACAATATACATGTACACTGTAGATGTTCTTTATAAACCTTTCTAAACAGTTAAGAATGGTATTGGAAAGCTGTCAATAATCTAGTCTTCTGTTAATTTAGAAATTTATATTTTCATTTTATTGAAAGAAAACTTCTTATTTTAAATTGTTAAAATCACAACATGTGAGATAATCCTTTCAATTAAGTCTATTGAGGCTTAACAGTATGATCTATGGCACTTAATAGTATTGTCAAGGTCTGAATTGACTGAAGGAAGATTTAAACTCGACATGAAGAGGGTGGTGCTATTTGTTGTTTAGAAGGTCGCCAATAATCTTGATACATTGGCTTTTCTTGAGAACGTTTCATTCTGACTGACGACTCATTTGTTAAACAACGTGGAGGTTTGATTTGTCTTGGAGAATGTATTTTCTAGCTGTCATTCACTTTGTTTTGATCGAGGGGGCGGGTTTCGAGTCGTATGGAGCGTCGCCTCAATTCTACTCAATAAGCTGTTACGCTTCAAATGTAAGCTGCTTTGTGTGTAAATAAATGTCTTTATTCTATTTTTACTGTCCTATCTTATCTATCTTTATATTGTGATACGACAAAAGAGACTTTCGTCTAACTTCTTAATTGATCTGAGCGTTGGTTTGGAACTCGCCTTTTGCAAGCCGCTAGATGCTGTATACTACTACACCCCCAATCCGAACACATCGGGTTTATCCAATAGAAAACACCTCTGAAATAATAGGGATGACGCCATATTGTTTCCCGCGAGAATGACGTCACTTTCTTTCGTTTCTAAAATTAGATCTTGAATGTAAAATAAAAAAATGTCGTTAAATTTGATTGAGGAAACAAGTATACATGTCACAACAACAAGTTCGCCATTTGGTATGAGTTACTGATCAAAAGTGATTAAAAAGGATGTCCAACACTTCCATACACAATGAACTACTTAACGTGCACGCTTAGAAAATGTGTTAATTGGCGGATGCCGATTTACCCGAAAAAATGTAGCTCTACACTTATATCCGAGGTGTATTTCACAGCTCACGGAAATACCCGAGTAGTTCCGATTGCCCCTACACGTCAGTTTCGGCCACGTGACCACGCCGGAAAAGGGGGACTATTTTCTGAGCCCGTCACAGAGATAAATGTGGGAGCGTAGAGGGAACCAATTTACTCTGGTAGAGATTGATCTCACGTAATGGATAAATATGAAAGGCGGGTACATTTGTAATTTGTTTTGCTCATTAGGACAAATTGTCAGTGTATAACGAACCTGCAGTAAGAAGAAACAATCCACGAATGCTCCTTCTTGAAAATTATGATAATAAGAGAGCCAAACAATGAACTTTAAATTGAGGCTTGTTAAGAATTGGTTGATCTCTTCGTTTATCCAAACCATTATTTCGGGAAATAAAATTCGAAAAAAAGAACAACATTCAGTTGCAAGCTTTGATCTACTTTGCTTTTCATCGCATTTATTTTACTTAGAATTTGGGATTACCGTATGAGGCAAGAGGTAAATATGAAACGATTCAACCATGAAGTAATCTGGAAGGCCACAAAGCGCATGAGTGTCGTTCAAGGATAAGTGTTGCAACACGCTCGCCATATAATTAGCGGATTACCCGTGCTGAATGGCGTGGTTGCATGAACTCACGATATTTCACGATATTTCTGTTGGCCAAAATTGAGACTTTTGTGTGCAGTAATTATATATTATGTAATTTCACCTTATAAAAGCCGGGTGTTTTGGAGATTTACGCCAAACGACTTTAGCCACAGCCAGGGAAGGACGTATGTTTGAAAATACGTCTCTTAATTTTGGATTTCTACAACGAAAAGGTAATTCGTTATTCTGTCTGGTTTTAATTTCCCCCAATGTCATTCTGTAAGTTGTGTATACTTTTACCAAACGCCAATTTTCTACTGTCTACTGATGTAGTAGAAAACATTGTGGGGAAAGGTGAAATTGCTCGTTTGTTTAACGTTATTTGGTTCGATTCTTCAACATTGCTGTTTATTACAGATCGCTCGTATGGTCGAAGTAGGTTGGAGCTAGATGAATGGTGGCATCCAATTGCATACAATGACGACCGACCCAAGATATGTTTCGATTCTTTCCATATTTCTATATTCATATTTCTTTCCATATAGTTTAGTAGCTTATTTACCAGCAAATCAAACGAAGTATATGACGTTCGCATTTCTTTATCTTTATATTTCAGCAGCGATAGGCCTACATGTGCCGTGATTTGGAGCCCACCGTAGATAAGTTAAGTATTTTTTTTTTCATTGTCGATTTGCAATGTTATGTATAGGTTTATTGTATATATTGTAATATATTGTATAGTTTGTAGCGTGATTGTATAGTTGTTTACATTGTATTTTATCTTCCCCTTTCTTTTCTACTCTCCATTTGTATTCTTTGTACATTTAACACTGTCTTGTTTTATAACTTTTGTATGTTGTGCCCTGTCATTTTTGAATATACCAAAAGGCCCTTTTAAACACACTGCATTTTTTTTAAAATCGCACCCTCCCTATATATACAACCCCTTTTAAAAATGAACAAAACTTAAAATAATATTACACGCATTGTCATTTTTAAAAGTACACCCACACTCCGTCCCTTTTAAACTTGTGATAAGATTTGTCTGAAATATAGGTAGTCCCTTTTAAAACGCTTACAACAGAATAGTACACCGCCCCTTTTAAATTTGTGATAAGAGTACTATTTGTTGGTAAGCTTAGAGTTTAAGGTATATGCTCATAGATTTTTAACTCAAATCAATTTACTTTCTCCTTTCAGCAGCCACCTGACCACGATTTAACTTCACACACTTATAGATATAGATTGTCCCTTTTAAAACGCTTACCATGAAATAGTACACCGCCCCTTTTAAAATTGTGATAAGAGTACTATTTGTTGGTAAGCTTAGAGTTTATGGTATCTGTTCAAAGATGTTTTACTCTTATCAATTCATTTTCTCCTTTCAGCAGCCACACGATCATGATTTAACTACAGCCATTTTGAATATATTTCAGAGGAACCCTTCCTGTGCAGAGATTTCAACACTTCAGCCATTTTGAATATATTTTCGCCATCTGTAGCAGTATGATCTACCAGATATCTTTTTGTTTCAGAGCACCGTTTCTTTGCAGAGATTTCGACGCTTCATGAACAATTGCACCCAGTGCATCTACGGACGACCGATGGTATGTGAACATAGATTTAATATGAATTCGTATGACGTTGATGCTGTTTAACCAAGTACCCAATGCCACTTTTTCTACCCTCTACTTATAGATTAGAAAACATTGTGGGAAAAGGTGAGATTACTCGTTATGAGCAATTACTCATTTTTCAACAGTGTTCCAGAGTCGTCTGTAACAAAATTGTAAAATATTGTTATTGTTTTGTAATTTGTTAATATATCATTTCAATATATTTTCGTAATCAAAAGTAATATCTATCAATACATGGATTATTATAAGCATCTCTTTTAGTTTCAGATAATCCTGTCTGTGCAGAGATTTCAACGCTTCATGAACAATTGCAACCCAGTGCATCTACGGATGACCGATGGTATGTGAACATAGAACTTGTTGACTCATTACCAAGCGCCAGATTGTCTACTGTCTACTGATATAGTAGAAAACATTGTGTTGAAATGTGAAATTGTTCGTTATGAGCAATTTCTCCTCTTCCAACAGTGTTTTCCACTGTCGTCTGCAACAAAGTGGTACAATGTTGTTATTGTTTAGTAATGGGTTATCCTCAGCCATATCTACCAATACATTCTGTAAGTTGTGTATACTTTGTTTAACGTTATTTGGTTCGAGTCTTCAGCATTGCTGTTTATTACAGATCGCTCGTATGGTCGAAGTAGGTTGGAGCTAGATGAATGGTGGCATCCAATTGCATACAATGACGACTGACCCAATATATGATTCGATTCTTTCCATATTCTATATTCATATTTCTTTCCATATAGTTTAGTAGCTTATTTACCAGCAAATCAAACAAGGTATATGACGTTCGCATTTCTTTATCTTTATATTTCAGCAGCGATAGGCCTACATGTGCCGTGATTTGGAGCCCACCGTAGATAAGTTAAGTAATTTTTTTTTCATTGTCGATTTGCAACGTTATGTATAGGTTTATTGTATATATTGTAATATAGTGTATTGTATATAGTTTGTAGCGTGATTGTATAGTTGTTTACATTGTATTTCTTTATCTTCTTTCTTTTCTACTCTCCACTTGAATTCTTTGTACATTTAACACTGTCTTGATTTAAAACTTTTGTATGTTGTGCCCTGTCTAATATTACACAAAGTCATTTTTTAATTTACCAAACGGCCCTTCTAAACACACTGCATTTTATTTTTAAATCGCACCCTCCCTATATATACTACCCCTTTTAAAAAGGAACAAAACTTAAAATAACATTACACGCATTGTCATTTTTAAAAGTACACCCACATTCCGTCCCTTTTAAACTTGTGATAAGATTTGTCTGAAATATAGGTAGTCCCTTTTAACACGCTTTCAACAGAATAGTACACCGCCCCTTTTAAATTTGTGATGAGAGTACTATTTGTTGGTAAGCTTAGAGTTTAAGGTATATGTTCATAGATTTTTAACTCAAATCAATTTGCTTTCTCCTTTCAGCAGCCACCTGACCACGATTTAACTTCACACACTTATAGATATAGATTGTCCCTTTTAAAACGCTTACCATGAAATAGTACACCGCCCCTTTTAAAATTGTGATAAGAGTACTATTTGTTGGTATGCTTAGAGTTTATGGTATCTGTTCAAAGATGTTTTACTCTTATCAATTCATTTTCTTATTTCAGCAGCCACACGATCATGATTTAACTACAGCCATTTTGAATATATTTCAGAGGAACCCATCCTGTGCAGAGATTTCAACACTTCAGCCATTTTGAATATATTTTCGCCATCTTTAGCAGTATGATCTACCAGATATCTTTTTGTTTCAGAGCACCGTTTCTTTGCAGAGATTTCGACGCTTCATGAACAATTGCACCCAGTGCATCTACGGACGACCGATGGTATGTGAACATAGATTTGATATGAATTCGTATGACGTTGATGCTGTTTAACCAAGTACCCAATGCCACTTTTTCTACCCTCTACTTATAGATTAGAAAACATTGTGGGAAAAGGTGAGATTACTCGTTATGAGCAATTACTCATTTTTCAACAGTGTTCCAGAGTCGTCTGTAACAAAATTGTAAAATATTGTTATTGTTTTGTAATTTGTTAATATATCATTTCAATATATTTTCGTAATCAAAAGTAATATCTATCAATACATGGATTATTATAAGCATCTCTTTTAGTTTCAGATAATCCTGTCTGTGCAGAGATTTCAACGCTTCATGAACATTTGCAACCCAGTGCATCTACGGATGACAGATGGTATGTGAACATAGAACTTGTTGACTCATTACCAAGCGCCAAATTGTCTACTGTCTACTGATATAGTAGAAAACATTGTGGTGAAATGTGAAATTGTTCGTTATAAGCAATTTCTCCTCTTCCAACAGTGTTTTCCAAAGTCGTCTGCAACAAAGTGGTACAATGGTGTAATTGTTTAGTAATGGGTTATCCTCAGCCGTATCACCAATACATTCTATAAGTTGTGTATACTTTATTTGACGTTATTTGGTTCGAGTCTTCAGCATTGCTGTTTATTACAGATCGCTCGTATGGTCGAAGTAGGTTGGAGCTAGATGAATGGTGGCATCCAATTGCATACAATGACGACCGACCCAATATATGATTCGATTCTTTCCATATTCTATATTCATATTTCTTTCCATATAGTTTAGTAGCTTATTTACCAGCAAATCAAACAAGGTATATGACGTTCGCATTTCTTTATCTTTATATTTCAGCAGCGATAGGCCTACATGTGCCGTGATTTGGAGCCCACCGTAGATAAGTTAAGTAATTTTTTTTTCATTGTCGATTTGCAACGTTATGTATAGGTTTATTGTATATATTGTAATATAGTGTATTGAATATAGTTTGTAGCGTGATTGTATAGTTGTTTACATTGTATTTCTTTATCTTCTTTCTTTTCTACTCTCCACTTGAATTCTTTGTACATTTAACACTGTCTTGATTTAAAACTTTTGTATGTTGTGCCCTGTCTAATATTACACAAAGTCATTTTTTAATTTACCAAACGGCCCTTCTAAACACACTGCATTTTATTTTTAAATCGCACCCTCCCTATATATACTACCCCTTTTAAAAATGAACAAAACTTAAAATAACATTAAACGCATTGTCCTTTTTAAAAGTACACACACACTCCGTCCCTTTTAAACTTGTGATAAGATTTGTCTGAAATATAGGTAGTCCCTTTTAAAATGCTAACAACAGAATAGTACACCGCCCCTTTTAAATTTGTGATGAGAGTACTATTTGTTGGAAGGCTTAGAGTTTAAGGTATATGCTCATAGATTTTTAACTCAAATCAATTTGCTTTCTCCTTTCAACAGCCACCTGACCACGATTTAACTTAACACACTTATA
The DNA here is from genome assembly GCA_947846245.1 of Cerastoderma edule. Taxonomy (NCBI): domain Eukaryota; kingdom Metazoa; phylum Mollusca; class Bivalvia; order Cardiida; family Cardiidae; genus Cerastoderma; species Cerastoderma edule. Next base: position 22,089,383 of record OX401416.1, read on the forward strand.
GATATAGATTGTCCCTTTAAAAACGCTTACCATAAAATAGTACATCGCCCCTTTTAAAATTGTGATAAGAGTACTATTTGTTGGTAAGCTTAGAGTTTATGGTATCTGTTCATAGATGTTTTACTCTTATCAATTTATTTTCTTATTTCAGCAGCCACACGATCATGATTTAACTACATCCATTTTGAATATATTTCAGAGGAACCATTCCTGTGCAGAGATTCCAACACTTCAGTCATTTTGAATATATTTTCGCCATCTTTAGCAGTATGATCTACCAGATATCTTTTTGTTTCAGAGCACCGTTTCTTTGCAGAGATTTCGACGCTTCATGAACAATTTCACCCAGTGCATCTACGGATGACCGATGGTATGTGAACATAGATTTGATACGAATTTGTATGACGTTGATGCTGTTTAACCAAGTACCCAATGCCACTTTTTCTACCCGCTTCTTATATATTAGAAAACATTGTAGGAAAAGGTGAAATTGCTCGTTATGAGCAATAATTCATTTTTCAACAGTATTTTCCAGAGTCGTCTGTAACAAAGTGGTAAAATATTGTTATTGTTTTGTAATTTGTTAATATATCATTTCAATATACTTTCGTAATCAAAAGTAATATCTACCAATACATGGATTATTCTAAGCATCTCTTTTTGTTTCAGATAATCCTGTCTGTGCAGAGATTTCAACGCTTCATGAACAATTGCAACCCAGTGCATCTACGGATGACCGATGGTATGTGAACATAGAACTTGTTGACTCATTACCAAGCGCCAAATTGTCTACATTCTACTGATATAGTAGAAAACATTGTGGTGAAATGTGAAATTGTTCGTTATAAGCAATTTCTCCTCTTCCAACAGTGTTTTCCACTGTCGTCTGCAACAAAGTGGTACACTGTTGTTATTGTTTAGTAATGGGTTATCCTCAGCCGTATCTACCAATACATTCTGTTAGTTGTGTATACTTTGTTTAACGTTATTTGGTTCGAGTCTTCAGCATTGCTGTTTATTACAGATCGCTCGTATGGTCGAAGTAGGTCAGAGCTAGATGAATGGTGGCATCCAATTGCATACAATGACGACCGACCCAAGATATGTTTCGATTCTTTCCATATTTCTATATTCATATTTCTTTCCATATAGTTTAGTGGCTTATTTACCAGCAAATCAAACGAAGTATATGACGTTCGCATTTCTTTATCTTTATATTTCAGCAGCGATAGGCCTACATGTGCCGTGATTTGGAGCCCACCGTAGATAAGTTAAGTATTTTTTTCATTGTCGATTTGCAACGTTATGTATAGGTTTATTGTATATATTGTAATATATTGTATTGTAAATAGTTTGTAGCGTGATTGTATAGTTGTTTACATTGTATTTCTTTATCTTCTCCTTTCTTTTCTAGTCTCCACTGGTATTCTTTGTACATTTAACACTGTCTTGTTTTTTAACTTTTGTATGTTGTGCCCTGTCTAATATTACACAAAGTCATTTTTAAATATACCAAACGGCCCTTCTAAACACACTGCATCATTTTTTTTTAATCGCACCCTCCCTAAATATACTACCCCTTTTAAAAATGAACCAAAAATTTAAATAACATTACACGCATTGTCATTTTTAAAAGTTCACCCACACTCCGTCCCTTTTAAACTTGTGATAAGATTTGCCTGAAATACGGGTAGTCCCTTTTAAAACGCTTACAACAGAATAGTACACCGCCCCTTTTAAATTTGTGATAAGAGTACTATTTGTTGGTAAGCTTAGAGTTTAAGGTATATGTTCATAGACGTTTTACTCAAATCAATTTGCTCTCTCCTTTCAGCAGCCACCTGACCACGATTTAACTTCACACCCTTATAGATATCGATTGTCCCTTTTAAAACGCTTACCATAAAATAGTACACCGCCCCTTTTAAAATTGTGATAAGAGTACTATTTGTTGGTAAGCTTAGAGTTTATGGTATCTGTTCATAGATGTTTTACTCTTTTCATTTTGCTTTCTCCTTTCAGCAGCCACACGATCATGATTTAACTACAGCCATTTTGAATATATTTCAGAGGAACCCTTCCTGTGCAGAGATTTCAACACTTCAGCCATTTTGAATATATTTTCGCCATCTGTAGCAGTATGATCTACCAGATATCTTTTTGTTTCAGAGCACCGTTTCTTTGCAGAGATTTTAACGCTTCATGAACAATTGCAACCCAGTGCATCTACGGATGACCGATGGTATGTGAACATAGATTTGATACGAATTCGTATGACGTTGATGCTGTTTAACCAAGTACCAAATGCCACTTTTTCTACCCTCTACTTATATATTAGAAAACATTATGGGAAAAGGTGAGATTACTCGTTACGAGCAATTACTCATTTTTCAACAGTGTTTTCCAGAGTCTCTTGTAACAAAGTGGTAAAATATTGTTATTGTTTTGTAATTTGTTAATATATCATTTCAATATACTTTCGTAATCAAAAGTAATATCTACCAATACATGGATTATGCTAAGCATCTCTTTTTGTTTCAGATAATCCTGTCTGTGCAGAGATTTTTAAACGCTTCATGAACAATTGCAACCCAAGTGAACCTTAAGATTGCAAATGGTAGGTGGATATAGCTTTGTTTGATTGATTAGTACTTTTCACCTTGTAGACATTTACCATGGTTCCACGCCAGCAGCAACTGCTCATGGTATGCTCACCGATTAATTAATATCACATTGAAATGGTAATTGCTTAAAGGTGCTTGATCATAAAATTTGAAAGTAAAACAAAATGTCATTGACATTATAGAGTTGTTGTACTTTTGTTCGATATACACCTATTGGTATCGTATTTAATTCAGGAAGCGTCAATTAAGTATCTTCAACCCATGTCCTGCTTATTAATTTCTAGAAATCATCTTCAAATGTTCCTGAAATCTGTTAACACTCACTATATAGGTGTTTTTAAGATTGAATGTGAATTTCAGGTCATCTTTATGGTTGATCAAAGTCTGCAATGATGATCCAAGGTAAGATCTCATTATATTCATATATATCACAACACAACCATTTATTTCAAAATTACTTTCATGACTGCATTACACGTCGCCATAAACAGGTGTTGGTGATCAATTCTATCAAATTTTTAAATGCACAATGAACCTTCTATCCACTTTTCTGTATAGTATATTTGAGAACGATAAAGATCGAAGCTTTTGATACTATTATTCTGTAACTGTATTTAGGCCTATGATGATACGCGTCTTTAACAATGTTATAGTCCTCAGAATTATTTAATCATCAACAACTCTTGTTTACACATATATTGCTTAAAACACTCTACCTTCTCTTTTCAGTAGCCCCTTGAAAAGTTTTCATTTCAGAAATCCTAGATCCTAGAGGGAAGAGGCGTGTCCGTAGAGCATGCTTTCGTGTCCGTATATCGTGTCCGTATAGCATGCTTTCGTGTCCATATATCGTGTCTGTGTCCGTATAGTATGCTTTTGTGTCCGAATATCGTGTCCGTATAGCATGCTTTCGTGTCCGTTTATAGAGTCCGCATAACATGCTTTCGTGTCCGTATATCGTGTCCGTGTCCGTATAGCATGCTTTCGTGTCTGTATATCGTCTCCGTATAGCATGCTCTCGTGTCCGTATATTGTGTCCGTATAGCATGCTAAGACTGAATGGCAATGGCGAAGACTGAATGGCGAAGACTGAATAAGACTGAATAGTGAAGACTGAATGGCGAAGACTGAATGGCGGAGACTGAATAAGACTGAATGGCGAAGACTGAATAAGACTGAATGGCGAAGACTGAATAAGACTGAATGGCGAAGACTGAATAAGACTGAGTCTGAATACGACTGAATGGCGAAGACTAAATACGACTGAATGGTGAAGACTGAATGGCAATGGCGAAGACTGAATGGCGAAGACTGAATGGCGAAGACTGAATCGCGAAGACTGAATGGCGAAGACTGAATGGCGAAGACTGAATGGCGAAGACTGAATGGCGAAGACTGAATGGCGAAGACTGAATGGCGAAGACTGAATGGCGAAGTCGAAACGGTGGTACCAGCAACGCACGGACTGATAAGCTAAACATACAATTGCTCTATGGTGAGTATAACTTGACTTTTCGTGAAATCGTTGTTTTGCCAGACCTGTTATCTTTTACCAATATACTTAAAAGCGTCTGTGTAATACTTTAAATGTCACATCACCTTTACAGGGACTAGCATCGGTACAGTTAACATATATTAAAGATGATTTAAAGAAATGCCTTTTTAGCCAAATAAATGTTAAATTGGATATTTATTATCCGTTTTGTTTATTTTCAGAAAAATAAATCGCCTTGGCAAAAGATCAAACTACACCTCGGAAACCATACTCATGAACAGACATGCAGCGTTCGACTCAAATCCAGCGGTTGTGTTAGACTGGAAACCACGATATAATAACTTTGATCGAAGTACCTTCTCCGTGATATTAGTCATCAGACATTTAATAGACACCACTGTGAATGTGTATGTGTGTGTGTTTGTGTTAGTTGAGCTTTTGCTTTTACTTTAGATTGAATCGATGGAATAGAATGTAACTTTAAAATACAGATTAGTAGTTCGTTCGAATACTAAATGCGTTTCCAACGTGTTTATTTGTTGTTCATCAAACGTAATGAGGTCCGACATATCACGCGATCTGACACTGACAAACGGATAGAGGTTTCCCAGACTCTGGGTTTTTCCTCGGCGAGACAGTTCGCATACGTTTTCAACAAATATCATGTTACTTAGTCAATTATAAAAGATGCTGAATATTTTTGATATAGTAATTGCTAAGGTTTCTTTGTTAAAGAAAAGTTTTGAACAGTCTTCAATTGTTGTAGTATTAAAATGTTTGTAAATGTTAATACTCAATCAGTGTGCTACGCATTAGACGGTCGATCTTAATGATTATTCACTTTAAATGGTATGAATAATGGGCTTTGTATAAGGTGTCCGTCATGATAAAAATTATTCTTTTTACACGTTAAATTGTTTTGAACAATTCCATTTTTAAGTCTTATTCAGTTACTTTTACAGTTATAACGAATTTGTTGAGTACGCGTTATAAAATATTGTTTTGAACAATTCCTTTTTTAAATCTTATTCAGTTACTTTTACAGTCATAGCGAATTTGTTGAGTACACGTTATGAAATAATGTTTTAAACAATTCCATTTTTAAGTCTTATTCAGTTACTGTACAGTTATAACGAATTTGTTGTGTACACGTTATAAAATATTGTGTTGAACAATTGCATTTTTAAGTCTTATTCAGTTACTTTACAGTTATAACGAATTTGTTGTGTACATGTTATAAAATATTGTTTTGAACAATTCCATTTTTAAATCTTACTTAGTTACTTTACAGTTATAACAAATTTGTTGTGTACACGTTACAAAATATTGTTTTGAACAATTCCATTTTTAAGTCTCATTCACTTACTTTACAGTTATAACGAATTTGTTGTGTACACGTTATAAAATATTGTTTTGAACAATTGCATTTTTAAGTCTTATTCACTTACTTTCCAGTTATAACGAATTTGTTGTGTACACGTTACAAAATATTGACTTGAACAATTCCATTTTTAAGTCTCATTCAGTTACTTTACAGTTATAACAAATTTGTTGTGTACACGTTATAAAATATTGTTTTGAACAATTCCATTTTTAAGGCTTATTCATTTACTTTAAGGTTATAACGAATTTGTTGTGTACACGTTATAAAATATTGTTTTGAACAATTCCATTTTAAAATCTTATTCAGTTACGCCAATTCTTTTTATTCTTATTTAAATCTAGGCAATTGTAAGATAATATCTTTAGATTTTCCACTATCACTTCAAAATCAATGCATCAATCTACCACAGACATTTTTTTTTAACAGCCACAAGAGCGGATTGTCCAAATTATGCCAATATTGCACAAACTGGGAGAAATAGAAATAACCGACAATTTTGATTATTTAGGAATAACACTCAATTATACTGGTTCATTTGTACTGAACAATCAATATTTAAAAGGTAAAGCTTTAAGGGCGATTTGTGTTCCGTACAACAATATCAAACTGCACCAAGTATTACCGGACACTTCTTTATAATTGTTTGATTCATTTGTGATTTGTATTATATTGAACTATGCGAGCCCTATATGTGGTTTCTATAAAGCTAAAAATCTTGAGCAAGTTCCTTAAGTTCGGTAAATGAATGTTAGGGGTTAAAAGCAATGCTTGCATTGCAGCAGTATATGGCGAACTTTGGCGATATCCATTATATATAAAAAGATATGTTCAAATTATCAAATATTGGCTTATGTTATCACAAACGGATAATATTATATTGCAGACTGTATTTAGGAATGCACATGAGATATATTTAAAAGGTAATAAAGGTTGGATTTATAATGTAAAACAACTGTTAAATGAGTATAGATTCTCCTACGTTTTTGATACAGTAATGTTGTCAACAGAATAAATGTTTTAATTGGAATTCAAACAAAGGGAACTCGATAATTTCTATTAAAAACGGTATTCTGATGTATCAAGTAACGCTGTTCTAAGCACACTATATATTTTCACAAAATGATATCTCAATTTGAATACTAAAAACTCGAAGGATATGCATAATTTGGGTAACTATGTATCCTTAGCTTTACAAAGACGTTATAAAATTATTTAGTACCACAATAGTAGTATGTTATCTTTTTAGTTCTTAACATTTGTCCAACTATTTTCATCAGTAATAGTTTATTAAGCTGTCGTAAACACATCCATAATATTATGTTTAGCTCTAACAACAAAATGTCCTTTCTTGGACCAGAAAACTTTATAAAAATTCGACAAAAGCCCATCACATCATGGACTTTTATCAATTTTCATGTGTTTCAATGTATTGGTTATTTCTTCATATGTTAAGGTTCTCTCTACATATAAATTGTGTTCATCTGTTAATTTATTTACTTCAATGTTAGAAAATTCTTCATCTAAATTGAAAGTTGTATTTTTATGTTTTTCATCATAAAGATTTTCGTAGTAGTTTTTAGTTTCATTTAAGATGTCGGTTTGGGTTTAAATAGATGTTCCGCTGTACTTCTCTATGAAAGGCATTGATTTATTTATGGCGCTTGTTTCTCTAAGTTACAGAAATATTGTGTATTATTTTCGCCATATTATGGCTTAAGCTTTTGTAATTGTTATAATCTTCTACAGGATTAAATACTAGATTGAAATCTCTGCATATGATAAAACGTTCATTAGACAAAGTGTCTATGGTATTAAACATCCCAATTAAAACGTTTGGATTATCATCCGGTAGGTGCATATAAATTAACCAGAAGAAAACTAGTATCGCAGAACATATCTAAAATGATAAATCTCCCATTTGTGTCATTGACAATACTATTTACTTAAATATCAAGACCCCCTTTGCGTTAGCTTGACCATGGCTAAAGTAACATTTGCCATCCCTTTCAGAGTAAATTGTTTTTTTTTCATACTCTCGATAATGTGTTTCTTGTAAGCATACAATGTCTGCATTTGTTCTTTTAACAATGTGAACTGTCAATCATTTTTTATTCGTATTCAAACATCGACAATTGTAAGATTAAGTACTAGATTGAAATCTCCGCATATGATAAAATGTTCATTAGACAAAGTGTCTATGGTATTAAACATCCCAATGAATATGTTTGGATTATCATCCGTTAGGTGCATTTAAATTAACCAGAAGAAAACTAGTATCGCAGAACATATCTAAAATGATAAATATCCCATTTGTGTCATTGACAATACTATTCACTTAAATATCAAGACCCCCTTTGTGTTAGCTTGACCATGGCTAAAGTAACATTTGCCATCCCTTTCAGAGTGAATTGTTTTTTTCCATACTCTCGATAATGTGTTTCTTGTAAGCATACAATGTCTGCATTTTTTCTTTTAACAATGTGAACAGTCAATTACTTTTTATTCGCATTCAAACATCGACAATTGTAAGATACTATCTTTAGATTATCCACGATCAGTTATAAATGAGTTCAAAACCAATACATAAATCTACCATAGACATTTTTATAACATCCACAAGAGTGGATTGTCCAAAATTTAAGTCTTGATAAATTATGCCAATACTGCACAAACTGGGGGCTGGGAGTAAATACAGAAAAACTGAGATAGTAGTACTTAGAAAAGGGTTGTACATTTGAAGATGAGAAATGGTATTACAACAATGATAAAATAGAAATAACCGACAATTATACTGGTTCATTTGTACTGAACAATCAATTATTAAAAGGTAAAGCTTTAAGGGCGATTTATGTTCTGTACAACAATATTAAACTACACCAAGTATTACCGGACACTTCTTTACAATTGTTTGATTCATTTGTGCATTTGTGGTGTCTATATTGAACTATGCAAGCCCTATATGGGGTTTCTATAAAGCTAAAAATCTTGAGCAAATTCACCTTAAGTTCTGTAAATGGATCTTAGGGGTAAAAAGCAATGCTTGCATTGCAGCAGTATATGGCGAACTTTGGCGATACCCATTATAAATAAATAGATATGTTCAAATTATCAAATATTGGCTTATGTTATCACAAACGGATGATATTATATTGCAGACCGTATTTAGGAATGCACATGAGATATATTTAAAGGGTAATAAAGGTTGGATTTATAATGTAAAACAACTGTCAAATGAGTATGGCTTCTCCTACGTTTTTGATACAGTAATGTTGTCGACAGAATAAATGTTTTTATTGGAATTCAAACAAAGGGAACGCGATAATTAATATTAAAAATGGCATTCTGGTGTATCAAGTAACGCTGTTCTAAGCACACTATATATTTTCACAAAAAGAGATCTCAATTTGAATACTAAAAACTCGAAGGATATGCATAATTTGGGTAACTATGTATCCTTAGCTTTACAACGACGTACTAAACTTATTTACTACCACAATAGTAGTATGTTATCTGTTTAGTACTTAACATTTTTGCAAATATTTTCAGTAATAGTTTATTAAGCTGTCGTAAACACATCCATAATATTATGTTTAGCTCTAACAACTAAATGTCCTTTCTTGGACCAGAAAACTTTATAAAAATTCGACAAAAGTCCATCACATCATGGACTTTTATCAATTTTCATGTGTTTCAATGTATTGGTTATTTCTTCATATGTTAAGGTTCTATCTACATATAAATTGTGTTCATCTGTTTATTTATTTACTTCAATGTTAGAAAATTCTTCATCTAGATTGAAAGTTGTATTTTTATGTTTTTCATCATAAAGATTTTCGTAGTAGTTTTTAGTTTCATTTTTGATGTCGGTCTGGTTATAAATACATGTTCCATTGTCCTTCTCTATGAAAGGCATTGATTTATTTATGGCGTTTTGTTTCTCTAAGTTACAGAAATGTTGTGTATTTTTTCGCCATATTATGGCTTAAGCATTTGTAATTGTTATAATCTTCTACAGGATTAAGTACTAGATTGAAATCTCTGCATATGATAAAACGTTCATTAGACAAAGTGTCTATGGTATTAAACATCCCAATTAAAACGTTTGGATTATCATCCGGTAGGTGCATATAAATTAACCAGAAGAAAACTAGTATCGCAGAACATATCTAAAATGATAAATCTCCCATTTTTGTCATTGACAATACTATTTACTTAAATATCAAGACCCCCTTTGCGTTAGCTTGACCATGGCTAAAGTAACATTTGCCATCCCTTTCAGAGTAAATTGGTTTTTTTTTCATACTCTCGATAATGTGTTTCTTGTAAGCATACAATGTCTGCATTTGTTCTTTTAACAATGTGAACTGTCAATCATTTTTTATTCGTATTCAAACATCGACAATTGTAAGATTAAGTACTAGATTGAAATCTCCGCATATGATAAAACGTTCCTTAGACAAAGTGTCTATGGTATTAAACATCCCAATGAAAATGTTTGGATTATCATCCGTTAGGTGCATATAAATTAACCAGAAGAAAACTAGTATCGCAGAACATATCTAAAATGATAAATATCCCATTTGTGTCATTGACAATACTATTTACTTAAATATCAAGACCCCCTTTGCGTTAGCTTGACCATGGCTAAAGTAACATTTGCCATCCCTTTCAGAGTGAATTGTTTTTTTCATACTCTCGATAATGTGTTTCTTGTAAGCATACAATGTCTGCATTTTTTCTTTTAACAATGTGAACAGTCAATTATTTTTTATTCGCATTCAAACATCGACAATTGTAAGATACTATCTTTAGATTATCCACGATCAGTTATAAATGAGTTCAAAACCAATACATAAATCTACCATAGACATTTTTATAACATCCACAAGAGCGGATTGTCCAAAATTTAAGTCTTGATAAATTATGCCAATACTGCACAAACTGGGGGCTGGGAGTAAATACAGAAAAACTGAGATAGTAGTACTTAGAAAAAGGGGTTGTACATTTGAAGATGAGAAATGGTATTACAACAATGATAAAATAGAAATAACCGACAATTTTGATTATTAAAGAATAGCACTCAATTATACTGGTTCATTTGTACTGAACAATCAATATTTAAAAGGTAAAGCTTTAAGGGCGATTTATGTTCTGTACAACAATATTAAACTACACCAAGTATTACCGGACACTTCTTTACAATTGTTTGATTCATTTGTGGTGTCTATATTGAACTATGCAAGCCCTATATTGGGTTTCTATAAAGCTAAAAATCTTGAGCAAGTTCACCTTAAGTTCTGTAAATGGATCTTAGGGGTAAAAAGCAATGCTTGCATTGCAGCAGTATATGGCGAACTTTGGCGATACCCATTATAAATAAACAGATATGTTCAAATTATCAAATATTGGCTTATGTTATCACAAACGGACGATATTATATTGCAGACCGTATTTAGGAATGCACATGTGATATATTTAAAGGGTAATAAAGGTTGGATTTATAATGTAAAACAACTGTCAAATGAGTATGGCTTCTCCTACGTTTTTGATACAGTAATGTTGTCGACAGAATAAATGTTTTTATTGGAATTCAAACAAAGGGAACTCGATGATTTTAAAAATGGTATTCTGGTGTATCAAGTATCGCTGTTCTAAGCACACTATATATTTTCACAATAAGAGATCTCAATTTAAATACTCAAAACTCGAAGGATATGCATAATTTGGGTAACTATGTATCCTTAGCTTTACAAAGACGTACTAAACTTATTTACTACCACAATAGTAGTATATTATCTGTTTAGTACTTAACATTTTTCCAAACATTTCAGTAATAGTTTATTAAGCTGTCGTAAACACATCCATAATATTATGTTTAGCTCTAACAACAAAATGTCCTTTCTTGGACCAGAAAACTTTATAAAAATTCGACGAAAGCCCATCACATCCTAGACTTTTATCAATTTTCATGTGTTTCAATGTATTGGTTATTTCTTCATATGTTAAGGTCCTCTCTACATATAAATTGTGTTCATCTGTTAATTATTCAGATTAGCAAAAATGCAGACTCTTTTTCTTTTAAAGATGTTTTATATTCATTTTTACTTCGTTTTTTTGGCTTTAAATAATACTTTAAAAGAAGCGTTCAATATGTGCTTTGTTTATGGAGGCTTTTACTATGCTGTTTAAAAATCAAATGAATAAAACTCTACTATTGTCACTTTATCATGTAATCCATCATTACTTGCTACACCATCTCCGTTTTTTTAATCTCTTGTAATGTATCTTTTAGTAAATGCACCAGAAATTGTAGATGTGTTTCCTCCTTATTTCAAGATATGTTTTGTCCAATTAAACTGTCGTAAACACATCCATAATATTATGTTTTTGCGATTTGTTGCTTGTCAAATGATTACCCAAAACAATTAAATAAATTCATTATTACGTACTCTGGGTTTGTTTGTTTAATAATCCACACTTGAATCGTATTCTGATCCTGATATTCATGAGCCACAATCTGAGGACCAATGTCTTTTTCGACCATGACCAAGGAAACGATAAAACAAAGAAACACATGAAGCATTCTTTACTCTACCGACTATATATCACCCAACACAGTATTGAAGGCTGACAAGCAGTGATAACCCTCAAACATTGCTTTGTAAAAGCAGTACTCAACATCTGAGATACCCTGGCAGGCTTTCTCCGTACACTAGTATGATTAAAGGTGATTGTTCACTGAAGAGGAATTCAGAAAGTTAAAATAAATTGTATTGCTTGGTATACAATTATTGAAATAATAATACATACAGGAAGCGTACAGTCATTTTGTTAGTAAACAAATTCCCAAACATCTGTGAACAAGCATCTTTTAGCTTTCTGTACAATTGAAAGCAACGATGTATGTAAAACTTCATTACCAAATGGTCCTAATGAGAAATGTATTGAGTTCAAACAAGCTCAAAAAGCCAAAATCACGATGAATATTATTCTGTCGATTTTTATTGTGATTATCAAATATCGTCTGCTGCAAAACGTGATGCATCTCTTCCTCGCGTAGCCTAAGCTTCCAAATATTGTCCAAAATATATTGTGGTCATATACAAAGATACATGGACATTTATTCGTGTTTAAAAACTTTAATTTGAAGCTCTTTTCCTAAATTACCTGCAATGTATTTGGCACAAGATAAGGAATTACTTGATAATGTGTTGAATGAATACACACGATGAATAAATACATGTAGTTTTCTCTATTTTCGATTAGAATCCTTTCAAAATGAACACGTAAGCTAGTATACTAAAGCTGACCAATCAATAGACACAAAGAACAAAGATTTACAGGAGACAATATAATTCCTGTGTATATATATATGACCTTACATATTCAATCCTACCCTCATGACCCTTAAACCTTTCCCAAATTATAACGACATTTGACCACTTTATTGCAGACGACTTTAGAAAACATTGTGGGAAAAGGTGAAATTGCTCGTAACGAGCAATTTCTCCTTTTCCCACAATGTTTTCTGCCCTATCAGAAGATTATTTTCCAATTTCATAACATTTTGAAATGTCGTCTGCAAACTTTTTCAAACAGTCGAAAAGTGGGAAAGGGTTAAACCCTTACTCGATGAACACACACTTTTACGCTTCTGCTTCGAACGACCAAGAACCCACCATGACAAAGGGGCGAATTGTAACAAATAAGCAATTTATTTGTATGTAACATATATATAACACATAACGACACATTTTTGCGTGTTGCAGCAGACAAATTTCTAAAAGCAGTGTGGCAAAATGAGAAATCGGTTGTCACAAGCGACCTCTCCTTTTACCTCACTGCAATTTCAATCTATTCACATACCACAACAGCAGAACAAAGCTTTTTCACATGTCTACAAAGCTTTTCTAAAGTCGTATGCTTCAATTAAAAACATGTCTTCTGAATGTGGTAAAGAGTTATCAAACAGTATCTTAGCATTTACTATGACGCAACACGACTCCCACCTACTCACAGGCAATTTTGGCAGACGATATTGGACCAGCTCATGGACTTAAATGTCTATGTGAAAACACGCAAGTAGATTATTCATTTGGTACAAGAAAGCTTTAATGATTTGAAAGATGCCGTGGAGACGTTTCTCACTATGTTTAGCAATTTGCCTTTCGGCATCATTCGAGTCATTTCGCCTATGTTAATATAGTAAATCTTGTTTAAAGCGACCATACTAAAAGTAGACAGAATCATGGTATATAAAACAATTAACGTCTTCAAACGGGCGCCAGTCATTCAGAAAGCTCAGGTAGGAGCGACCTATATTAAGGTACTATTATTTCAAAGCCCTCTTGTCATAGGCAATTTGTTAATAATTGCTCAAGATAACAAACCCTACTTCGTACAGAGACAGAGAAAGAGGAAAAGAGATGCGACAGCAATTGAAGGAAGGGAGAGAGAGGGAGGGAGAGAGAGATACTGTAAGAGTATGAGGCAATGAGAGATATAATGAAAGAGAAAAAAAGAGAGAGATACAAGAAGAGAGGCAGGGAAAGAGATGAAAAAGCAAATAAAGGAAGGAAAGGACAGAGAGGGGGAAAGAGAAAGAGGGACGTAAAAAGAAAGAGAGAGGCAGAAGGAAGAAGCGAGGCAGAGAAAGAGAGATAAGAGGAAGAGAGAATGATAGACAGGGTGAGCAATAATGTCTCCTCATGCATTCTTCCTCTTTCACACTACTCCTACCTTACTATCTCTCCATTCCTCTTTCTCTTATCTTTTTTTTCTTTCCTTCTTTTTGTCTCACATTCCCTGCCCCTCTCTTATTCTTTTTTTCTCATTGCCTTCCCCGTCATTTCTCTCTCTCTCTTTCCCATTCTCTCCTTTCCTTCCTTTATTCTCTCTCTCTCTCATCTTTCTTCCTGTTTTCTTTCCTCTCTCTCTCTCTCTCTCTCTTCCATTACGACTTTTTTCCTTCCCTTCTTTATCTCTTACACTCATTCTCTGCCCTTTCTTTGTGTCACTCTCTCTTTCCCCATCCTTTTTTTTCTCTATGTCTCCCTCTCTACCCCTCACTCTCCATTCCCCCATTCATGCTCTCTCTGATTTTATTCACAGTGCATACTTTAAGCCAATCGCTTTCCACAACCACAAGCCTTTGCAACCTCTTCACTCTCTATACATTCACCCTTCCTCCCTAATATTTCCCCTTTTTCATTTCATGTATTTTTAACCTTTATAACTATTTGTACTCCCTCTTGAATACTTTGAACAGCCACACACTTTTAACCACGATCCTTTGCAACCTTTTAATTTTTAAACTTCCTCCCTAATATTTCCCGTTGCACTGTTGCGCTTGGGACATAAGAAATAAAATTAAACTTCCATCTCCTTCCGAAAAGACTGTTTGAATTTTTTTAAAAAAGTTCTTTCATCTTTTAGACACTGTATTCCGGATCATAAATATATTTATCACAAACGTAGTCTTACAAATTCCTTAGATATTTTATTGGAATAGAGTCATAAATCACAAGGCAAATAAATCACATAAATTATGATCTCGTTAATTGAAAATCCGTCAGTTTTAAACTGTTAAAAGCTGGAAAAATTGGAAACCGATAAAGAATTAGATAAATAAAAAAGGGCATTAAAGTCATTTAGATAGTACCAACAAACACTTTAACCAAATAAATATATATATGTATATATTTGTAAATACCACAAAGGCTTAAACTCTGATATATGGTCAAGTAAGACGGAAGATAAAAAGTGCATAGAACACAAAAAGAAGTCATTTACATCGTTACAACTCTTCATTTAAACATATAGCTATCTATCGATATCGTGCCGTCCGCTTTTTCCCTCTATATTTGCTTTCGTCCGCTTTTTCCTTCTTTGTGTGTATGGTCCGCGGATGAATGCAATAAAGGCAGATAAAAGTAGACCCCTCTATACTACGGCCGACAGCAGAGAATACACGCAAAGAGGGAAAAAGCGGACGAAAGCAATTTATAAGAAAAAAGCGGACGGATTAAATTTAGACAAAAATTAAGACGAAAAAGTGCAAAGAACACAAAAAGAAGTCATATACATCGTTACAACTCTTCATTTAAGCATAAAGCTATCGATATCGTGCCGTCCGCTCTTTCCCTCTATACTACGACCGATAGATGAGAATACACACAAAGAGAGAAAAAGCGGACGAAATCATGGAATAGACAATTACCTATAGCGGAGAAAAGGATATATTTGCATGCGGAGAGAAATATCTTTGACAACAAACAAAAATGAAAACGATTGAGATCGAAAGTGGTTGTCTCTCCTATTTCTGGGTTTACTAACAAAGAACTGTTGACCTGGGGACATGAGAAATAAAACACTTTTAATCAACTACAGAAAGGAATGTTATTTTAAGAATTTCTGGACACTGTACTCTGGGTCATAAAACCCATGATGATATTAATCACAAATCCATTCTTACAAATTCCTTACAATGTTTTTACACTCCAAAACCATATTCTAGATATTTTATGTGGAACAGTCATAAATCACAAGGCGATTCCCCTTCGTTAAATGATAACTTATCAGTAATGATTCAAATTGTAAAAAGTTAAGAATAAAAAAAAAAGAATTGAATAATAGTAAAAAAAAGACATCAAAATCATTTAAAACGTACAAACAAACATGTTAAAAGTGTTCCTTTTTTTGTAAATAAATATTCCAAAAACCGTTAACGGTGATAAATGGTCAAATAAGACTGAACATATAAAAGAAACAAAAATCTTAAACGTTGGTAAATCAAAACATATCACTAAAAAGTCATTTCCATCGTAACAACACTTCATTTAAACATATAGCTATGGAGTGTCCATCGATCTCGTGCCGTCCGCTTTTTCCCTCTATATTTGCTTTCGTCCGCTTTTTCCTTCTTTGTGAATATGGTTCGCTTAAGACGTCCGCATTTTAGACACACCCGTCGAATAGGCGATTGGTAAGTCTAATTCAGGCGTCTACACTTACCGCGGGATCCCATGAAATTCTCAATACATTTCATTTGTTCTTCAGAAATTGTAAGTTACGTAGCATGTTCCCAATGTTAACTAGTAACGTACCGATGAAAAATAACATAAGGCACAGTTGGATCCTTTTTTAAGAAAGTTGTCATTAGTTATTCCTATGAAAAAAGATGTCACTGGTTCGCAACTTTCGATTCCTCATTTTTTTTCGAAAAACCGACCTCTTCATTCTTTTCAATAATTCTTAGAACTTCTTCATCACGATCAAGTGCAGAGCTTACTCTGGAGCATCGGCACACTGATCATTTTTAATAATCTAGTTCAAGAACTGTCAATCTTAATTATTCAAAGCTTCAACTTTCCCAAGTACGGTGATAAACCGGTTGACCGATAAATCCATTTATGATGTCGGGATGAGATGACATGGCTGAATAAAACTGAGGCCAATTAAACACATTCGCCAAGTTGAAAACGTACAGAGTAAACCCTACACCTTCCATAGATGAAGATAAACAATGTCTGTAGAGGAAGTCCTGTCAGTCAGCAATTGGTCCAGCTAGATTGTGTACTTTTATATTTTTGCAAATTCAATATGATTTATAGTCAATTCCCCTTAT
Source organism: Cerastoderma edule (assembly GCA_947846245.1). Taxonomy (NCBI): domain Eukaryota; kingdom Metazoa; phylum Mollusca; class Bivalvia; order Cardiida; family Cardiidae; genus Cerastoderma; species Cerastoderma edule. Next base: position 22,106,512 of record OX401416.1, read on the forward strand.
ATCGTGGTATCCCTAATTCCGTGGTATTTGCATAATGTCATACTGCTTCCATAAAATAACACACCAACATGACCTACTTTCGCAGCCCAATGTAAGAACTCCAAAGAAGCAAGAATGAATGTTTTTCTGGTATAAAACCAATTCAATCCAATAAAATTCTCCTCATATTACAGAGAGCTCCGAAAATCCCCGATATTTTCACACTTTTTACTCAGATCTAAGACCCTAAACAAATCCTTTCACACTGTTGAGTTTGTCTGCAATTCTTCACCATTCTTGGGTCAGACACGACCAAATTGTTTCAGGATTTGACCCTAGTATATTTCACCCTAATTACTTTGGACTGATACTTAAAAAAATGTGTTTGACCTGAATACCACGGAATTAGGGTAAGACCTCAAAAATGCAAATGGCTGCCAGTGACCCAATTAATTTACGTTATGTAGAGCATTTCTGTGCTCCATTTAGAAATAATGATGAGAAGATTGTAAATGAGGAATGAAATATGTTAGAAAAGCTGAATGTTGACAGCTAAGTTCTCCCCTTCCTTTCTGTTATTCATGTAACCATTAAGTACCACGGAATAAGGGTACACCAGTATACATACTTTAATACAAGGCATTAAATTATCAACCTATTTTGATTAAAATGTGTCTTATTATTTCTATGTATGCATTTATACGATAAGCTATACTGGGTATACCAAATACCTTTGGCCTAAGAAGCAAATTTCGAGTGTATTTATTCCAACCCCATATATTGTAATATTTTAAGGTTAATATGAATCTTCATTCATATTTGTGTTAATCACTATCATAGATAAGTAAAATAAACTGGATGTTACTGTACAAATTATAAGTTTTCAATATTGAGGCTAAGAAATGGCATAGGAACTCCCAATTACCAATAATGATTCACTGATTGTATAAATTCACCTTGTTTATCCGTCTGGAAAAATTGGTCAGTGGCCAATTCGTAAACAAGAGCTCTCCGCGATGTCATAAACTTAAAACTTTTTTTGCAAATTTGTTTATTGAGTTTCTTCACAAAGATATGTTATAATTATATAATTATAACCAGATAAAGAAATCTACCTTAAAAATTAACATTTCTCTGACTTTATCATACATATTTTGTTATACTGTTATTTATCTGTTAAAAAGATAATTCTCGCAATGGTCCGTGAAAGCAACAAACTAATCACAGCGGAAGTTATCTGATCGGTGGGTGCATGGGCCAGAAATCTGGAAATTCCTGGAATCGTTGGTAATACATATACGACAGTAATAGGTATACGCACCATACTGAACTGAATAGTAGTATATTACAATGGTTTTAGGGGTGAATAGAGCAAAAAGAATAGCTAAGATTCATTTACTTATTAGAATAAGATTTTAATTTGGCAGTTTACCTTCAAGCTTCTTTACATTTCAGTTGAACATTTGATTCTGAATCAACATTAGCTGCCTTCCTTCACTTTACATTGTGTCTGTTTTTTTCATTTCAGATAGAATTAGATTGAAACAGGCATAATGTTTGGAGGAAAAGGTTTCTCCTTCGGGACGCCAACAACATCTTCCAGTGCTGGTGAGTTAGTGTTTATTTTAAAGGTGCTTGTTCACAGAACTAGGGAAATGTGGATGTTTCTTTATAAATGCATAGCAGCTGTCAGACTTCCCAATACTCTGAGAGCCCCAGTAGGACCGAACTGAACACTTTCTTTTTGTCTACGTAAAAATCTGTCGGACCAAATAGGGTCTCTGTCAGATCAAAGAGGGTCTCTGTCAGACCTCAGGGATTTCAGTCAGTCAAGGGCCTAGGGCCTACGAAGTATCATGAATTATACACTGTACTGTTAAATGATACTGTACTGTTAAATGATATGCATAGTTATACATGAAATAATTTGGAGAAATCAATCTTTCACAAGAGTACAGTTCTACTTCAATCCTGCTTGGTATACATTGGGCATGGTCTGAATTATTTGGTGTAGTGGGAATAGTTCCGGCCCAGACCAATGAATACAAAAAACCACCGAAGTAATTTGACATAGGAAACAGTTTCAAGATTTTGGATTATAGGTAATCCGTATTCTACGTTAAGGGATTAAAAAATTAAAACAAATTTTCTCTCAACAGGGGCTCCAACTGGATTCAGTTTCGGAAGTCAACCCGCAACAGCCAGTCCATCTACTGGGTTTCAATTAGGTAAGCATTTTCCAAACATAGTTAGAAATAGTTTCACAGGTATTTCCAATTTCTAAATTTCTTTCCTAGACCGTTTATTGTGGATACCCATTAAAACCTTGACAGGGGTCCTGCATGGCCCAATGGTTAAGTTGATGGTCTTGTACAGTAACTACGGGATCCGGATATGAGTCCTATTTGTTCCGCTGATTTTGTGTCCTTTTGCTAGTGAATTCAGAGCCCTTATCCAGAACTTATGAATCCAGGAAAGTCATAAAATTGTTGACAGTGATTTGAACCCATGGCAGTATTGTCTCCTCAAGACAAGATGAAGGTACCCTCAAAGTATGGTTTGCCTTATTTGATAGTTATTGAAATAGTGCATCAAGGGTTCAGTGCTTAGAAGGGTTTCCAAAGAATATTTAAGCAAATATCTGAACGATCCCAAGTAACAGCGGTTTCAACTTGGTATAAAAAAGAAATAGTTTTAAAAATAGCATTGTCATCTTCTGCTACTTTTAAACATTTCATTTCAAAATGTCATGTAAAGAAATGTGTTTTCAAGTTTCAAGACAGGTTTCTACAAACAAGAAGTGTCTTGTGTGGCCCATTGGTTAGGATATGGGTATTAGAACTCAGGGATCTGGGTTTTGAGCACCGCCCTCTTTTCTTGAGAGTTTCCTTTTGAAAAAATTCTTCCGAGTCGTAGCCTAATACTGATAATTCCAGGAAAGCTGTAACATATTGGAAAAATTGTTGAGAAAGTGTTTAACCCTCCCTTTTAGCCAGATATGAAAGAGAAAATTGTGTAGAACCTTGATTAATCCTTTAACAGGTGGAACCCCTGCAGCTGGTACGGCACAACCTGGGGGATTCAAGCTTGGCGCCACACCAGCCTCTGGCGCGACAACGGGGTTCTCCTTTGGGGCCACTTCTACTCCTGCCACAGCAACCAGCACACCCGCTGCTCCACAGGGCTTTGGGGGCTTCAGTACACCTACAGCTGGAGGTAACTACTGATGCTTTTAGGCCTGGTCTTGATTATAGGCTTTGAGATTTTAATTTTTCCTTCTTTGTTTTTATTGAAGATGTTTAAATTCAGGCTTAAAGTAATGATTTCTAGGTTTGAGCATTTCTTAGCAATAGCATGCCTGTGTTTTTTTTTTACACTATTTCAAAGCTGGAGGGAGGCATATTTTAACCCTTTAAGTGCTAGAACAGAATTCATGGTTTTGCAAACAGGTTGGATCCAGGCTAGCCAACAAGTAAATTGGCGGCTGACTTGTAACTTAGTATGTGTGCTACTCTGAATATCTTTCCTCATCAAAATTATACAGATATTTAAAGTTTTGGAAAGCAGATGACACAAAAATTATTTTTGAAGGGTTAACACATTAGATCTCAAAAGGAATAATTCTCAAAAAAAACATTTTTGCAAGCTTTTCTATAACTTAATCATAACACAGACCTGGTTGTTCTAAAAGTAATCTAGAACAAAAAACTTGTTTTTGGAACTTTTTTAAACAGAAAGAAAGCAGCAAATCATTTGTAGGAAACATGATTGACAATTTGATTGTACAAATGTTAGAATCATCAGGCTACAAAATACCTAAAACATTTGATTTGGTTTAAAAAAAGTTTTTCTGTCTTATTATTCCAATGTATACCTAAATATCATTTTTGGATGCATATTTAACAAAAGAAATTGATAAAGGGAAGGGGGGAAGCGTGGCAATGTAATTAAAATGAATTTTAATCAATGTGAAACCCTTATAGAATATATATAAACAGTAAATTTCTGTTGTTTCTCTTCTACAAAATACCTCTCTTCTCTGATGTCAATGAGATTGTTTGTCAACTAACCTAGTCCTCTATCGACAGTTGTATATTTTGATTTTTCAGGGTTTGGTCTTGGGTCGACAGCAGCCCCTGCAAGTACCTCTGCCCCTGGGTTTGCAGGTTTTGGTGGCTTAGGAGGAACTCCCGCAACAGCAACGACTGCTGCGACAGCACCTTCATTCTCACTTGGAGGTAATGGTATTTTTCAAACTTTGGCGTTATATCTCGTTTTTTTTGCGTGATATATCAGGGGCCCATAAAAGGCACCTTCCCAATTGGATTTTTTTTTTAAAAACCATGTAGTTTTCCCAAAACTTCAAAGACATACCAGCTGTTTGCCTTCCTAATTCAGAAATTTCAGCAATAAAATTTCCCGAATTCAACAGGCTTGGGCTGCTTTCCATTTCAAAGAAAAAAAGCCCTGTATATGGTGCATTGACTCAAATCTAAGCTCGTGATAAATTGTTTTTACCACTATTTGGTGGTTGTACAGATAATTGCATTGATGAAGAAGACATAAAATAATTTCTAAAATACCGTTACTCTTAACAATTTTTTAGAAATTATTTTATGCCTTCTTTGTCAATGCGCTGTTTAACACTACTCAATCCATTTATCTGACTCTGTTTGTAGGGACAGGTACAGCAGCCTCGACAGGAAACCCAACATTAAGTGGACTTCTCGGTACCCCAAAAACAACAGCTGCGACTGCCCCAACCTTAGGATTAGGTATGATATCCGCATAAAAATTTGAGTTTTCGAGCCTGAAATAAAATTAAAAACTGAAGATAATCACATGCCATTCTTGAATTGTTGATAAGAAGAAGAAAAAGCCTTCCTTAAAGTTGGTTGCTATGGTAACTAAATAAGAAGAAAAAACGTCATGATCATTCTAGTTTCTGGTCAAGCATATAATTTGGAATGTTCATGTAAATTTTCATGATTTTCTGAAACAGGGCCGATTTTTACCCTTTTTGAACCTAGCCCTTTTTGTAATAGCCATTGCAATTAAAATTATTTTGAGAAATATGACGGAGAAAAAACTGGGAACCAGACATTTCTCCTGTTTTGTCAATGATTTCTAATATAAATTCATTCATTTATTATTTATTTTTCCCCTGATTTTATTTTAAAATGGTTCTGGTCGAAGATATTACATATGCATTATTATGTTAATTTATGTAAATTTATTCAAAGGTGGGACCCCCCAGACCACAGCGACGACTGCCTCAGCCTTTATTGGGTTGAAGACAGGTGCTGCGCCGGCTAGTGCTGCTACTGGTGGTATGTTATTATTCATTTTGGTGTTATCTTTTTTTCTATCATACAACATAACTGAATGCTGTTGAAAAGTGAGTTAAAGGCCAAACCAACTTACTAATAAATTGAAAATAACAGTACATGACAAGATAGAAAAAAGAAAAGATCCTTTTTTTCTGTTCAGGGTTGTCATTAATTTTTAGACTAAAAGGTCAACTTTTGATTTGAGGAGGCCAACAAAGCAAACACCCAACAAAAATTTGGTGTTACTTATGACCACCTATAACATTTTTTGTTATTTGAGCCGACCAAGAAGTTATCTTAGGCGGTCCAATTGGCCGGCAGCCGGCTCTTAATGACAACCCTGCTGTTTTATCGAATAGAAACCATTGTGACAACAGAATAAATGGATCATGCTTAGACATCAATACTCTTGTCGCATTGGTTTCTAGTGTCTTCTACAATTTAATGCAATCTAATTATATGGGATTTTTACGGTGTCAACATTGTTGCAATGCCCAACATTTAATGATAGAGGAAGACCCATACTCGGTGTTGACAATTAATTTTAAGAGTAAGAGGCCATCTTTTGATTTGAGGAGGCCAATGAAGCGAACACCCAACACAAATCAGAAGTTTTTTATGACCACCTAACATATATCTTATTATTTGAACAGACCAAAAAGTCATTTGAAGCGGTCAAATTGCAGGCAGGTTTTATGTTTTACATACTTTGATTGCTTGGTGTAAAGCTAATCTTACTCCGTCTTTACAATGATTTATTTTGTTTAGTTTTGTAGGTAGCCATCGTATTTACAATATAATGTTTTTGCTGTATAATTCATTGTCATCTGCTGCTGTAATGTAATTATATCACTAAATATTGTGACCTGTTTCCATTGGTTGATATGACGTCCTGTCCTATTGTTTATACTGAAGAATGTGCTCTGCCTAAACACATTGGAATAGAATTATATTAGATTATCTCCATGTGTTGTTGTCGATATATATATATATTATCATCTATGTGTATAAGGGAGAAACCATTTTAAAAAAATTAAATAAAAAGGGTAAATCACCGAAACCTTTGGTCTTGTGGGAGTGACCTTTGGTAAGTCACTTCAGAGCCCTAGCCTAGTACTGGTGGATCCAGGAAAGCTGTTACATAACTTAAAAATTGTTGATACTGCGTAAAACATCATACAAACAAACAAACAAAATATAAGTGTAAGACTTCAGTATAACATTTTGTTTTAATTTCAGGATTCTCATTCTCCAAGCCTGGAACCGCAACCACAACTGCCGCCACCACTTCCGCAGCTCCTTCAACCTTGGGTGGGTTCGGGTTTGGGACCGCTGCACAAGCTACAAGTGCCGCTGCCACCTCTACAGCTGCCTCTGCTGGGGCGTTTAATTTTGCAGCGACCTCGTCTACAGCTTCTGCTACCACACTAGCCAGGTAAAACTAGCATGAAAGGGGTTGACTCTTTACCAAATGCCAAGTTTTGGACTGTCCCAAATGAAAGAGTTTGCAGACGACATTTCAAAATGTGATGAAATTGGGATGATATCTTCTGATAGGGAAGAAAACATTTTGGGGAAAAGGAGAAATTAATCTCAATGTTTTCCAGTCATCTGCAACAAAATTTTTTCACAATGTTTCCAGAAAATTAGTTTTCAATTTCATCACATTTTGAGATGCCGTCTGCAATCTCTTTCAATTTGGGACAGTAAAAAATTTAATGATTGATTAAGATTTAAGTGATGCCAAATGTTTCAATAGGAGGGGCCATTGAAAGTACAATCCACATAAAGTTGTATGGTTAACCTTTCTATTGGTAAAACTTATACAATGTTTTGAATGGAAGCCATTTGTTGACGGTCATTGGTGAATACTATGTTTCATCACCTTACTGACCTACGGATTATTGATGGTTCCACCAGGCTTGACCCATCCTTATGGGCAGTTGAGTATAGGCTTTTCCTCCATCATTAAAAATTCAACATTGCATGACTGAATTAATGTTGGGGTCCTGAGTGGCCAAGTGGATCATGTGGCAGACTAGGAACTCTGGGTCCCGAATTTGAGCCCCATCTATCCCTCTGGTTTCGTGGGAGTGACCTTTGGCGAGTCACTTCTGAGCCCTAGCCTAATGCTTATTGATCCAGGAAAGCCGTCATGTAAATGAAAAATTGTTGGTTAAGCGTCAAACACCATGCAAACAATTAAAGCACGATCCACATAAAGTTGTTTGGAATACCTTTTCATTGGTCAAACAGTTAAGAATAAATGTATTTGTGGAGGATCATTCGGAAGAATAAAATTTCCAAATGATTTGTGGATTGCCAATGGTTCTACACTGCTTGACCTGTCCTTATGTGCAGTAAAGAATGGGGTTTTCCTCCATCTTTAAAACTAGAGTCTGGCATCTCAACATAACCAAATTAATGTAGATGTGATGTAAAAACCCATTTCAATAAGTAGATAAAGAATACTAAGTTTCCTATTTTACCATGTTAGAATAGGTAAAGAATGCTATGTTTCCTATTTTACCATGTTAGAATAGGTAAAGAATGCTATGTTTCCTATTTTACCATGTTAGAATAGGTAAAGAATACTAAGTTTCCTATTTTACCATGTTAGAATAGGTAAAGAATACTAAGTTTCCTATTTTACCATGTTAGAATAGGTAAAGAATACTAAGTTTCCTATTTTACCATGTTCAAATAGGTAAAGAATGTTATGTTTTCTATTTTACCATGTTCGAATAGGTAAAGAATGCTATGTTTCCTATTTTACCATGTAAGAATAGGTAAAGAATACTAAGTTTCCCATTTTATTATGTTAGAATAGGTAAAGAATGCTAAGTTTCCCATTTTACTATGTTAGAATAGAAAAAGAATGCTAAGTTTCCTCTTTTACCATGTTAGAATAGTTAAAGAATACTAAGTTTCCTATTTTACCATGTTCGAATAGGTAAAGAATGCTATGTTTCCTATTTTACCATGTTAGAATAGGTAAAGAATGCTATGTTTCCCATTTTACTATGTTAGAATAGGTAAAGAATACTATGTTTCCTATTTTACCATGTTAGAATAGGTAAAGAATGCTATGTTTCCTATTTTACCATGTTAGAATAGGTAAAGAATACTATGTTTCCTATTTTACCATGTTAGAATAGGTAAAGAATACTAAGTTTCCTATTTTACCATGTTAGAATAGGTAAAGAATACTAAGTTTCCTATTTTACCATGTTAGAATAGGTAAAGAATACTAAGTTTCCTATTTTACCATGTTAGAATAGGTAAAGAATGCTATGTTTCCTATTTTACCATGTTAGAATAGGTAAAGAATACTATGTTTCCTATTTTACCATGTTAGAATAGGTAAAGAATACTATGTTTCCTATTTTACCATGTTAGAATAGGAAAAGAATACTAAGTTTCCTATTTTACCATGTTAGAATAGGTAAAGAATGTTATGTTTCCCATTTTACCATGTTAGAATAGGTAAAGAATGCTAAATTTCCCATTTTACCATGTTAGAATAGGTAAAGAACGCTATGTTTCCTATTTTACCATGTTAGAATAGGTAAAGAACACTAAGTTTCCTATTTTATAATGTTAGAATAGGTAAAGAATACTAAGTTTCCTATTTTACCATGCTAGCACTGTGCCAGGCACACAGATGACGTACAGACAGCTAGAGGACCAGATCAATAAGTGGATGGGAGATCTGGAGAGTCAGGAGAAAGTCTTCTTACAGCAGGCCACACAAGTTAACGCCTGGGATAGGCTACTTGTTGACAACGGGGAAAAGGTGAGTTTGGTTTATTAACACGATTGAAGTTTCAAGCTAAGTTAATCTAGAGAACTCTAAAGATCCTCTGCATAGTGGTCACATTCATCAGGAACATTCTTATATGATTTTAATTATATTCTGGTGAACTTTGTTGTTGACAGTGGTCCAGTGGTAGAGCCTATGCCTCAGGACAAGAGGGTCGTGGTTCAAACCCAGTGAGTAGAGGGATCTGCCTTGTGATCTTTCATTAATCCACATTTGGCATGAGTACTGGTTTTGTATCCAGGAAGCAGAATGGAGAGTGATTTATCTGAGTTGTAAGAAATCGTTTCATAATCGATGAAATAGTTTTAACCCATTACCAAACAGTAGCGACATCTGACCAGTCTGTTGCAGACGACTCTGGAAAACATTGTCGGAAAAGGAGAAATTGCTCGTAACAAGCAATATCTCCTTCTCCCACAATGTTTTCTGCCCTATCAGTAGATCTTTCAATTTCACCATGTTTGGGTATGTTGTCTGCAAACTCTTTCAATTTGGAACAGTCGAAAATTTGGTATTTGGTAAAGGGTTAAGATTATGAAATTGGTTAGTAAGTGCAATTTGTTGCTTATGTCACACCTCAGCTACATTAAACTTTGTTCTTGGTACAGATCACATTTGGGACAGTTGAAAATTTGACGTTTGGTAAAGGGTTAAACTTTGTTCTTGGTACAGAACACACAATTTAGGGACAGTTGACAATTTGACGTTTGGTAAAGGGTTAAACTTTGTTCTTGGTACAGAACACACAATTTGGGACAGTTGACAATTTGACGTTTGGTAAAGGGTTAAACTTTGTTCTTGGTACAGATCATACAATTTGGGACAGTTGACAATTTGACGTTTGGTAAAGGGTTAAACTTTGTCCTTGGTACAGATTACACAGCTTAACGGTGACATGGAGCGAGTGAAAGTCGACCAGGGTAAGCTAGAACAGGAGTTGGAGTTCATCAAATCCCAGCAGCGAGAGCTCGAGGATCTCATCATTCCTCTCGAGAAGTCCATGGAGCAACTGCCAAGCTCGAGTCTACAGCCTCACCATGCTGACTTGGAACGAGAAAATACGTATGTCTTTTGAAAAATTGATTTTTTTTCGCCATTTGACCATTTTCCCATGTGAAATATATTCGTCATTTGACCCATTTTCAAATGTGTAGATAAGTGCCTGGTCGTGATTAAATTGAATGAATTAAAAAAAGCAACTGCCGAAATCGAGTCTACAGGAATGCGAAAATATGTTTGTCATTTGAATTTTCTTTTTTTCTCCATTTGACCCATTCTCAATGTGTTAATAAGTGGCTGGTCTTAGTTCAATTGAATTAATTGAAAAATCAACTTCAGAACTTGAGTCTTCAGCTACACCATGCCGACTTGGAACGAGAAAATACATATGTCTTTAGAAAAATTGATTTTTTTTCATTAGGCTCTTTCTCCAATATCTAACATTTTGACTGTATGTAAATTAGTGACTGATTTGAACTCAATAAGCTTTCTGAATGACTGGCCTCCGAATTAAGTCGTTAGCTGTCTTATACATCACAATACTGTCTCCATTTGCTATTGTTGCATAAAGGAAGCTTGACTGTATGTAAATTAGTGACTGGTCTAAATACTCATATGGCATATAAAGCATTAAGAATATTGGTATATTTTTATTCTGTGGATGAAAGTTTCGTGACAAAATGGAAATTAACGTAAAAGGAAATATCTCAATTTATGGATTCAAATCCTGGTGACATCATTTGATTTTCATGGTAGATAGTCTTTTTTGACTGACTCACCAAATGTGGATGGTTCTACCTGGCCTAGCAATTTGATTAAATTAGTAAATTGTCAACATGCAGCAACATGTAGTCTTATAAGCCAACTACATTCCAATTTGATGTTTAAGGCAGATTGATGTTTTTCTATCGAAGTAAAGGCTTTATCTGTTTGTTGTAGATACCAACTAGCCGACAACATAGATTCCCAGTTGAAGAGAATGGTCCAGGACCTAAAAGAGATTATTGACCATTTGAATACGTCCAGTAGTGGTCAAGACACAAATGACCCTGTAAGTACATACTCTGACTAAAGGTGGCAAAATCAGTTGCCCGTATAACGGTGTTGACCAGCTTGGCCAATAGCCTTAATGGACTAGTAAATTTTTGCTAAAATTTACTTATTATCCATTACATCTACACTTGCAGAAAATGATTAAGCATTTACAGACAAGCAAATGAAAAGCAGATTTTGCCACCCCGGTGACTGCAATGATGTCATATTATTCCCATAACTACTTATCCTGGGGGTTTAGTTTTTAGCTTGACTATTCAAAGAACAAGGAGGCCAGCAGCTTCACACCTTGGTTAATTTTTGACATGCATGTCTGTATTTCAACAACTGCTGTATCGATTTGGTTGATACTTCACATGTGTTCATGATCATTATGTAAGATCCAATGCCAAAGTCCATAACTTTTGTTTTGAATTCAAGCAAATTATGCCCCCTTTTGAATTGAGAAAATCTTGGTTAAGTTTTAGCATGCAAGTTTCTATCTCCTTAGCTACTGCATTAAAAAGCTGAAACTTCACACATGTGTTCAGGGTCATTATATAAGATCCTTGACCAAGTTCTATAACTCTTTTTGTTTTTTGAAATTAAAACGATTGATGCCCCTTTTGTACTTGAAAAATCATGATTGTGTTGAAACTTCACACATGTGTTCAGGATCATTATGTAAGGTCCTTGACCAGGTTTTATAACTCTTATTTTGATATTAAACAAATTATGCTCTCTGATTTGTACTTAAAAAATCCTCCCTGGTTGAAATGGACTGGACTGAAATGCCAATGGTCCTACCCAGCGTGACCAGTCATGAGACCTGCACAATTGCTTCATTGATTTAGAGCCATACAAAAAAATATAATTGTTTATTTACTGAAATAGATATAAAGAATAAACAAATCAAACAAATCATTGTTTAATCCATTTTATTTTAGATATTACAGATAACAAAGATCCTCAATGCACACATGGACTCATTGCAGTGGATTGATAATAACTCAGGTATGATTCAGTTTCTTTAACAAAATGTCTTATAAATAAATGTGAATGGTCTAGTGGTTAAGGTAGTGGACTTAGAACATAGTACCCATGTTTGAACCCCACTGACACCTCTGGTTTCATGGGAGTGACCTTTGATAAGTCACTTCAGAGCGCTAGCCTAGTACTGGTGGATCCACAAAGGCTAATTTTTAACATAACTGAAAAATTGTTGATGCAGCTTTTTACACCATTAAAAAAAGCCCACACACAAAAAAAATAAATCCACTTAAGTTAATCATTTTAAGAGAACTCCATGTCAAGACAAATGTTTCTTTGCATTTTATTGTCAGTACTACTATAAACACCAGTTTGAATTGATGTGAAGAAAGAATAATTTAGCAGTCTTCTGTTTACACAATCATTTCAATTAATTTTAAAAGTGATATTTCATATTTACTGATCGCTTTGATTAATGGGTTTAATGATACCATTCCAAGTTCTCCAATGGATAAGTAACGGATAATATTGATTATGTGTTAAGCAATGAACAGAGGACAGTGGTCCAGGGGTAAAGTGTCAGCCTCCGGACACAAGGGTTGTGGGTTTGATTCCCGTGAAGAGTTTGTTAAGCCTTAAACCTTTTAATTAATCGACCTTTGGCATGAGTACTGTTTGTGATCCAAGAAGCAGTATCGAGAGTGATTAATCTAAGCTGTAAGACCTTGTTTCACATTTGATGTAAAATAACTAAGTTAAAATTAATGAACAATTAAACGAACCTCTGACAAACAAATGCATTGAGTTATGCGTTGCAAAAACTCTATCAACTTGTGCGTTACATATTGCAAGAAACTAAGTCACCTTGTGGTTAACCCTTTCCCAAACAACAAATATTTGACTGTCCCAAATTGAAAGAGTTTGCAGACGACATTTCAAAATGTGGTGAAATTGGAAAATAACCTTCTGATAGGCCAGAAAACATTATTGGAAATGGAAAAATTGCTTGTTACGAGCAATTTCTCCTTTTCCCTCAATGTTTTCTAAATTCGTTTGCAACAAAATGGTTAAATGTTGTTATTGTTTTGGAAAGGGTTAAAGTACAGAACTTGAAACCACATGTTTGCTTTCAAATACTCCTCTTTCTTTACATTGCTCTATATATAAACGCATACATTCTACTAACATCTTTATTTTCAGCTTTACTTGGTCGAAGAGTTGAAGACATATCTAAACAAATGGAAAACCAGAAAAAAGACCAGGAAAGAAATTTTAGACTCGTGTATGACTGAGCGCTGTCATCCATCAATACAGTCTTGTGACAAGTATTAGAAAATTAAAAAAATGAACACATTGATGACGGATATAAAACAATCTAATTGGGGTTTCTTAGTGGCTCCAAGGGGTCTAGATTGTCGACTTGTAATCAAGGGTTCCTGTGTTTAAGCCCTACTGGCGTCGCTAGTTTCCTCGGAGTGTCATTTGGCAAGACACTCCATAGCCCTAGCCTTGTTTTATTCAGTGTCAGGAAAGCCATTATCTAAATGAAAAACTACAATTAACCCAATACATACTCTATCCCCTCAAATTGAATTTATGTTGGCATTATTTGGATAGACTAGAATGTGTGGAGGACAGCGGTCCAGGGGTAGAGCTTCGGCCTCCGGACATGAGGGTCGTGGGTCAGTTTCCATGCGAAGCAGGTTGGGTCTTGCAACCTTTCATTCAATCAAATTTGGTGTGAGTACTGGTTATGATCCAGGAAGTAGAATTGAGAGTGCTTAATCTAGGTTATAAGAAATGTTTCACTATCAATGTCAAATGAATAAGTTTAACCTAAACATAGAGGAACATTGGACAAAATTTTTACAAAAAATGGCAGAGAAGAGTTCTGCGTGACCCAGTGAATAAGTTGGTGGTATGTGAATAAGTTGGTGGTATGAGAAACTCAGATTTTTAAGTGTTCCTGGTTTGACCTCATCATTGCCTCTGGTTTCCTAGGAGTGTCCTTTGGTAAGACACTTCAGAGCCCTATCCTAGTACTGGTGAATCCAGGAAGGCCAAAACAAAACTAAAAACCGTTGACTCGGCGTTAAACCCCATGTTAACTAAGCAAAGTAGAGCAAGGTTTCTGTTGCAATGTGAAAATATTGGAACTTTGGACAATTGGATGTTTGAACTCTGATGAGCAGTTTAAAGGAGTTTGAATAGGGATGGTATTATCTTCATAGTTTTTAACTCTTTACCATCTACAGACGACAGTTTTTTCATGTGAAGCAAACGACTTAAGAAAAAGTTTGGTTAACATGTGAAAAGCCTTTCAGTTTTGCTGTTTTGATATGTGAATATATTGTATAGGTTAAATAAGCATTGTGACAGAAAGAGAAATTGCTTGTTACAAGCAGTTCCTCCTTTTGCCACAATGCTTTTTGAAAGTCGTCTACTGCAAGATGCAAAAATGTTGCGTTAAGTGGTACTGTGTTGCGTTAGGTGGTAATGTGTTACGGTACAAGGCCAGGATGAATTACATGTATATGAGTGAATTATCCTGTTTAATCCACATTAGGGAATATTTGTATGTGTACTGAACAAAAACAAAGCTGTAAAAAGTCGTCTTAATGCATTTTGGAAATAAAATGACAAAGTATATAAGTATTGCCTTAATATTTTGTGTGTAATGAACAAATTTGTTTCAGATTTTATGATTTTTATCCTTAACAATAGTTGAGTGAACTAGAATCTATTTTTATTTCGGTGAGATAGTGAGTAACACATTATCGGTATTATTTTTTGTTAACCCATTACCAAACAATAACGACATTTAACCACTTTGTTGCAGATGACTCTGGAAAACATTGTGGGAAAAGGTGAAATTGATCGTAACGAGCAATTTCTTCTTTTCCCGAGCAATTTCTCCTTTTCCCACAATGTTTGCTGCCTCTTCAGAAGATTATTTTCCAATTTCATCACAATTTGGAATGTCGTCTGCAAACTTTCAATTTGGGACAGTCTGATTGGGGTTTGGTAAAGTGTTAAAGGAGGGCTTTATGGTCCGGTGTAATTGGACAGGTTTCCTGAACTAATCATACTTTCAATGGCTAGTTTTAATTGTAAACCAGACAACAATATAAACACTTACTTAATTCAACATTCTATAATTTCCCTTCAAAGTTCAATTCTGTAAACAAGGTCCTTTAAGCAGGGCAAACCAGGTTTTAGCCCAACCGGCACTGGTTGCACTGATGGTCTCAAGGGAGTGTCCTTTTGCACGACACAATTTTAATTGTAAATATTTCCCTCTGGGCTTTTAATCCTGACCGTCACGCCGTAGTATAACGCTCTCTATTGAGTCAACTACCTAACCGGATGAAGAAGACACTTCAGAGCCCTAGCCTAGTATTTGTGAATATCGGCCGGTAATGTTCGTGAAATTTGGTAGGTAAATTACTTTATGACTGGGTATTTGCGCTCTGATGATCTAATTTGGCAGAAACAAAACATGTATTATATATATAACATGTTATTTGTTATATCATACCCCTCACAGCTTTTACGTTCGTTTGTTACACTAACCACTGTCTTCACATAAATCATTGTGCCTCCGTGGCCTAGTGGTTAGAGTACAGAACTTGAAATCACATGGCCCCTCTCCGCGTGGGTTCAAATCCTGAGAGGGATATGGATTTTCATGAGAGGCAGTCTCCCGACTGACTTACGGAATGCCGATGGTTCTACCCGCCTTAACCAGCCCCTATGGGCAGTTGAGTATGGGGTCTTCCTCCATCATTAAGAGTCGGGCATCGCTACATAACTGAAATAATGTTGATGTGATGTAAAACCCATATATAAAAAAAGAAAAAAAAAAAGAAAAGTATCGAACTTTATTTGCTTGTTCTAGATTATTTTAGTTTTAGTAGTTTTAGTATACGAAAATTGTATGACTGAAATGATTTGCCCAAAATCAGGTGTATACTGAGTCTGACTGGCTGGCTCAGAGCGAGATCTTGATATTTGCACATACACAAGAGTCCAAAAGAAACGCACATTTCATCTTATAAGTATGCCGTTTCGAGTATTATGCGACATGGTGACGGCTTTAGCCAGACCCCTTAGCGTGTATATAAATATATATATATAAAAATGAGATAAATGTTCGTCTCATTGGACAAATTTGAGGAGCATCCTTTGACCATTGATTTTACTTACCCCATTTTGAGGCTTGCCAGTTTATCTATAAATAAACTTGCGGCAAACCCCAATTACTCAGCATTCATCCACCTCACCGTGCGGACTAACACATTAGTGGGAAGTAGGCAAAAAATAGTCTGTTTTCACTCTACATTGTATTTAATTCTGCCAAGTTTACTATCTCGTTTTTTTTTGCTAACGCCTAATCGGATATCTCGAGCTTTCGCTATCTCGATATTTTTTCTTGTTCCCGGCGACTTCGAGATAACGATAGTAGACTGTAAGTGTTTGAGGGTCGTACTGTAAACCACACATGTTGATGCGGATACCTGCTGTCTATTCTTGGAGAATTTCAATAGACTTCTGTCATCAAACGATGCTAATACGATAAAGCAAATTTCTTTATTTTCATGTGAAGCTTTCGGAATTCGCAAGACTTATTTGGCAGATAATTAACGTCTAATTATCGTCGTTTACATTTACAATTAATCTCTTTATGTTTGGTATGTGCTGATGTAGTGAATGAATGTCACAGGATTTCCGTTTCAACATAGATATTTTGTATTGTGTCTGTTTATGTATTATAAATTTGAGGGTATAGTTGTATAATGAGCACGAGGCATAAACTACTGGAAATAAAGATTATTGTAATATTCAATCAAATGCTTCTTAATAAGCGTGTACGACTGGTCTAAAATGACTTGGTAATATAAAGGTATTTTGATAAGGGTGGTCAGAATAATGTTGATTATTTTAGTACTTTCTTTTTCGAGAACAACGCAATGATAATAAATAACTTCCCAACGTTTTATCTTTATTTACATTTTTATTTCAATTCACATATTCGTTATCGCACTTAAATGAGATACACTAACGGTCAAATATACTCGTGGGGAAAGGAGAAGTTGGTCGGAAAGGGGTGTGCTTAAACCCAAAACGCGGACACTATTCATGTTATACAGAAAAGAAATCCCAAAAACTCTGATGCTTAATTCAATAAAAAAAAAGCTGGAAACAGTTTTGACCCCTCCCCCGTCCCTAAAAAAAAAAAAAAAGAACCATTGTATTTTAAAAATACTGAAAAAAAAAAACCAACGCTGTGCCCCTCCTCTCCCATAAAAAAGGAGAAGAATCAATAAAAAAATGAAAAAAAAGAGAAACCCCCTCCCACCTTAATCGATAGCATTAATAAAAATAATTATAAAAGAAATCCCGCACCCTGCCTGACCCCTCCAATTACATTCAAATGACGTCCTCAGAATCTCTGGCAAATGAATCTGTGATGCTCGACACACGTTACAGAGCCCCAGTGATAACGATCGTGTCCGTCTATGAGGATGCAGTGCTGCTCATTGGGATGCCCATGTCCGAGATGATCGACGCCTTCAAGGTGTCCAACGGGGGTGCCGTCTTGCCATAACAGGAGGGGTATATTGGCAGGACTGAATGCGCCGATCCAGAGTTTATCTGTTGAGATTGATAAGGTAATCAAATAGAGAACATAGATGGATAAGATTTTCATGAACTGAAGGCAGATTGATAAGAAGGGAGATGAAAAAAATGTTAATGAACGGAAGGGAGTTGGAAAAAACAATAAAGAACTGTACAGATCAGAGGTAGAAAAGATAACTTTGAATAGAACGGAGATGGATAAGATAATTATGAACAGAGCGGGGATGGAAAAGATAATTAAGAACGGAACAGAGATGGAAAAGATAATTAAGAATTCTACAGATCAGAGATGAAATAGATAATTATTCACAAAACGGAGATGGATAAGATAGTCATGAACGGAACGGAGATGGAAAAGATAATTAAGAACGGAACAGAGATGGAAAAGATAATTAAGAATTCTACAGATCAGAGATGAAATAGATAATTATTCACAAAACGGAGATGGATAAGATAGTCATGAACGGAACTGAGATGGAAAAGATAATTAAGAACGGAACAGAGATGGAAAAGATAATTAAGAATTCTACAGATCAGAGATGAAATAGATAATTATAAACAAAACGGAGATGGATAAGATAGTCATGAACGGAACGGAGATGGAAAAGATAATTAAGAACGGAACAGAGATGGAAAAGATAATTAAGAATTCTACAGATCAGAGATGAAATAGATAATTATTCACAAAACGGAGATCGATAAGATAGTCATGAACGGAACGGAGATGGAAAAGATAATTAAGAACGGAACAGAGATGGAAAAGATAATTAAGAATTCTACAGATCAGAGATGAAATAGATAATTATTCACAAAACGGAGATGGATAAGATAGTCATGAACGGAACGGAGATGGAAAAGATAATTAAGAACGGAACGGAGATGGAAAAGATAATTAAGAACTGTACAGATCAAAGATGAAAAAGATAATTATTCATTTTACGGAGATGGATAACATAGTAATGAACGGGACGTACATTGTATATGGAGAAGATATTCACGAACGGAACGGAGATCGAAAAGATAATGAAGAGCTGTAAAAATCAGAGGTTGTAAAGATAACTAAGAACAGATATCGATAAGATAATTATGAACGGAACGGAGATGGAAAAGATAATTATGAAAAAAACGGAGATGGATAGGATGATTATGAATAGAAAGAAAATTGATGAGAAGATAATGAACGGAATAGAGATGGAGAAGATAACTAAAAATCAGAACGTAAAGAACAGAAATCAGATGATTATGAATACAATGGAGATTGGTAAGATAATTATGAACAGAACGGATATCTAAATTATGCTTATCAAAGTCACGCTGCTGCTGCTGATGATGATGCTTATGATTATGATAATTAATAATTAATATCACTTGTTGAAGAATCGCGGTTATTATCGCTATCGTCTTCATTCACATCTTAATCAATACCTTCGTGGCCAATGTGTTGAGTCTTCATGAAATCATGTACCGCATGGATCTTTTCGTTCGTATCTAGGCGGAGGAGGCTGGCGTTTTGAGCCGCGCAAGTTCCCCTGGCTTCGTCCCATGTCTTGGCGTCCGACTGCCCGACTTGAATGCAAAGGTCGTTTGCGTGGGCCACATGGACTCTCTTGTAGCCGTTGTCATCACACTGCAACCCTATGGAGAGAAGTGTCTACATACATAAAGTCAATTTGATTGTTTTTAAAACGTTTTAGTGATCGCTTTTGTTTATTTGTATATTATTTATACGCCGCATCAACATCCCCCAGTTATTTACATACTTTCCTGGATGCACGAGTAGTAGGTTAGGGCTCTGAAGTGACTTGCCAAAGGTCACTCTCACGCAAGGATTCCAACTCGGGACACTCTGGTTCTAAGTTACAATGAAATGTCGCTAAACATCACAGTTTATATTTCGCGTTGTAATATGTAATGACAAAAAAGTTACTGATCCCAACGTCGATTCAGCACGTGTCAATGTATTAAAGGCTTATGAAAGGAGACTAATGCTATATCCAACTATATAATTTGTTAAACTTTTCGTCAGATTCAAGTAATTGTCTCAAACAAACAAAAAGGAAGAGAAATAAAACCAAAAAACAACAACAAAAAACCCGATCAGCACAATTCAAACGTGAATAACAACGAGAAATAACCCAGATCAGTCTGTTTAATAATTCCCTGATTCTTCACCTCTGACCTGGTGCCGTAAAATTCAATTTTTTGAACCGACCAATCAGAATTTGTTATTTTGAATATGCAAACAAACATATTGTTGATAAACATAATTGAATTGTAGATAACTATATTTCGATCACAAACTAACTGATGTTAAATGAGTTTATTAAATTGGGTCTCACAGCATTCATAAATCATTTTTCATGACTTTTAAGAACATAATAAGATAACTCATTTCTTTTCAGTAATTTATTTGTACTCATCACCTTTCAAGTGCCGGCGCATATCGGGGGGGGGGGGTTAAATGCCTAGTTACCACGGAAATACCCGAGCAGTGACGAACGCATACATACCATTGGTCGGCGAACGAGTCAAGGGAGGACACAAGGTAAACGCCGAAGACACCGACGCTGCCGTCCTCTCGCACACAAACACGGTATGTTACGAGTGGCATTTCCGGGGGAGGTGTCTAAAAATGCCGGGTTTCCACGGAAATACCCGAGGAGTGACGAATGCATACATACCATTGTTTGGCGAAAGAGTTAAGGGATGACTCACGATGAACACCGAAAACACCGGCACCGCCTTTCTCTCCCACACAAACACGGTATGCGGCGAGTCACATTTCCGGAGGGAGGAGTTTAAATGCCAGAGCATTCGGAACACCTCGGCCATTTCTTAAAATATATCTACCGACTTGTTACGGGGATTGCCGAGTAGATACGATTGATGCCAGAGTACCTCGAAAATACCCGAGTAGTGACGAACGCATACATACTATTGTGCGAAGGAGTTTGGGGCGAAATCACGGCGAACGCCGAATGCACTAATGCCGCCTTCCTCTTGGACACATACACGGTAGGCGACGAGTCGCATTTTTGGAGGGAGGAGTTCCGAGTACCCACGGAAATACCCGAGCAGTGACGAATGCATACATACCATCGGTCGGTGAACGAGTTTGAGGCGGATCCATGGTGAACGCCGAAGACACCGACGCTGCCCTCTTCTCGTACACAAACACGGTATGCGACGAGTCGCATTTCCGGGGAGAGGAGTTAAAATGCCGAGTAACCACGGAAAAACCCGAGCAGTGACGAATGAATACATACCATTGGTCGGCGAAGGAGTTTGAGGCGGGGTCAGGTGAACGCCGAAGACATTGATGCAGCTGTCCTCTCGCACACAAACACGGTATGCGACGAGTCGCATTTCCGGGGGGAGGAGTTTGAATGCCCAGTAACCACGGAAATATCCGAGTAGTGACGAATGCATACATACCATTGGTCGGCGAAGGAGTTTGAGGCGGAGTCACGGTGAACGCCGAAGACACTGACGCAGTCGTCCTCTCGCACACATACACGGTATGCGACGAGTCGCATTTGCGGGGTGAGGAGTTCAAATGCTGCGTTACCACGGAAATACCCGAACAGTGACGAATGCATACGTACCATTGGTTGTCGAAGGAGTTTGGGGCGGAGTCCTCTCGCACACAAACACGGCATGCGGCGAGTCACATTTCACGTTTTTCCAGTGATAGTCCTCCATCTTGTTCATAGACACACAGTCGTCGCCGTGTTCGGGTTTAGGGGCGTGGTGATGATCCGCCGGTCCCCCGTGTGGGCCCTCCCAGTTCGTGAGATCCTGTCCGTCCACCCATTCCAGTTGACCGTTCACGTTATGCGCACCGATCCATATGTGGTCTGAAGGAGAACATTTGCAGAATGCTTGTTTGGTTAGTTTAACCCTTTCCCAAATAATAACGACAATTGACCACTTTGTTGCAGGCGACATTAGAAAACATTGTGGGAAAAGGAGAAATTGCTCGAAACGAGCAATTTCTCCTTTTCCCACAATGTTTTCTGCCCAACTCTTTCAATTTGGGACAGTCGAAAATTTGTTGTTTGGGAAAGGGTTAAGCTAGTTCATTTTGTGTCGGTTCATAGAATTTGCATGATGTTGTTTGGTCAGTTTTAAGCAAATTTATTTTGCATCGATTATGAAACAAGTTTTTGCAACTTAACATTGATAGTATTCACTCTCGATTACCGAGCACAACTTTCTGACTAAGCCTCTCTTTAAATAGCGACCTTTTGAAATCAATTCAATTACATTATGTAGTCATCGAGAGTGGCTTTGAACAAGCTATGAGGTTCCTTCAAAATCCATGTAAAACAAACAAGGTAAGGTTCCTTCACAATTGATGTAAAACAAACAAGGTAAACTAAACTAAACAAAACTAAACTATTTTAAACCTCTGTCGAAACGTAGATATATTTTTCAAGAGTCGAAGGTTTTACCTGCACGAACATGGTTGTGGAGACCTTTGAGGAATTCCCGGACCGCATGGAACTTCTTGCTGTTATCCAGGACTAGTAGGTCCGCACCCTGACCATTGCATCTCGCCCGTGCCTCTTGCCAAGTCACCTCTTCATTTCCAACTCGGACACACATGTGACCTAGACCCGTGTTACCATGACCCACGGGCACCTTGACGTAGCCGTCAACGTCACACCATTGAGGCGCACCTGTTGAAAATATGGTACTTTAAATTTGCTTTTAAATATCTGTCTAATATCATATACTCATTACCAAGTATAAATTTACTATCATTTACTCATTACACATTTTGTACCCCGTATGAGTTGACCATCAACTTTTGGGTTCGAGTCGTATATAATAATCCATGCTTTACAACGGCGTAACGTCTTAAACTCGGCAGGGAAATCGCAGTCGACGTGCACGCTTGTCCAAAACAGTCGATCTTCGACTGCGATTTCTCTATCGAGTGTTAGACGTAAAGTCGTTATAAAGCATGGGTAATCTATACCAACGGAACCGGAAAGACGTTGATCAACTCATGCAGGGTACACAATGTGGCAATCATTGACCAAAGAAGGTGAAAAAAAAAGCAAAAATACATGGGCACGGCCATCTTGTTCGGACATAAGAGCGTAAACATTGGTCACGTAATTTCCCCGCCTGATAAAGTAGATATGAACTGCCTTGTTTTATTCAGACGATGTATGTTATAACCTACTTGTTACTGGCGCATTTGTTGGAGAATGCGTGGTTGGGTTTGTTGTGGTTGGGTTTGTTGTAGCTGTCGATACAGATACCGAGGGCGTTGATTGGGTCATTGACGGCGTAGGATTGGCCGAAGGTGTTGACGAAAATCTGTTGCTAGGGGGCGTTGTTTGGGCCACATTAGAAGAACTGTTACTAGCGAGTGTGGTCTGTGACACGTTTGAGGATCCGTTACTAGGCAACTGGGTTGACATACCGCCGTTGGAGGGTGTCGTTAGTGAAGCGGTCGAAGTTGTAGACAGGAAACCGTTGCTAGGAGACGTTGTTTGAGCCACATTAGAAGTACTGTTGCTCGGGATTGTGGTCTGCGAAACGTTTAATGAACCGTTGCTAGGCAACTGGGTTGACACACCACCAATGGAAGGTGTTGTCAGTGGAGCGCTTGACGAACCGTTGGTAGGGATCGCTGTAATTGGCGCCGATGACGAAGTGTTGCTAGGAGACGCGGTTGAAGGCGTGGTTACTGTGCTCGTTGGTACGGTTGAGGTTAGCGTTTGGGGTGTGCCGCATGCGGTGTTACAGAAGTCCCCCGTACAGCATTTTGGCGGACAAACCGCATGGGTGCTCGTCTGGTCCAAGGTACTGCACGTCTTTGACAGTTAAAGGGAAAAAAATGAAACGGTTGTTTTTTAGTATAATCTGGAAGCAATTTCTCATAATTCGTAAACCCTTTACCAAACGCCTAATTTCCTACTCTTCCAAATTGAAAGAGTTTGCATACGACATTTCAAAACCTGGTGAAATTGAAAATTAATTATCTGATAGGGCAGAAAACATTGTGGGAAAAGGAGGAATTGCTCGTTAAGAGCAATTCCTCCTTTTCCCACAATGTTTTCTAAAGTTGTCTGCAACAAACTGGTTAAATGTCGTTATTCTTTGGTAATGGGTTAACCTTTAAAACTATGTGACCATGATATTTCAAATTGTCTCATCTGTTGCGGCAGTGTTCCTGGCACACGGTGACCAAAGAATTATTTGTTTCTGATTAGCAATTAATAATTTGTTTTTAAATGGTTTGCACCAGTAGTCAACAAGACAAAAGTGTT
This sequence comes from Cerastoderma edule, assembly GCA_947846245.1. NCBI lineage: Eukaryota > Metazoa > Mollusca > Bivalvia > Cardiida > Cardiidae > Cerastoderma > Cerastoderma edule. Next base: position 22,130,592 of record OX401416.1, read on the forward strand.
TTTTCTTGCTTTTCTGTGACGTCTGCTGTCATGGGGTTGGCTGTCTAGATACCAGTCACCTATTCCGGGATTGGGGAGGGGTAAATATTCCTAAGATACAATAAGTTTATTCAGTCAAAGGCCTCTGGCTCACAATACAATTTACACGTAAAAATATACAAATGTGTAAGAGTTGTCTTTAATACAAAAGACTATACATCTTTGTGTTTCATACTTTCTTCTTTTTGGAGATTGAACCATTGTTCCTGGATTCTTAACCAGTTTGAGCATTTAAGATTGTTTCATTATCATAAAAACATACACGGCTTTTTTCGTATTTGAACTTCATTTTCTGTTTTGAGGAGGCTATACAACTTTCTTCGCCATCATTTCCGTGATACCAATTGTAAAGATATGAATTACGTTGTTGAAAATCTTTTTTGCAATGAAAAAGAGCATGGTATTCGTTATCTATTCTCCTAAGACATCTCTTGCAAGCGATGTTTCCTGAGCACCCAGTCGTTTTATTGTATATAAATAGACAATACGATGGTCATTTTCTCCGAGTATTTCTTACTAGACGCCATTGAAACTAATTGTCAACAACTCTTTGGCAATTTCACCAAATGGTACAATACGTATGTATAGTAACGTTTTATGTTTATAGGCGAACGGCGACCTTTCCGACTTCTGTGGCAAACGGATAATTTACATAGCATAGTTGCTTCTTTTCAAAGAATACTTATTTTTTTTTACAAGAAGCATTTGCAGCAATTGCTAATGGCAACATATTTTTCCATTAACTTACTTTAAGGATCTTCGAAATTAAGCAGATATTTTAGGTTTTTGAAAGCAGACGACACAATAATCTATTTTTTAGAAAATTACCCAGCATTCTAAGGGTGAAACCAACTTACGTCATTCGTCTGACAACCCGCGCTGTACAGAAGTGTAGGATACATGTGGAATTCTTTGGGTATAAACAAGCTGCATTGCTGAAATTTAGAAATGGAATAATGATGGTACATGTAACACACTACAAGAACAAGAACAGGTACAACAATGCTAATTTAGTTTCGTTAAGTTTAACGTTAATAATTCTATATCGATTGTGAAGCTAGTTTGTACAACTTTTATTAAAGGCACATAAAAGGAGATGAATACAAATAAATTATTGAAAAAATATATGGAGTTCTTTCATTATGTTCTTAAAAGTCATGAGAATTAATTTACACATGCATTGAGACCCTATCAAATAGACTCCTTGAACATAAGTTATTTTGTGCTTGAAATATAGTTGTCTCCAATTCAATCAGGTTTATCAACAACCTGTTTGTTTAAATATTCAAAATAACGAATTCTGATTGGTCAGTTAAAAAATGTGTGTATCAACTGTCAGGGTCAGAGGTGAAGAATCACACAATCCGAATTATTAAACTGGCTAATCTGGGTTATTTCTGGTTGTCTTTCATGTTTAAGTTGTGCTGATTTTTTTTTTGGTGATAACTATTTGAATCTGATCAAATGTTTACCAAATAATATAGTTTGATATAGCATTTATCTCCTTTTATGTGCCTTTAAGTTTAAACATATTTGTTTTTCATCGATTTTGATGAAAGTTTAAAGCTTTTAAAATTCACTCTCGATGACTGCTTCCTGGACACTAAACCAGTACTCGTGCCAATTTGAGGGCTAGTCCCGGCAATTTCCACCTCGCCTAACGAGGATCGAACCAGGGACCCTTGGTACAAGAGGCCAACGCTCTACCTCTGCACCACTGTCGCCCTTTCACAACTTGTATTGATTCTGCTTTCTGGATTCTTGCGCCAAATGTGGACTGAGGAAAGGTCGAAAAATAGAATCCGATTCTCACTAGATTCGAACCCAATAAAAGACTATCTCACAGATTGGGATTTTAACTTTTTGAAATGAACTGTCTCATACATCTAACCCTAGGAATTTGGTATCGAGTGACTTCGAATGGTGTCTTTTCATGCTCTCCTTAAGCGAAAACTTCTTTCGATGAATAAGGCCCCTTAGAAACCCTGACGTCTATGGTATCAAGTGCTTTTCTCGTTCTAATTTGCTTACATGATTTCGGATTCATATAAAAACCAAAGATTATGTCTCAATCGGCTCCTCACCAATACATGAACTTAGAAGTCAATTTGTTGATGTGTATTTGTAAATATTTCATTTGTTTTATATGAGGTTGTAAATGTTGAAGATTTGATTATTATGACTCTTTAAAGTTGGAAAAGATAGGGAACCAAACGAAATAATATTGCCTCTAAAAAGTGTTCCCTACCTGGTCCTTGTCGCACACTGTAACCTTGTCACACCCTTCTGGGTCTGTCATAAAATCGCATGTGAAACAGTAAGGTCCCCTTTGGTCGCGGGGTATTGCTGAAATAAAGTATTCAATGCTTGTCTAGATCCATAAACAAATGTAGTATTCACAGAAAAAAAGTATTCACTGACTTTGAAAAACTGTTTAAAGTCCGTATTTGTGAAGTTATTCCCATTTTCTTAACTCCATGTTTGTAAAAGCATTCCCATTTCTTTATGTCCATGTTTGTAAAAATACATTCCCATTTTGATGTCCGTGTTTGTAAAAATACTTTCCCATTTTGAAGTCCGTGTTTGTAAAAACATTCAAATACTAGTATGTACAATGCCAACTACATACCTTGCTTGTTGCAGCCCGCGTTGTTGCACATGTCTCCTTGGCAACACTCGCTACACACGAGCAGGTCAGTCTGTCGTTTTCCACCAAACACGATGCCGGAGTTGGCACACCTCTGATAACATACAAAAAGTAAAAAGATCGAACCATTCCCTCATATCGAAATCAATGACTGACAATTGATATAAAGTCCAAAGGACATACTAATTTTGCATTTTCCTTAAACTTTAACTTATTTGGTTGAACACAAATTGTGAAGGAAGGTTAGAGCGTATCGAATTTATTCTCGATGACTGCTTTCTGAATGACCAGCACTAGCACTGAATTCATTAATTCACATTCGGCGCGAGATCTGGATATTTATCCAGAAAGCAGAATCGAGAGTGATTAATAAAACTTTTAAGTACTTGTTTTGCAATCGATGTGAAAATAAGTTTGAACCAGTCTAGTACTCGCTACGTCCCGTTATGAATGTGGTTTCACCCCAATTCAACAGGGTACCGTTTTGCTTAGCAGTTTACGCTTAAGATTTGCGTACGTCTAAACCAAAAATTCCTCATATATCAACATTGGGCGAAGCAATATTGCAAAGTAACACTTCATTGGTATCGTCTCTGTGGGACGCTTTCAATGAAGTGCCATATTGCAATATTGTACTTTCATTGAAGATACTATTCATGTGTATCAGTTTTGACGCATATATTTTCCTTAAGTTGTTTAGTAAAACGGTACCCTGGTCAGGAGACTTGATTTACCTTATTAAGCCACTTGCATATATCATGTCGTAATGTGATTGAACTGAATAATTTGTTAAAGATTTGTTAAAGATCCTGGACGTCACACACTAAATATATATAGGTAAAAAGTAGAATTGGCGTATAGTATTCAGCTTTGCTTTTCACAAATATTCATTAAAAAAAATCGCCGAAATCGCGGTATAAATGAAGATATTGACGGAAAACCCCCACGGCTTCGACTTTTGTATGTTACTACAGCTATATGGTAATTAGTTGCGTCACGTGGGTTGTCAAGTGCCTGTCACGTGACGATGTACACCTAACTTAGAAGATACTAGCGTCAGCGTCCATTTAAACTTTAAGCAGGAAATGAAACTTGTCATTCTGTTCAAGATAAAAATCATGTCCACATTCTTTGCACCAGTATGTTCAGAATTAAAGGACTCTCTATACAAAGGATCCGTTGCATGGGAACCAACCGACCTAGTATACTTAGTATGGAAAGTCGGTTACTTCCCCTATGCAACGCAGGGATCCTTATTTTTGAAGCCCACCGGGAAACACAAACAATCAAATTAATTCTGTTCCACTTTTATTAAGTATTGGTTGTCTGAAGTGATCTAAGGCAGCTTCGCTTCCATCAACTAATATTTATCTAGTAAGGGAAACCATCGTGATTGAAGGGAAATTGCTCTTTACAAGCAAGGTTTCGTTTTGCCTTAGTGGTTTCTTGATCCAAATTAATTCTGAAAGGGTTTATCATCACTTTAACATAATTCAAGTTAATTCCCAATAGTTGGGAGTAAGTTCAAAGCTTTTTTCGGCATTCCGTAAGCCAACCGGCACAAATCATGCCGGATGTGATTGTGTCTTTTAGAGGTTTATTTGCTTGGTTCGTTACTATTTATCCTTTTCCATTGACATACATTCCATTCGTTTTGCGTCAAGACAAAGAGGAAGATATGAGTGTATATACTCACGCTTTTTGTCATGCATCCCGAGTTGTACACCACGTGTCCGCTTGTGGTTATATACTCTTCGACATAGCAGAACTGAAAAGGCATGTTTTGCGACATATTAAAAACAATATATAAATTACTGACTCCAACCACCAATATGGCATTGGTCCCTTTTACAATCAAGTGTTTGAATGATTCTTAGGTATATCGACTAGCAAAAAATAATAATTAAAACACGGATGAACGAATAAGTAATAAGCTGAATGAATGCATGGACGTGTGGAATCATGTATAAAATTATCGATTCATACCGAAATGTTGTATACATGTATATTGGATAATACTCGAATGAGAACATAAAGGATACTGTTATGATATATATAAGTTAATGTATATGCAGCACATTTATAAATATGGCTACACGTACACTTGAACACTTGATTAGGTGTTCTGGTAAACCAACATGTGAATCTTTAATCCATAGGCTGGATATTGAATTGTGTCGGTTAAAGAAGTATGTACTTAAGAACCCTCCAGCAGAACTTACGTCGTCTTTGGTACACGTCGTAACATCTGTACAGAGACTCGGTGAAGGGTAGTCCTGGCACTCAAAGCATCTGACGCCTTCAGCTGTACGTGAAACGAGAAACATCGTTATAAAATGATATTCGTTGGCATTTTAAAATTTGACATGGTACACACTCCATTGAACAGATCGCATTATGCTCATTGTTTCATTTGTAACTATAGGTAAGTATATTATATTATGTTATGACGACCAATACATGTGAAAGGAGACATATCTTTTTAACAAAAAGGGACTCCCCCTTCAAAAATACATTCAAATACACAGCGAAAAAGAGAGCGTGGTGTTGTTATTGCCTTACAAAGAATCATAGATAGGTACACTGTCGCATTTAATTCGCTCTAAATCACAAGTCAACCCATTCATGATAAACCGAACGACGCTATGTCTATACTTCGTCCAGAAAAACACCCGAAACCTTTCTCGTGCTGCCTTTTCTTTACGAGTCATCTTGAAGAACTATCGACACTTCATCAAGCCAAGTCCATAGCTTGTAAAACATTCTTAGCTGTTTCATTGAGCCTTTTCAAAATAAACAATCAATTGACACCATTAAATCTCTTAATGAAATATCCTCTATGAATAAAATGACAATCAATTGACACCATTAAATCTTTTAATGAAATATCCTCTATGAATAAAATGACAACACAGTCATAAAATAAACCAAGCACACGTAACAACGATGTCAAGTTAGTAGAACCGTAGAAATGAAGCGTTTGTCATAGCCTTAGTGTCAACAGCGCAAACAAACACTTTCATAATGAAACTATGGCGAACCTGTTTTAAATGCCGTCTGCAGTATTATGAAAATGGCGAACAACTTCGTCGCCGCCATTGTGATACGATGTCCGATGTTTCACATAAGGTTAGTACACTAACAGGCAATACGAAGCGACCCAGTCTGGAACGACAGCGCGATAACAGCAGACGAGTGACCTTAACCAACCCTTTACCAAACGCGAAACTCTCGACTGTCCCAAATTAAAAGAGTTTGCAGACGACATTTCATGATGTGATGAACTCGAAAATTAATCTTCTGATAGGGCAGAAAACATTGTGGGGAAAAGGAGAAATTGCTCGTTACGAGCAATTTCTCCTTCCCCCCACTATGTTTCCCAGAGTCGTCTGCAATAAACTGGTCAAAATATGGTAATTGTTTGGTAATGGGTTAAATCAAAAATCACGATAAGTCAGGCGTATGTGAATGTAGACGATCGTTCAGGGATTTGACCCCATTTCTCTTTTTTAGGATCTGCTTGTTTTGTTTCTTTATTTTCTAATGTTATTTAACAACACAACTGATAATGTTTTATTTGATGCAACTTTATACGCTTAACGTGTTTATGTATCAGGCGGGGTGGGAGGGAATCTTGTGACCGATGTTTACGATCTTATGTTCGAACAAGATGGGCGCGCCACAGACACCCCATGCTTTATAACGGTGGTAGGTTTAACACTCGGCAGGTAGAAAACAAGGGTAATCATAAACCACAAGCACCGGAAAGTTGATGGTCGACCCATAAGGGGACGCATTGTGGCTTTTATTGGTAAAAGTTGGTCAAAAAAGCAAAAATTCATGTTCCGTTATGGGTGCAGCCATCTTGTTCAGACATACCGTCGTAAACATTGGTCACATGATCCCCCGCCTCTGTATTAAAAACTCTATCTAGCTTACGGAAAAGCTACATAAAGATGTTGTTAAAATGCGATGGGGTCCACAATGCAAGACAGTTTCTTTCCAGTCAATAACCTTCCATTGATCATGTTGTATATAGGAATTTCCATTCCAAGGATAAGAACACCGTCTTGTTTTAGTAAAATCAGAGGGAACCCCACCCAAAGTCTACCAGTGACATTTCGCGTTAGGTAACCATGGTAACACATATGCAAAGACTACTATACCATCGAGTTACCCAGGAGGGTCCAACAAATAGGGTTTAACGTTTACCTTTAACCGTGACTCATACGGCTATCGAGAGGTGTTGATGGGGCTCGAACTCAGCACCACCGATTCTTTTAGTCAACTACCTTAACCACGCAGGACTATGCAGGATCCCATGAGGATTAGCAGTCCCTCGCATGTAGTGCAAGGAATAGTCTTAATGTATATCTTGTTCACGGTTGGGTTAACTCGTGTGTAATGCTTTTTTTTTAAACACGACCCCAATAAACAGCTGTTCCCCAGTTTACGGCTTTGGAAACCACTGTGACAAAAGAGAGCATTTATGATTCTTAAATTCATCATTTCACCACTATAGATTCAATCTTATGTCATAAAAGACGATTTGTTTGTTGTTGATGTTGTTTAGTCTTTGTTTGTCATGAGCCGGTCCCAATCATACATATGTTGGACTGTGCTAAGCCACAATCTAGATCGCTTTGGTGGGAAAATAGTCAGCTTACAGATGATGTATGTCTGTAGTTGTGATATTATTTGTTTAGATTTTACATCGATTGTGACGAAAGCTTAAAGCTTATTGAATTCACTCTCGATGACTGCTTCATGGGTACTACATATACAAATGGTCCAGGACGAAAGTAGCTAAAGTTTAGGGGGTTTACCTTCGACCACAAAGGTCATGGGTTCGATTCCATTTAATAGCCGGTCCACGAGTTTTTATTCGGCGCGAGAACAAGTTATGTTAACACTAACCAGAAAGCAAAATCGAGGAGGGTTAATCTAAGTTGTAAAAACTTGTTTCACCACATGACATAAATACGAATGACATTTAGCTCTCATGACATATTGTCACGTTTCTGAGCGGACTGACAACCATGTGTACCAATCTGAACACGTCGGGTTTATCAAATGAAAGCTCGACTCACGGAAATACCCGAGTTATTCCGATTACCAGGTGAACATGACATACATCATGTGTTCAGGTCACGTGAATGTATGTCAACGACGATAATCGCTAAAGGGAAAGGTCGACAAGGTAACATGAGTACGTTACGTGATAGGGGAGCAACGGTGAGAACTAAATATAGACTATTGTTAAATACAATGTACTTATCTTTTGTCTTATAACTATACTTTTAGTTGAATGGCTGTTACGATTGAGTTAATAAATAGAGAATAGATGGTTGGTGTCGTGAATCGGAAATGTTATCGGGCAAGGCTTAGGAAAATTATCCGGTGAGCCGAAGGCGAAACGGATAATAATCCGAAGCTGAGCCCTATAACTTTTCTCATCCAAAGACACCAACCATCTATTCTATTTATCCTGTTACCTCCATGTATTCTTTCAAACAAAAGAATATGTAAATAAAACACGAGAAAAAGGAAAAAATAAGTAGAGACTAATGTTAACATGACGTCATTGCGTTCTTATGACGTCATGATTTGTCACGTGCATGTGTTATATGGTTAGTGCCGGATATCACAAATGTTATACGGCATCTAGTTATCGGTCCCAAAATGACACTTGTGACAGGATAAGATGATGAAATCCACTTACAGGGATAGGCTAGTACTCGTATTTCGGTGGTCTTGTGCGGCCATGGATTACTAGACAACATGCACGGTAATGTCGGCTAGTGATTTAAGGACACACCTTTATTGCAAGTTTTGGACCATTCTTCTACGCAGTGATCTCCCTTTTCATTTGGTAATGAGATATCTGCTTTCATAGAAAAATCCTTCCGAATCTGTATTTTTGCTTTTTTACCTACATTTGCCAATGATAGCCATATCGTGTACCCCGCATGACTTTACCAATCTCGAGTTCTGGGGGTATATGATAACCCAATGCTTTATAACGGCGTTACGTCTAACACTCGGCAGAGAAAGAAATTACAGTCGATGGGCGATGTTTTTTGGTCCTTTGTGCTCTCCCCTTGTGGGTTAGAATCTCGGTGAACGATATGGATTTTCATGAGATGAAGTTTCCTGACAGGCTTATTGAATGCCGATGGTGCTACCCGGCTTGTCCATCTATTGTGGGCGGCTAAGGATTGGTTCCTTTTGAAGGTCTTTTTCTGCAAGACGACGTAAACATGTGGCGTTAGGTGGTAATGGGATAACGTCATTTTAAAGCGTCAAAACTATGTCTGGAATGATGACGGATGATCCCAACCGTCACGTATTATTATACGTGTTTATTTCAATATGTTTAAAACAGAAATCAGCAATTAAAAAATAGGTTAATAAGAATTAAATTATGTGTGGTTTCTTGGCTATCCTTATAGAAACCTCTTCTTCCAGACAATTGAAAAAAGGTACCCTGCTTAGTGACTGCTAGGCTATCTGAACGATCACATGCACCTATATTTGTAGTGTTTAATTTGTTTATTTATTCTTTATTCCTCATGCTTTCTTACATACAGGTGTTTGTTTGTCGGGAAACAGTATAATCTAAGTTATTAAAGCATTCTTGATCTTGAGAAAGGGATAAAACAAAAACCGGGATGGTCTGTTTTTGTAAGGTACACTTGTTAACCTGATTGCAACAATAACGAATAATATATGAATCCCCCCAAAACACAAGGGAAAAAACAAGCAACCATTCACACCGCCGAATAAAGGTTAATTGGCGGAATGAGATATGTCTTAGTATCGCCAGGAATAACTAACCTCTGCATAAAGTTAATTAGCCAATCACTGCATGGATGGAAACGACTGAAAACGGACCTACTAGCCTCATGATGGGTGCAAATATGCGTTTGTTCAATTCATTTTTTGACAATGGTGAGGACTTCAAATCTGCGGCTTGATTCATTATTCCGACGTATAAGTATTGACGGTATTATAGACTCGCATCATTTCGGCCTTCTTAACACCCACGAAATTTACAGAGGTATCCGAAATATATTAGGACACCCTTGTAAACTTTGCGAGAGGTTGGACGTCCAAATACCAAGGAAGTAATAGGCGGATACTTCAAATCTTAACCACCTACAGACGAATTTTTTTTTTTACTTGAAGCAAACGCCTTCAGAAAAGCTTTGTTAACATATGAGAAACCTTCCAGTTCTGCTGTTGTGATATGTGAAAAGAGTGAACATGTATATTGACAAAAGGAGAAATAGCCTGACACTTAGGCACAATATGCTGACTGCTTCCTGGATACTAAAGCAATCCGCAAAATTGACGAAGCCGAAACAGATATATTCGAAATTACACTCGATACAGTTTGAGCGTTGAGGAAACATTGTCGATAGGGCCGTCGCCCACGAAGGGTGACTAGTGGAAATGACCCCTTTGAAATTGTAATGATACGAAACTATCTGTTAACCCTTTTCCGAACGTCAACATTTCGACTGTCTCAAATTCAAAGAGTTTGCAGACGACATTTCAAAATGTGATGAAATTGAAAAATAATCATTGGATAGGACAGAAAACATTGTGGGGAAAAGGAAAAATTGCTCGTTATGAGAAATTTCTCCTTTTCCCACATTTTTTTCCAAAGGCGCCTGCAACAAACTGGTCAAACGATTGAAATGTGATTGAAATGAGTGACACTTTCTTTAATCTGACGGATTTTTTGCATTCTTTTTTTTTTAATTTATTGCACAAGGATAGCCAGTTAGTTTTTCCTAATCATTACAATTAAAGATTACTTAACAACCGAGTTTCCGTGCACATTTGATGACTATTTGATGAGAGCTCTCTTAGTGCAGAAGATTCGCTTGTGGTTGTCTGAGTTGGTTCTGCCGCCGTCGCTGTTTTGTTCAATTAGCATTGTTATGAACAATTAATTACATCGAATACTGCTGGATTATAAACTCACTTAGTCTGTCTTTTTTGAAATCATAAACTCACTACATAACCCATGGAGGAGGTATTGATTAAGATATGAATGAAGATGATGATAACGATGTTGAAAATGCTGCATTTGATAATAAAATCAATTTTTATCCGCCTCCTCCTCCTCTTTTTCCTCCTCTTCCTTTTCCTCTTCATCTTCTTCCTTCTCCTCCTCCTCCTCCCTTTCCTCCTCCTCCTCTCATCCTCTCTTTCTCCTGCTCCTCCTCTTACTTTTCCTCTTTATCTTCTTCCTCCTTCCACTTTTTCTCTTCATCTTCTTCCTCCTCCTACTTTTCCTCTGCATCTTCTTCCTCCTTCCACTTTTCCTCTTCATTTTCTCCCCCCCCCATCCTACCTTTCCTCTGCATCTTCTTCCTCCTCCTACTTTTCGTCTTCATCTTCTTCCCCCCATACTTTTCCTCTTAATCTTCTTCCTCCTCCTTCTTTTCGTCTTTATCTTCTTCCCCCCTACTTTTCCTCTTCATCTTCTTCCTCCTCCTACTTTTCCTCTTTATCTTCTTCCCCCCTACTTTTACTCTTCATCTTCTTCCTCCTCCTACTTTTCCTCTTCATCTTCTTCCTCCTCCTACTTTTCCTCTTTATCTTCTTCCCCCCTACTTTTCCTCTTCATCTTCATCCTCTTCCTACTTTTCCTCTTCATCTTCTTCCCCCTCCTCCTTTTCCTCTTCCTCTTCATCCTCTTCCTCCTCCTCCTTTTCCTTTTCCTCTTCCTCCTCCTCCTTTTCCTTTCCCTCTACCTCCTACTCCTCATCACCAATATCGATATTGTTATAACCATCTGATTTTTTAAACCATTTCTTCGTCTGGTTCAATGACTGCGTTCGGGGGATAGATGAAACCATATGCGTGCAGCTGCTGCGGTACAGACAGACATATGTTAGTAATCAAAAGATTTGGTGGCTCTTTCCATATTATTACATAGTTTTGTGAAGTCGTTTAAAACGACGACTGCACAAAACTATGTAATGATATTGAAAGAGCCACCAACTCTTTTAATTACTTACATATGTCTTTGTTCATGTCTATAAACTTTTCTGATTCACATCTCCTTCACCTTTTACAAGTTTGACCTTCGCATTTCCACAATGCAGCCACACTTTAGTCAAATGATTGTTGGACTGCACATACTGAATATAACTCACACACTGTTGACGCGATGTAAAAGCTTCTGAATCATTCAAAACTAAATTCGGGAGTAGATTCTACTTCCTTGTAACGTTTCAACTCCTCACGCCGGATGTGGACTAGTAAATGTCCAAAAGTTGAAACAGCTATTCACGGTATTCGAACACTTGTCCCATTGAATGAAATAAGAGTGAGTAATTAGTGGTTTTAACATGATGTGATGTATGGCAATTGAACACAATATGCTTTAATAGATACAGTCAAACGTGTGTTAAACAAACAGCCTTTCAAGAAGCAAACCTGCCTTAAAGACACTACAGAAAGTCTCATTGTTGGATTTATAGTGTACATCAGTCTGTGTTAAGCAGCCAACCTCTCTTTAACAGCCAATTTTGCCAATTCCATCGGCTGGCCTCACAGCACAAGTTTGAACGTACACCATTCGTCCTTCATCTCGAGGGTTCAATGCAAAACTATAGTAAGTGCTTCACAAACATGAAGCGCTTACTATAGTCTTGCATTGAACCCTCAATTAATTATTTTAGTTTATCTCACCTTACCTTATTTTTTTTACATCGATTGTGAAGGAAGCTTAAAATTTGTTCAAAGGCACTCTCGATGACTGCCCCTGGATACTAAACCAGTACTCGCGCCGATTCGTGGATTAGTCCCGGAAACGTTCACCTTACGGGGATTCGAACCCAGGACCCTCGGTACAATACGCCGATGCCCAACCTCTGCACCATTGTTGCGTTATATTGCTCTTATTGATAAAAAGAATCAACTTAAAACATATGGCAATTAAACGTCTATATCACGAGTCTATTTTCGGTTCAACAGTTGCGTTTCCCGTTGGACAAACAAACATCGGATAACTTGCCTTCCGGAAAACACACGCGCACATCCGAAATATCGTTTCCGATGATGGACGAATGCCCCCGAATGCCCCCGAAGAACATTAACTATACAGGTATGCCGTGTAATTGCTCTTTGCTCTAAAAGCACCGTACTTTATGAGGCATGTTATATAGAAATGTGTTGCGTTGTTTCATGTGGGTTTCCATGGCCAAGTGGTTAGAGTTCAATACTGAATCGCATGGCCCCTCTCTCCGTATAGGTTTAGATCTCGGTGACGGCATTTTAATTTGAACTCCCCCTTTCATCATAGATCCCACCATTATTTCACAACGCTAAATGTATATTTATATAGTATATATCTCGAGAATCGTCCAGTTACAGTTACATGTATATAAACCTGTGTGAACAGAATTTATCCCAAAAGCCTTTGCCAATCGGAACTTATTGGGTTTGTATAATGAAAACACCTCTGATAAAACCAAGAAGCCGCCATATTGCTTCTTGCAAGACAACTTTGGTTGTTCTTTCGTTTCCAAATATAAATATTTTCATAGTTGAATATCTAAATAGTCATTCAGTTTGATTTACGAAAACGATATGTATCACAACGTATCATTCCAATATTACATATGTATGAGTTATCGACAAAAAATAATTATTTAAAATTATGTTCAACACTTTCATATACATTGAACTACTCAACGTTGACGCTCCAGAGGAAACCTGTCATTAGCCTGGAGACATAAAACAAAACTTGTAACCGTCCACTTATGTACGAGGTTTTTTTCTCAGGTCACGGAAATACCCGAGTACGTACGATTGAACCTTCGTGAAACGGGCCCCAAACCGTTTACCTATGTACCTGTACATTTACACCACTGTGTATGTATACAGCCTCCGCACCTATGGATGCGCGTAAATCACCGCGAATATTATTCCGCTCTGAAGCGCGCTAGGTGTGCTCGTTTCTGGTTTCACTCGGTTCACAATGAGATGGTAACCTAGACGGATACGACCTACTGAAAAATCGAACGGGATGAATATGATTAATGGATTAAAGATGAAGCAATGGGGCTTCAAGTTTGGTTCGTCCAAAGAATCAAACAGCACCAGCAGCGGTAGCGGTAGCAGCAGCACCACCAAATCGTCAAAGAGGGTATACCAGCGAGAAGTGGTTAAAGTGAATGGTGCCTCGGCCACCAAAGTATCCGTCGTCGAAGAAACGAGCGAGGCCAGCAAAGTGGAATCTGAAGAAGAGAAAGTGATCCAGCAAGATGGCCCTTCGTCCATGACGCTCAGAGAGAAAATGAAGCTGTACGAAAGAAACGGAGCTTGCGTCAAAGACGTCAAAGACACCAAAGACGTCAAATACGTAAACGATGACATCAACGGTAAGCAATCAACTAAAGACGTCAACGTCAAAGACGCTGACGCTCTGCGTATAAACAATAACGCACATATCAACAAACGACCTGACGCCAAACCGAGCGAAAAAGCCGCGGAATATCGCGAACGTTCTGACAATTCTGAAAACGCAAAGGCTACTAATTATGACACTACCTCCGGTTTTAACGGATTATCAAACGTCGTGAACGGTGGTAGCGTTAACGTTGATGAGGATATAACGGACACTGTGGATTGTGATAACGTGAATTCCAACGACAAAGGGACTGGTGACGTGAGTCTGGGTAAAGTGAATGACAGAGTTGAAGTGGTGGTTGATGGAAGCGACCTCTCCGACGACGACTGTTTGGACGATAACCATGGATTAAATATCTGTCATTACAAGCTCAAGTAAGTTGTCATTTGCGTTTTGCACCTCCCCAAACTCCCTCGTCTTTGTTACTTGTTTTCTTCCGGTTGGTTTTCGACAAGTTTAGTTGTAGCTTGTTTCCTTTGTAGCCCTCTTCCTCCCACGGTGTTTTTCGTCTTTTTTTTTTCTTTGACATATTTGATTTTAGCTGGTTTTGTGTTTTGTTTTCTCCTGAATCAGTTACTCGGATGACCGAAGCTGTCAATTTGTTTTAGAATGAAGTATCTTATATGAACCAGGTGATAGTTACGTAGTTATTGTTAACTCGGAAAAGTGGAGAAATAACGGTTGTCTGGATCATCCGTGCTAAGGTTGATGTCCGATGATTGTCAAATCCGATCTTTTGACGATATTCTGCTTAAAAACCAACAACAAATGAATTTGTAACAGGACTAGTAAGATTTTTCTCGCATTTTGGGCTATGTTGAGGATACCCCAAAAAAAGTTGTGGTTGTGAAAATTCTTCAACCTTAGAATGCTGGGTAATTCTCTAAAAATAGATTTTTGTATCGAATGCTTTCCAAAACCTTAAATAACTGCTTAATTATAAGGAAAGATACTCAGAGTAGCAAGGCCAGCCACCAATTTACTTGGCGGCTGACCTGGATCGAAGCTGTTTGCATAAGCTTAAAGTCGATTCCAGCACTATAAAGGTTAATGTACATTCTGATTATTCTTCACACAGATTTTGCACACATTCTGTTAGCGTACATGTACATTCCTAGGCATACTATGGGTAGTTAACCCTTCCCAATCCCAGAACGTGAATTTTAAAATAACGTTGATTTTACTCTTTGCCGACATTTTGTTTTACTTTAAGCAGACGCCTACAGAAAAGCTTTGTAAACAGTTGAAGAACATGTTGTAATATGTTAATATATTGAAAAAGCATTGTGTCAAATGGAGAAATTGATTGTGACAAGCAATTTCTCCTTTTGCCACAATGCCTTTTGAAAGAAAGTTGTCTGCTACAAGACGCCAAATTGTTGCGTTGGATGGTAAAATGTTAAAAACAACTAAATGTTATTTGTATAACATAAGTATAAATATTGGATAGAAGCTTCATCTCACAAATTGAACCTTGGGCACATGATAACCACTGTTATGTCATGGATTAATTATTTCTCCCGAACCCCATGCTGGCTGTACGTATTGCCTTACGCAATGTCTAATGAGTTACCTATGTTGTATACGTCCATAATCAAAGGAATCAGTTGTCTTATCCATATCTCCGTAGATAAGGTCACCCTTAACCCTTTACCAAACGCCAAATGTTAGACTGTTCCGCACTGAAAGAGTTTGCAGACGACATTTCAAAATGTGATGAAAATTGGAAATAAATCTTCCGATAGGGCAGAAAACATTGTGGGAAAATGAAAAAGTGCTCGTCACGAGCATTTTCTCCTTTTCCCACAGTGTTTTCTAGAGTGGTCTGCAACAAAGTGGTTAAATGTCGTTATTGTTTTGTTATGGGTTAATACTTAACTAAAAGATTCCAACGTAAGTAAAGGTATTATTTGGCGAACTTGAAATCGTTTTGGAAAAGAAGAAAATCGCAGTTGTCCATTCGAGAGATATTCTTTTCTTACAAACCATCGAACTCTTCAGAGTAATCTGCCCTTGCTACGCTACATCGATCACTACCGAAAACAAGATTTCCAAGAATTCGATTGGAAAAGTGGAAGGATAACCGAAACGGCAACCAATCTGAAAAGACATTTGGCATTTTCCACAAACAATTTCTTCATTTGTATCAACATGCTGTGTCCGTACACAAAAGGTCCGCACCCAGCACCAATGCGAATTGACGAAAAGGTGCAGAAGGGACACTAATGATAATTAATTGATAAATTAGAGGGTAATGGAGGCCAGACTGTAGTGGCTCCATACTGAAATAGGTCTATAAACGACAAATCGGAAGCTGGAATATACGAGTTTCACTCCTGAGAGCTTGTAGAAGCACGAAAGGGAGGGTTAGACAGGGACAGAAAGGGACAGAGACAGAGACAGAGACAGAGACAGAGACAGAGACAGAGACAGAGACAGATACAGAGACAGAGACAGAGACAGAGACAGAGACAGAGACAGAGATGCAGAGAAAGACGGACAGACAGAGATAAACATAGAGAGAGACAGACAGGCAGAGAGGAAGAGAGACAGAGACATACAGAGAGATTTCTCAACCACAGACTCCTTGATTTTTCGTAGTACGGGGTATTTCTTCATCAAAGCCGTTTTGTGCTCTTCAATATATCAATCCAAACGAGTGGCTTCTAGAAAGCCGTTAGAAGGCCGCTTCATCCGATAAAACAATTTCACAATCGGCATCAAAATCTCTTAGATGGAAAATCTTCACTTGTGCTCCTTCACACTTATGTTGATCGCAAGAGTGTTTGCAGGGATAGAGGTGTCGATGTGGCCTTTTGAAATTATATGACCCCTCTCGGCATGGGTTCAAATCCCGAATACGGCATTTTCATGTCTACGTGTAGTTTTCCGTTTACCTTAAGAAAACGCTATGGCCCTACAGGCTTAGTCAGCCGCTATGAACAAACAGGTTTGTGTCCACTTACATGATGCGATTATCGAAAATCATAACTTAAAGTCTTATGTGAGCGATTTATTACAGAAAACAGTTCGAAGATGCCGTATAAAAATCCACAATCTCTGTACATGTATTTCATTTCATGCTTGTTTCCATTAATCAAATTCTTACAAGGAGCTGTAAATGCTCTTATATATATTAGCTAAGAGTACACACACCTTCGTAAATCATCTTAGTAAATATATATACATGGCCGTTTTATCTGCCAATCTCCCCATTGAGAGCATTTCTCGCCACAAGAATCTAGTGGTGATGAAAATCAAGATAGGCGAATTATACCCGCAAACTTTTCAACAGGTTTTTGTTTTATGGATTCGTTTACTTTATACGTTCCTACTGGTTCTGGATAGAAGTTATAGCTATGGGATTGCACTAAATGAGCAATACATATTTCTGATTGTCTCTTTGTTTGTTGGTTTGTATGGTATTTAACGCCGCATCAACAATTTTTAAGTTATGTAACGGCTTTCCTTAATCCACCAGTACTAGACAAATACTCTGAACTGACTTGCCAAAGATCACTTACACGAAACCAGAGGTATCGGTGGGGCTCGATTCCGAGACCCCCGCCAACTTAGTCGCAGGGCAACGCGGGACCCTCTTCTGATCAGTACTTGGAAGTCAGAGAGAAAGTGTTCGTTTGAATCAACCCTAAAGTTAAATGCCTTCGTCTCTCAGAACAAATCCTTTGAAGGATAGAAACTTCCTCTGTAAAACTGAAGAATGAAGGAGGTGTAATATTTATCATGAATACTTAACCAATTGATCGCCGGATGTTTATATATTCTAACATATCCAAGATCAAGCGCGAAACCATCGTGATAAAACTAGAAGTTGCTCATAACACGACTAATGAAAATGCTCGTAACACAAGCAATTTCTACTTCTTTTCACGATCAATTATACGTAACCTCAGTTTATAAATACAACATCGACTATGTATTCTCAACTCAAAATTCTTCGCCCGTGTTGTTGTTCGTTAAGACTTGGACGGATCACAAAAGTTTCCAAGGGTCTGTCTATGTGTTAACCCTTAGAACGCTGGGTAATTTTCTAAGAATACATTTTTGTGTCGTCTGCTTTCCAAAACCTAAAATATCCACTCAATTTCAATGAGGAAAGATGCTCAGAGAAGCAAACAGGTAAGATCACAGGCCAGCCGTCAATTTATTTGGCGGCTGGCCTGGATCTAACCTGTTTGCATAAGCATGGAGTCGGTTCCAGCACTGTAAGGGTTAACCCAAATTCCTCCGCGTTTATCCGATGAGTCTGCGCCCCACCTTTTTTTTCCTATTCCATATCACCTCGATTACTTAGTATTGATGAATCAGGAAACTATAGCGGGGTTCGGCACTTAGATACTGTAAACTTTCCCTCGGCTTTGTTTTTACCCTTCATCTCTGTCTATTTCTATCTCGCCATCTCACTGTCCCTAATAGAATGTCTGTAATATTTTCTGTCTATCTGTCTGCCTCTGTCTGCCTGTCTCGCTGTCCATCTTATTTTCTTCGTGCGTGTAGCTCTTTTTTTTTTAACATTCTCTGTCTGCTTTGTCTGTCTCTCTTTCTCTCTCTCTCTCTCTCTCTCTCTCTCTCTCTCTCTCTCTCTCTCTCTCTCTCTCTCTCTCTCTCTCTCTCTCTCTCTCTCTCTCTCTCTCTCTCTCTCTCTCTCTCTCTCTCTCTCTCTCTCTCTCTCTCTCTCTCTCTCTCTCTCTCTCTCTCTCTCTCTCTCTCTCTCTCTCTCTCTCTCTCTCTCTCTCTCTCTCTCTCTCTCTCTCTCTCTCTCTCTCTCTCTCTCTCTCTCTCTCTCTCTCTCTCTCTCTCTCTCTCTCTCTCTCTCTCTCTCTCTCTCTCTCTCTCTCTCTCTCTCTCTCTCTCTCTCTCTCTCTCTCTCTCTCTCTCTCTCTCTCTCTCTCTCTCTCTCTCTTTCTGTCTCTCTTTTCTCTATATCCTTATATGTTTCTCGGTCTGCCACTGTCTGTCTGACACCTCTATCTGTCTACATGTATCTTTCTTTGTTTCTTTCCCTCCCCTCCACTCTCTTTTTCTCTTTCCTTGTTTCCCTCTATATTCTCTTTGTTTCTATATCTCTTTCTTGTACATTCCAACAAGTCCTTAGTCCAAATCAAAATCATCCCAGTTTTTAATCGAAAAGAGGCTCCCCAGACGCAATGATAAATCCCAATTGCCAAGAATACCATGGAAGGAAGCCATTACAGCCAATGTGTTGTAGTCTTCTGTATCATCAGGTGTGGGCACAACCTTTTATGTAATTGACAGACCTTCTACAATACCAAAGATTTGGTTAAATCAAAGCTTAAACATTTGATTTACCGATGCCATACTGATATATGTAGAGAGAGATATCTAGAATATTCAATCCACGGGGACTGGTAGATGCACCGGCGTAGAATCATATACCTTCCGCAAGTCAGTTTTCTCGCGTAGATCATTCGCCTCATAGATAATAAGATAAACTTTCTTTATACTCCCCTACTTCCTAATACGGTACCTTGACGCGCATCCATCTGAAAACTGGAAATACCACTCTATCAAAAGGATATAATGTTCATAATAAGCAATTTATCATTAATATTGTCGTATACCCTGTAGAAAACTGAAAGGATTATCGTATCAAAACGATCAATTGCTTATGACGAGCAACCTTTCTTTTTTTCAAAATCATTTCCTCAGAGGAAATCAAATCAAAGTAAAATATTCATTTGTTATTATCTTTATGGTATTGGCAGGCTCTAAATATCATAAAGAAATAATAACTTTCTTTGGTTTTTCGTATGCTGCTGCTATTAATGTGGACAAGTCACATAGAGGGAAATGGTCCATCTAAGCTTAAGAGGAATATTTTGAAGACAACAACCTCAGAAACCTAATATGGAAAGAAAGGAATATAATGATACACAGATAAATGATCAGACTGTGCAAATAGTTCCCTCTATTCTTACGTATAAGCTGAAATATAAGGGTTTTAAACAAATACGAATAGATATTTACTCTTGACTTGATAAGTCATCGAAATATCTTCCTGTACGAAAGTACTATCTAAAATATTATGTCGTCTAACTTGTAAGCTGAAAGCTTAGATTTCAACTCAATAAAACATTAATACATTCACCAGTCGTCGAATTGTTTAAATCATAAAGAACGGTACGATAAGAAATAAATCTATGATAGCTCTTAACTGATAACGTAATAGACTTGATTCAAATTGAAACATCTCTATTTCCTATTACATTCATCTGTCATCGATATACGATAAAACATCTACGAATTGATTCCTGCTGGCAATCGTACTGGTTAAACTAGATAAGTTACAAATGTATTTAATATGTACTGCCCCTACTCCGAAAATGTTTATTTTTTGCTGACATTCTACCACCTAAAAGCCAAACTCAATGATTATCAAATCAGCAAATCAAAACTGTATACATTTCATCATCACTGATCGAATTGTTAAAAGCACACACCAAAGAAAATTAACGCAAATCAACGTAAGTCAACGTATATCAACGTGATCAAACGCTAACTAACGGCAATCAACATAAACTAACGTAAATGAATTTGAAACATCAACATAAACCTACGTAAATTAACACAAATCAATGTAAATCAACGTAAACCAACGATAATCAACATAAACTAACGTAAATCTATTCAAATTAACATATACTAACGTTATTTAACGTAAAATCAACGCAAATCAACATTAATCCACACAAATGAACGTGAATTAATGAAAATCAACGTAAATTAAGGTAAATCAACGTAAAAGACGCCAATCAATCGTATATCAACATTAAAATGTATCGTCTTAAGACTGTCAAAGCTATGCATATGGGCTGATGCAATTCTCAGATAAAGACAATCAACGTCATTCAACATACTTGTATGCCCTCGTAAATTAACGCGAATCAATGTAAATCAACGTACAGGAACGTACATTTATGTAAACGATGTTATTTGACGTCGATCAACCGTAAATAAGCACAAAAGTAAATAACGATAAATCAACGTAAACGGACGTAAATCAACTGCAACATGAACGTTAATCATTAGACTGTTTCAAGACTGTCCAACCTAAGCGTATGGGCTGATGCAATCTAGTGATAAAAAATAATAATAAAAAAAAAAGTTTCTCGACAATGATTGATATCAGTAGACGAGATCTAAGGTACTTGAGTACACTCCTCGTGAAAAACGGCGTCAGACAAGGTGAACCCATAAAGAAATTTAAAAAATGCAGGACGATTCTATTAACGGAGCTAAGAGGTTAGCGAGCAACTCCACAGACACTGAGCAGCTGTCGGTTTGAACAGATTAGCCATTTTCTTTTTCAGACCTTTTCATTTTCCGTGTAAAGTCTGAGGCCTAGCGTATTCTCATATATATAAGGATTTGTGAATTGTTTTCCGTTTCATTAGTTAGTTAAAATGTATTTTACCAAATACCCAAAAATAAAATGTATTTTTTCTCTGACCGACCCCCTCGATGTTTGAGACCCAACGTATTCCTAAATTAATATAAGAGTTTATCACGAGTTTGTCTTATATCATTTAACCAAAATATGTGCGGGTATATCTGGTTTATCATGCATAATTCAATTAATTTTTCAACAAAATGTATACCAAGTGCCAAAATGAATAAACTGTTATAGTTTTACATGTTTTTTTGTCAGCGCCTTATTTTGCTTGCATTTTGGACAAGTCACACATTCCCTTATAGAGGAATGGGTAAAGACATGAGCTAGATTAAATAAGTTCTGCACTTGCAGAATTTCTCTCCGAGAATGTATACTCATATACCAAGGGCAATTGAGCTTATAGTGTTTCAACTCAACGGCTTTCTCAACATTAATATTTCATTATATGATCATCGAGAGTTTATCAATCTAAACATTTCAACGCAATATAACCATGGATGGGTTATGGTATAATGTTTTTTCCGTCATTACAATTTTGATATCGATTAGGGGAAAACATGTTCAGCTTAAAGGATTATCACTGTTTGAGGTAATTTTCTTCATGAAAGTATGACTTTAGCATACATATAGCAAACCTATAACCAATGGTAGTTAAACTCATTTCAAACGAAATATGACTATTCCTAAACCTTCGATTTCTTTCATAACTTAAACATGTACATGTATCTATGTAAGAAAACTACACCGTGCTTTGGAAAATAATACAGTCTCGCCCATATACTAGTATATCAGTACATTGCACATGGTTGAGTCGTACTCAGTTATATTTCATAAATGATAAATATATACAAGTATTTTTCTGCAGGTATCGTACACTATTTCTTACAGTGTTCACTTGTGTTTCATATACATGTATGTATGATAAATATATATGTCCATATGTCTAGGCGATGCTGTTTGCGTCAGTCAGTGTTCTGTAAAATGCACACATGCGCATGTTTCAGGAAACAACGCTAAAGCAGCCTTCAATGCGCACATATGTGTTACCACAGAACTACATAAACGAACGAATACCCATGCAGATCTTGTTTTACACCTTTCATTTATGACCAACGGCCACCTCAGTTGCCTAAAGTACCAGCAGGCGATATTTGAAATCTTTGTGATAAAAGGCGCATCTCTCGAGATTTTACGTAACATTGCCCATGCTAATTGTTGAGACCTTTGTAGCATGGATATATACAATGATGATTCAAATTATTTCTAATGAAACACATTTTTAAGCACCTTCAATTTTCCATTTTATCTCAAAGATGCATATATTTAAGACATTGTTTTGAATTGGCTGCTGTGAGAACCAATGCTGCAAAAAATTGCATATGGTCGAGACATATTTGCGAATCTTTCGAGATAACATCTTACGTAACATGGCCCAGGCTAATTCCAGAGACCTGTTCCGTTTCATGCAGATAACGTCTTCCCTGTTTCCCCTAAATTCGCAGCAAAATGCACCCTTTACGTGTATCAACCTAGTGAAAACGTCTATGAAGATTATGTTTCTATTAAATCAGATTTGAAAGCATTGTGATAAAAGAAAAAATGCTCATGATGAGCAAATTGTCCTTTTATCACAATGATTTCAAATATCGGCTGCTGGTACTTTAGGCAACTGAGGTGGCCGTTGGTTATAAATGAAAGGTGCAAAACAAGATCTGCATGGGTATTCGTTCGTTTATGTAGTTCTGTGGTAACACATATGTGCGCATTGAAGGCTGTTTTAGCGTTGTTTTCTGAAACATGCGCATGTGTGCATTTTACAGAACACTGACTGACGCAAACAGCATCACCTAGACATATGGACAAATATATTTATCATACGTACATGTATATGAAACACAGGTGAACACTGTCAGAAATAGTGTACGAAACCTGCAGGAAAATACTTGTATATATTCATCATTTATGAAATATAACTGGACTCTTTGGCGAACATTATGGGACACCAATATGGACAAATGAAATCTTTGGCGAGCCTTTTTAGACACACATATGGACATGTATCGATCATCTATGTATTAAACGCTGAAACTAACAGTTTTATACACCCATATAGACAAATATATCATTTTTTATAAACCCATATAGGCAAATATATCATTCATTCATGAAAGACGACTGGATATGGTAGCAGTCAGTTTTATATGCCCATATGGACAAATACTTCGATCATTTATGGAATACAATGTATAGCTGAATACTGTAGCCAAAAGAATTTGATACCAATGTGGACAAATATATCGATCATTTATGGAATACAATGTACAACTGAATACTGAAAAAAATCACCTTTATATACCAATATTGACACATATATTGATCATTTATGAAATATAACTAAATGCTGTAGCAAACAGCGGTTTATATCAAAACGGACAAATACATTCATCATTTATGATAACAATTCGCTGCAGAACCGTATCTGTTTTAACCATTTGCGCGGTTCCTTCAACTGAAACAAAGATAGACATATTCCAGGCATCAGTTTCCTGGGGAGTGCAATAAGATTGTGAATATTACCAACAGTGAAGTTAAAACGAGAAAAACCCTATACCTGTTTAACCCCTACACAGATATATTTTAGGTAGGTTACATGGTTAAAATGTTCACATACATGTATATAAAAGTGTTCCGTTCTCTGTGTTTTGGTAGATATGGTTTGGTCGAACTAAAAACTAAGTTATATGGTAAGAATGACTGGATTACATCGAGGGTTCAATGCAAGACTAAAGAATCAATCAATCAATCAATTGACCAATCAATAGATAAAGAAAACAACCAAACAATCAATCAATCAATTAATCAATCAATCAAATGCTTTATATGGAAAAGGATGACAAGATGGTAACAAGTTATTAGCATTATAATTTATTTGCATATCGTTGTTACAAACATATATACAGTTACATGTACACATACTAAATCGAATCATAATTAGGTAAAGTTAAATTGATTAAATATGGAAGCATTAACTATCATGCAATATTGGTAAACGAAATGCTATACATAATGACTCTCTTTTCAAACATGGTTTCTTCGATCTTGGATGAAAAAACTAGCAGCCTCTTCGATGGGTTCCTGTATATGATCAAAATTGAAACAAAATTCCATGCATGATAGTAAGGAGTGGAAAACTCCTCATTTATAAGATTTCTCTATTTCGTCAATATGCCTTCTAATTGGACAAACCGCTTCGACAACTACAAAAGCCTGAATTATTACCTTCGGATGAAAAGGGTGCAGGGTTAAATTCCATTACACAGACAACCACTAAGATGCCTCGTGATGCTTCAAATTCTTCGCCGACATAATATAAATAGTTTCTTCGTTTAATTTTTTTGTGCACGGAAGGTATAATGATTTGAGAAACTTGTTGAAATCCTTATCTTTTAACCCTTATAGTGCTGGAATCGGCTTCATGCTTATGAAAACAGGTTAGATCCAGGGCAGCCGCCAAGTGAATTGATACTGCGAATATCTTTTCTTAACAAAACTTAGCATATATTGAAGGTTTTGGAAAGCAGACGACACAATAAATTATTTATAGAGAAATACTCAGCATTCTAATGGTTAAGACGCATACGTTTTCTGAGGATTTGTTTAGGAATTCTTTTTCGATAAACAGGACTGTGCCAAAGCCAGATAAACGGACTGTAATCAAGACCGTACATGTTAGCAGGAGAAAACGTTTAGTGTCTTTTTTAGGGATGGGGAATCTGAGTTATGCATTATTTTTTTACTTGTTTTTTTCATCATACTTAGATTTCAGAAGTCTCTAATTCATATGAGTACACGCTTTGAACAGATTATCGCTTAACGCCACGTTAATTACGTCATGCAGCAGACGAACTTCAAAAAGCATTGTGGCAAAGGGAAAAATTGCTTGTCACAGGCAATTTCTCATTTTGTCGCAATGCCTTTTCAATCTATTCTCATATCACAACAGCAGAACTGAAAGGGTTTTCACAAGTTTTTCCAGTTGTATGATTTAAGCAATAAAATGTCGTCTGCAGGTGGTAAAGAGTTTACCCATTCTAACAAACGGTTTTATGTATCTTATCTAAATTGATAGCGTTGGCAGACGAGAAAATATAAACTATGCTGATGGTACGCTCTTAAAGCTTTTCAATTAAGCAAATCTCCTTTCCAAGCGCAGAAGGAACAACACATATGACGTCACACAAAACTGTTTTCGAGCCTGCTTGTTTATTTGTTCCTGATAATGGTTCTACGTCAGTGGTGTACTTGTTTTGTAACTAGGTCTTGGTGTTTTGAAAAGAGTGCCACTCGATATGGTCAGAAATGCTTGTTGCTTACTCTTTATATTCGAATTGCATCAGTTTTCATATTAATGTACAGCACTTATTTTTGAGTATTATAGTACATATTAAACGCGCTTGCTTTTCATTTTTTCACAGACCGTTCACGATTTGCATGCTTAGGACATGTATTTCATCGATGGCCGATAATAGACCAATCTTACCTTGAATGTTTGTTTTTCATATATAAACCCCCTTTTCACCCAAATATTTAACCTATTATTGATGCATCTTCTGCAGAAACCACTCTGACAAAATTATGAATTGCTTCCTATTAGCAATTTATTGACTTTCTTCATTCCTAAATTCAGATAGGTCACAAATGATCTAATTTAAGTTTATGACGTTCAATATAATGCTCTCTGTATGTACCTTACAGCACGATGCACTATTAATCCGTATAGTAACGGAACCGACTTCATGGTTACGCAAACAGGTTATATCCTTTTTTACTTGATCCAATTTACTTGGCGGCTGACCTGTGATTTAACATGTTTACAATTCTGAGTATCTTTCCTCAAAAATGTTAAGCGGATATTTAAGGTTTTGGAAAGCGGACGACACAAAAATCTATTTTTAGAAAATTACCCAGCATTCTTTGTGTTCAAACGGTGTCCTGGCAAAAGTACCCAATCCATATTTTTCTTATTATTCTTAGCTGCAAGCAAATATGCAATTACCTCTCGATGTTGTTTGGGGATTTGTTTATCTCCACTGTACTCAGTTTCCTGGTAGGTTTGCAGATAGACTGCTTATGAACGCATAGAAAAATACGCCTGCTTGGTGCGATTTGAACTAAAACGTTCTGCCGAACATTTAAGCTAATTACCTCGTATGCACTTTTCCGGTGTAACGCATTGTGAGAATCTAAAAAACAAACAACAAACTTTTGCAATGAAAACAAGGACGTCTTTAAATTGATATGATGTAAACTTCATGGTGATTACCTACGAGTTGCGTTTAAGCGTAATTCTTTCCTTTGTCACTAAAATGATATTATAAATTATTCCTACTGCAAATGCAGACTATGTTGAGATATTTTCTCTCCTTTATTTATAAACCGAGTTATCTTCCGCCGATAGTAATCCGTATGGTCCTATACTCCATAAAGAATGTACGGAGCCGGAATTTGGACCCCTGCGGAGACATTTCCACATTTAAATAGCAGTTTGCTCAAGACTGAATATGTTTTCCTCAATTATTTTTCCGTTTATGCTTGTGGCCAATGGTAAATTGTGTTTGATCTTTTTACATGCTTGGTGGCTTGTTTTCGTTGTTCATCTATCACTTTTATAGTCTTAGTTAATATGGCGTAACAGGTTCCTTCAAACCAAACTATAGGTTTGATAAATGAGTAAGGATGACCTTGGGCCGTATCATCAAGTTGACTTAGTTTATTTTTGACTTAGGTTTAGGATCTTTCTTAGTTTTTGCCGTAATTTTAAGATTTTCTTAAGTTGGTATCACCATCTTTACATAACGTAAAACCACATAATTTTTTTGCATTATTTTCCCCTTAAAGTTAAGCAAACAGAAGTCTTCCTTAGCGAGATAAGACATTTCTTGAGTAAAACACGAATGTATTCGGTTCTTAGTCTTATTCTCCAATAATATTCTCGATAAACATAGCGACCCCTGATAATCAAATCGATGTGGTTTTACTCGACTTAACTGATAAAAGTGCATGAACATATTATATTCGATAAGACAAACAACCTTATCTGCTGAATCAAAAAGAACATGCTGTACTTCAAGTGTTTCGTTCCCATTAATCTTTGTACCTTCCAACGAAGGTATACACGTATCAAATCTAAGACATCCACAAGTCGACCTCTCTATACGTCGAACTTATTAGAGAGTTCCCTTCAACTTCGAGGTAAAGAGGTTCTCAGTTCTACTGTAATTGTAGGTCGGGAAATGTATCGGTTATTCCTGCACTTGGCGAAGTTTGAACGTTTCTTTTGCACTTTACATATTGTCGATGCAAAAGAAAAAAAAAGAAAATTCGGCATTGAAGTAATTTTGGCAGTTCAGTACGTCTAATCCTCTGCACAAAAAGCTTTACGTCCCGTCAATCTGCCAATTCTGTTGATAACCGAAATAAGGTAAAATACCCATAATCCGCCATTTTTAAACTCATTCCTTCGTCGGATTACTTCGGTCGTTCTCGGTATACATCGGTCTTGGCCGGAACCTTTCGTATTAAACATTGGTATTGGTCGGAACTATTGGAACCAATATTTGGAATAGTTTTTTGCCGGTTGCCAATTTATGAAAACAAAAAGGATATATAAAAACAATGTACTCTTAGAGTAGGGTTAAGGGAAGTTTGTGGGTGAGTTTTTAAATTAATTGTGTGTAATGGTCAAAATCGAAAACAACATTAGATGATAGCAAAGTATGATCAAGCTATTTTCAGACGATGTGGGATTGAAAATAGAAACCATTTTGACTAACGGAGTGAGTGTTTGGCACACGAAAAGTCTACTTTAGTCACGGCGGTTTCTTTTGTCTTAGTCTGCACGTTTGCCAAAGCGTTGTATAATTGGGTTGGGAGTTAGAATTTCTTTTCAATCAGGAATATACCGGCATTGTTCGCTGTGAAGTGGGTGCCGACCAAAGTTGTCCAGCGAAGCCTGAATTGATTTTTCATTTCATGGGTTACATATTCTTGTTTATTATAGTGTCACCCCTTTTGAAAAGGCCAGTCGGTTTGGCTTATGAGACACTTCTTACTGATTATACCAAGTACCTCCCATCTTCTTTTACTAGACCAGACTACATGTCTGATCCAGAATATTTGTAGTATTTAGTTCGAATATCTGCTTAACTACAGCGTGTGAAAGCAAATACACATGTTTGCCAAATACAAGGTATCCACTTTGAAGTAAAATGTAACAACACAAAAGCTGAGTTATCTTATCAGTGTTTAGACACACACATGTACCATAAGTCTACAGAATATGTACATTGTAAATCGAAGTCTTGTCAATAGCATGCTCTAACACGAGGAAAATAGATTCAAGAGGCATATAACATTTCTTTGGTACAAACATCATTGTAGCATATGAAGCTGTCAAATTATTAAAGACGTAGCGTCACGTTTTGGTACTCAGGCATGTAACGTCGTGCGACGTTGTTCTTTGCATTTCTGACGCTGTTGATTGCGGCAATTCATGAGAAGTACTTGTTGCTTACTATAGCATGTCCATTACATATGATTTAAGTTCCCTACTTGTCCAAATATTCAAACCAATATTAGATCTTTGAACACTTAGACAATACATTAAAAAAAAAAAGATGGTTTGAAACGTACGTACATACGCAGTAGAATTAACGTTGACGTCACCGTGAACGTCGGCGTGTGACATTTCTGCAAGAACCGGTAAATATTTCATTATTTTACATTCGATGTACCAATTCGTATATCAAAATGCTTACAAAAAGGCGCGATCCATGTACATTCAGCAGATACCATTTTAAATATGGTGTTCAAAAGCATTGTGTCGTTAATTCTCAGTTTTTAAAGTGTCACATGCACGAAATTACATATTTCCTGGCGTGTTACATTTCTGCAAGAAATGAACAAATTCAATTCTTTGAATGTGAAGCTGACGTTTGATTTCAATCAAACTCTGTCTTTAATATCAAGTAATTATGTACATTGCATTAGTGGTAGACATTCACATTTTGAATATGTTGTTTTTTAGTTTATTTTGTTCTGGTATTTTCCATTTTCAAATTGTGACATATTTGCTTTAGATCTATAATTGATGGTAACCGCTTCAACAACTTCCGGGATCGTCTCCAAAACATGTGAGTCGCTTCTGGTGACGTCCCTTTACAAGATGCTTAGAACTCGTGAAAATTGACGCTAGCAAATTTTGATAATTTTGGTATGGAAAGAGTAAATCGCCACCGCTGTGTTACATGTGACATGTTTGTAGCGAGTACTGATACAATATTGGATGTTCTCTATAACTGCATGTGGATAGTAGAAAACTACAAAAAAATAGTATTCTTGTTAGCTCTTTTGGTACACTTTCGAGTGGTATATAATTTATAACAGTTAATGATATTTTAGGGCGCATCCTGTCCGGCAAAATCTCGGACCTACCCAAAAACGCGCAAAGGTACCAGAACGTGACGTTACGTCAAAACATCATACCAAAAAAGTTATCATACGTTGAACAAAAATCACTTTCGTAAAAGCACTTAAAAACCTAGTATTTGATTTATTCCGTTTCAATGTGAAAGTATTTTCTGATAAGAAGTAGATTAAAGTGGTGTAATCTTGTCACAAACATACGAGTTCATGGGATTACTCCCAGTCCTGATAAGAGATTGATGTTCATTTATATGATGAAATGAAATTTGACGCAAATCACGTAAAGATATGTAATTTATGTCCGTCAAAATTTCCATCATGAGTTGATATATCATCACATGTCAGGGAAATTAGTCCATTTCCATTTTGGTTTTAAATATAAGCGATAAAACTCTAAAAATAGAATCAACAGTTGGCTCTCGTGATAAAATCTCGTCGAAATCTCAGATGCCACGAGATAAAGAAACGTGACCTATGGATATTCTTCATTCTTATCCATTGCTTCATGCGCTTTGGCTGAAATGAGTAAACAAGTAAAACATCTCATACTAAATTCATTGAGACAAAAATAAAAATAAAAACGAATTCCCATCAACAAGCAATTTCGCATTTCGTTACCTCAAACCGCTACAATTATCTTATTGCTCTCGACAGTTGAAAATACTGGTAAATTAAGATGTGTTAAGCGATTTCGCTGCAGTTTCTTCTTGATCTGGTCATTGCATATCTTTGGTAGTTGCGTATCTACTAAAGATGCCTTGTTAAAGATATAGATCAAAAGACGCAACTCGACGATTTCCTCTAAAGTCCTCGAAGTTAGCGGAAATCGCCGAGTGACGTCCGTAAACTTTCCGGACGATGTCGGAAGTGGCGATGTTTACCGACTTTAGTTAGGGATTATATACCTGACGAGCCCAAAAACTGTTCACCGTAGAGAAAGGTTTCAAAACAAGACTCCTACGTCAGAAGGACGCACAATTTGCCAACATTTCATCGGTAACTTTTTGTAAACCTACCCGACTTTAAGCGAGCGCCCAGACTAATGAGTTTTGCAGAAGCTACTGCTATGATCAAAACCGCAGTAAATACTCGTAATCCTCAACGCTTCTGATATATGTGCAGATGACTTCTAGAAATCATTGTTACAAAAAGGATTAATTGCTCATTACGAGCAATTTATCCTTTTTGTCACAATGGTTTCTGCTCAAAAGTGTAAGCAAATGATCCATTCGAAGATTTTTGTAGGTTGCTGATGCTTTCGTTTTGAAGCAATTACAAATCTCTATCCGAAGGAACTTGTTTAAAGACTAAACTTGCTGTCTCCCGGTAGAATCTACATTACAACATACTTTTTGTGTGGGTTATAATCCTTTCCATAGAAAGAGCTGCTTGTGGGACCATGGTGTTGGTGTGCTTGACCCGCAACTATCTTGAGTCTAGAAACACGGGCTCGATCCCCTGCTTGGCTGAAAAAGTGTGTTTGTAACACAATTGCGAGCGATCTCTCTACCGGTTTGCGTAATATCAAAGTGTATACACATTTGACTCTTGAGATCTTTGATTAACATCGAAACATCAAAAACTGTAAATAAAGATATCAACAACCTGAACTGCCTGAATCTTCTCAGAGCAGTGTATGATGGTGCTTTCATATCATCCTAAACAGAGAAGTCCATAAAATTAAACGTGCATACCCCCGTGCCTTACAATCTCTGACGAACGAGAGCATCGGCCTGCCTCGTAAACTACATAAATGACAAACAAGAACGAAATATAACATATCTTTACAACAAACTGAATATCTATGTGAAAGGCATTGTTGGATAAGACGTATTGTGAATTTGTGTAAGGCTTTTGACACCTCAGTGTAAATAAATGATACACATAGAAATGTGTAACTAGGAGTTGATCTGTTTGAACCTCTTTTCTAAAGAAGCAGTTACTTCTGACGGCGTTGGATAGAAAAAAGACCATTGTTGCTCACTTTGCAGTTGAAGCTCAAGCGGAACTCTTTGGCAAATTTCAGCATGCTTGCCAACATCACAGAGGGTACCGATTGGTTAAAGCACTCAAAATAACACGTTGTTCACAGCTATTTTGCTAGGCTACCAAATTATGAAAATATCGCCATCATATGCTTTTTGGTTATGGGATTGGCAGAGCTTCAAAAAGAACATCTTATATGATAATCATTTCGAGGATACTGGATTCCAGGAAAGTATCAATGTGACATAAAATGCATCGCTGACGCATTCAGACACCAAAGACGACAAGGGTGACATTCCAGGGTAGAAACCGTAAAGTGTTGTTTTTGTATTATTTACGCAGCGGGAATTCTCACGGGCGCCGACAGATAATGGCGAATTGAGCGGTTCCCGAAGATCGCAGAGAATCGGAAATAGGTACCCGGATTGGCGTTTATTACTTGACATTTTGGCACGGAGCCTTAATTTTTCGAAAACTGTTCCAGACACCAATGAGAAGAGGCACATTACTGTTGATTTAGCATTCAAAAGATCCCAAATTCAACGAGGTTTCAGACGGTTATGCCTGCTGATTGATTTACATCTTTTTCAAGATAAATTGTCTTTTATAGATAAAATGACATCATCAAAGATCTATAAATTTACATTTACGTGGTTAATGATCTATTTCCAACCATCTTTCATAACTGTGTTTAAATCGTTGACGATTAAGCGATAGTGCCAATTTTTTTTATCGTCAACGGGAAGTCGAAGTTCATTGTCTCCTTGGTACAACCTGTAGGCAACAGTTAAACTTTGCCTATGTTTAATCCCTAACTCAATACTACCTGCCTTAACGCACCTGCTCTTTACAATCATTCGGAGCACCTTTTCATTTCGTTCAACCATTTTTGCCCATAACAATATTGAAAAAGATGTATTTGTCTTGCTTTTCTTTCGCCTGTTCTTGCTGTCAAGTTGTACCACAAATACAAACAGTGAGAATGTGTGAATCGCTCTTGAATCGTTTATCACAATTTAACTTAAATGTTGTGGACACCATGTACATACCCAAATGAAACAAATCCAAAACAAAAACAACGACACTATCTAGAAACAAAATAAAATGAATCAAAGCAAACACTTATATCGTAAATCGTTGATTCTAGTAACGACAGTAGTGTGCCAAGCTTTTATCGTTAACAGGTGATCAAAGCCCGACATCAGATGGCAAGCCGTTTGAAGTAATGCGGTTTCATTTTTTGTCGTTCTAACATCCAGGGACTGGATCTGGAATCTAGCAGGATTGCGGAGAAGGTAGAAAGCCACATTATATCTGTAATATATCGTCGCAATAAACAACAACAAACGGCTCCAGGAATGTGGTCTGTAGATTTGCGTTAACTGCTCTCTTAGCAATGAAATCGAAAAAGATAGCATGCAGATGTGGAATCGTATTGGCTTTGTTTATGTGATTGATTTCGTGGTTGTTTTGTGTATATGTTTGTTTGTTGGATGGCTTTCTATTGCTAGTTTGTTCAGTCTTTTCATTTATCTAGTTGTCGGTTGCTTATTTTCTGGTTGGTTAGTTGGTTGGGTTGTTTAGCTTGCTAGCTAGTTGGTCGATAAGCCAGTTGGTGTGTTAGCCAATTGGACTAATGGTTTATAAAGCGATTCTTTTTTAATCCTTTATAAATTTGCCTGTATTGAACAACTTTTTGGAACAGCCGACCTCTTGGCTCACCCTGTCATGCAATTTGAGTCTGAAAAGGT
Source organism: Cerastoderma edule (assembly GCA_947846245.1). Classification (NCBI taxonomy): domain Eukaryota; kingdom Metazoa; phylum Mollusca; class Bivalvia; order Cardiida; family Cardiidae; genus Cerastoderma; species Cerastoderma edule. Next base: position 22,164,368 of record OX401416.1, read on the forward strand.
TGCGAAACCATTAATACCCTACTATAAAGTAAGCGGATAAGAATCACAAACACAATAGCGAGTGTACTACAAGGGGGTGGGTGTTCTTCTATTAGGTTGAAGCAGTCTGGTGCCAAGATACTTATATTCGTATACAAAGCCTTGTTCAACAGTCACTAGAGTGCAAGCAACACCCGTTTGATGGCTCGATGAAGGATGGGCAGGCCAAAAGTTCATTTGAACAATTACCAATACATTTCCCTAATTAGTACTCTGGGGCACAAACAAACTAGCCTGGGGTCCAGGCCAATGCATACCCGCATTAAACTAATGCGGGTATGTATTGGCCAGGACACCCGGCTACAGAAAAGCGAGCATATCAGTGCATTTTACAAGCACTATTTTGTTTAAAGACACATAACTTTTAGGGGTAGTATTAGAAATTTTATCGGTGATGTAAGTCTCATGAGTACCATGCAATATAACCAGGAAATAAAGAAGTTAAAAGAAATTTGCTTCATGTCTAAAATCCTGTTTGTGTATATCTTTTATGGCAACCTACAATATAATACAATAAAATAGGAACAGAGTTTCAAAAAACTACGATGTTGGGGGCACTAATAAGAGTTAATCGCAGAGGTTATTCTTACGAGTATAACATAATCAGGAAATAAAGAAGTTAGAAAGGTAACCCTGCCTCATATCTAGAAATCCTGTATGTTTATATCACGAGAAGTCTTTGATAACAGGAACATAGTTGGAAATGAGAATTGGAAGGATTTGCTCGTACTTTAGAAAAGTTATCCACTTTATTCTTTTATTGCATATAGACCATGGTTCAATATGCTGCTTAGGTACTATTTTAGTTTTACATCTGGAAAACAGTATCTACTTATGCTACAAGTAACGTCTTAGATAGGGTGAAAGAGATGAAGGAATAATCAAAGCTTTACGTCCATAAAACGTGTGGGTCGGAGACGGTAGAATTAGCTTTATCCCGTTTGTCAGTCCTGTAAACACCGGGTAAAGGTAAGTACCAATCTGCAAAACGCGCCAACATGCAGTTTGTATCGGATGTGAACCGTAACTAACAGCGGGGTGAATAGCTCGTTTAGCTTGAATTTGAATTATGGTGTGTGGGTGGGTGTTCCTTAACACTTAGAATGCTGGGTAGTTTTCTAAAAACAGACTGTTGTGTCGCCTGCTTTCCAAAACTATAAAAGATATAAAAGATAATCCGTGCACCAAATAGGTCAGATCAAAGGCCAGCCGCCAATTTACTTGGTTAATTTATCTTTCTTAATATTCTCGATAAACCTTCATAGGGGCCATCTGATTTGGACTTCGATTCCGAATGGTCAGACATGTCGATTTAAAGGATTACATTCAATAAAGGTATGGTACTAGATATACGATGAACATATAGATAAAGAATAGTAATACACGTAAACTGCAATAAGGTAATGAGCTTGGTTTTGGTTATAGACATAACGTCCCGGTTATGATGCCAGCCTACATGCAGGTTTGCTAGAATATTCAATGATCCATATAAATGCTGTTTAGGTGCGGCACATCTCTTCTTCCTCGATCATTGAAGCGCTCTCCAAAAATGCTTCGCTGTAAAGCGGCTGCGTAAGATTCAGAATTTTTTAATTGCAGGTATGACAATTCGTCCAACCATATTCACAACGTTAGTACTTACAAATTGAAATGTTTTTATAACATCATCAATGACTTTTAAAATATTTAAATCGTTGACAGTATAGATAACGCAGACATCAATTGTGCTTCAATCCTAAGTTTTCTTTTATTCATTTCGGTATTCTGGAAAATAGATGTGTACACACAAAAAACAGACATGTATCCTTTTGGAAGAGTATCTCTTTCACAACGGCGAACCAACAACAAAGGGCAACTCAATTCGATAATAAAGTGAATACAGAATGTTTTAGTTAGATCTGGCCATTAATATTCTGCTTCATGTATATCCCTTTCAAGGCACATTCTACTTTAAATTTCTAGAGAAAAAAAGAGACATTGTCATGAACGGAAAGTTTGCTCATGAAGAAGCATTTTCTTCGTTTCAGGATGATGCTAGAACTTAATGCTTCTAGACATCCCGTACATTTTGTCTGTTGTTACTTTGCGCTCGGACGAGTCCATGCAATAGATACGAGGGAATAGGTTAGGATGGGTTTTCCCGAGCACAACATGTACATGTATAATAATAGAAGAAACGTGCGCTTGGTAATCAGGAAAAGTTGTGTATTTACTCCCGACCTCTACCTGTCAGCAAGGTCAAACCTTTCCCCGTTGTAACATACGAGTACGGAAAGTGAAGAATACATATCAGACAATCTGTGCACTTAAATGGTTGGCTGGTTGGCTGGTTGGCTTGGGGAGTAACGCCGTTTTAAACAGTATTTCAGACGGTGGTTTGAACACATATTCTTGCGTTGCCCAGTGGTTATGGCGTGGGACTTAAACGCAGATGTTCTGGATTCAATCCTTACCTGTGGCACTGAGACCTTTCGTCGGAGCATCTTTTGGCTATACATTACATAGACAAACATGTTACTGATAAAATAAAGAGAAGCCTTATAATAACTTAAACACTGTTGATGCGCGTCTTTACCGGTTAAATGTCTTGAATACTGTATATATATCCCAGAACAAGCACACATATGCCACATTCATTTGCAAACCAAACATAAAGAACCAAATGCAATATACATGTACATATATTTCAATGCAAAACTATAGAAAGTCCTCATTTGTATAAGCAACTAACTATAGTCCTGCGATGAACCTACTAACTACAAGCATGTATATGTATCTTGTCTTCATCCGCCCCCATGTTTTGCGTTATGGTTTTGGCTTCGTTCGATTCGCAGAAAAACGTCTGAACAATTAATGCAACCCTTTTCCACAGGCACCAAAGAGGTTGGTACCTTTTTGAGTCAGACGAAAGAATAAAACTCGTTGCTCGAAAGTTAATTTGATTTGTTTGGCTCGGGATTTCAATCTATTTGTCATACTTATACAGGTATACACTTGTTTGGGAATCAACATTACATTTATCTTTACAACTTAAAAAGTTCGTTGTACATTTTCTATGTATTTATGTCCAAATGCGCTGTTTTGTGATAAATGAAACATATAAATCGTTAAAAAGCTTCAAGCACAAGGTCAGTTGTATACCCCTATCTCTGGATACTAAGTAAGAACGCGACGCCCACATATAGCAAGTTGTGACTGGTCGAACTTGAAGGAGAAGACGTACACGTGAGCAACTGCCATCATGACTCCACCCCAACTATTCTAAGTGATATTAGATTTGCATTGTAACAATATAATAACTTGCGTATAAGGGGTAATTCATTTTTATTTGTCACAGTGGTGTGTCTTGATAACTTCTGACGCAGATGCATAAAAAAGAATGATAAATAGTAAGGTTATTGTCCCATGAAACAATTAAAGACTTTGGGATTTTTTTATTCAGAAGGTACATTCAGTTAGATAACCAAAATGCTGCTGATTCGATGTTATTTCTGAGATAAGAATGTACTGATCAATGTCACCGCATTAAGTTGGCACGGGATTTAATTTCGTAGACTCGGTATGTCGTCTTCGCAGGATTCGAACCCACGCCTTAAATGTTCGAGGGCAAAGCCTAGAAATAATAATCAGTCAAACTTGTGTTAAGAGGCCAGCCTATGGAACAGAGTAAATTGGCTGTTTAAGACAGGTTGACTACTTAACACAAATTGATGTACACTATAAATCTAACAATGGGATTTTCTGTAGTGGCTGTTTAAGGCAGGTTGGCTGCTTAAAAGGGTGGCTGCTTAACACAAGTTAGACTTTAGCTCAGTACATGTACGAGCTGTTAAATCATCTGACATACCGGAAAACGTTTAAAACTAAAAAGCATGCTGGAATAAGAATTTCTTAAGGTGCGTTGCACCTGTTAAATACATATAAATACACCTGTTTAATACATACATACACGCCTTAACCCATTTCTAAACAATAACGACATTTTTCCACTTTGTTGCAAACCACTTTAGAAACATTGTGGGAAAAGGAGAAATTGCTCGTAACGAGCAATTTCTCCTTTTCCCACAATGTATTCTGCCCTACCAGAAGATTACTTTCCAATTTACTCACATTTTGAAATGTCGTCTGCAAACTCTGTCAATTTGGGACTGTTGAAAAGTTGGTGTTTGGTAAAGGGTTAAAACTGAAACATGCTTCAATAAGAATTATTTAAGCTGCTTTTCCCCTGTCATATACATGTAGATGTATATATAAATACACCTGTTTGATACATACACACCTGTAATTAACAATGCCAAGCTGATGCGTACATGTATACTACCGAACAACGAATTCACACACGGCCTCAGAAGTTCACATTTACTATCAAGCCCAAATTGGCTTATCGGTCATTTCCGGTTACTCTAGGGGGAGAAATATTTGTCGATAACATTTGCTTGCTTTGAGAAGCACATGTCTAAATATTATTCTCTTCCTAACTCTTATCTATAAATAGGTATCCTCTCATATTACTACGGAAACTTTTGAACCGAAATGGTACCTGGAAATGTAAAGGGAGATAATGAATGCTCCATTCTTCGATATATTTGCTTGTTTATTGTCGTAAATACATTTAACCTAATAGATGAATGGGTAAATGAAATATCAAGAAAAAATACTTTGATATAGAATATAAGCGCTTTAGGAGAACAAATGATTTTCATTGTATACATAACGATTTTACTAGTATTCTGAGAAATCTTGAGAGATAATGTTTTTTTTTTTATTTCTATTACGTTTTTGGAGTTACATTTTAGGCTTTCCAATATGCCATTTAACGTTCATTTGCTCATATTGCACTTAATACCTTTGTTTATATCGTTTCTAAAGGGTAGCGTATGCTCTTGTTTCTGAACGAACGATGGTCGTAACGTAATTAGGAAACCGATTATGTGATATCATACCATAATATATGAGAGCCGATTTTCCCAATTGATTAAAAGAAAAATGAATTTAACATAATTCATTAATGACCATTTTCATGGGCCTCGATATTTCGTTGGCAAGGCTTAGTATTTTAGTTATAGAAACAATGAAAATTAACCCTTTCTTGAACAGTGGTTCGGGATAGAATGTGGACCTTAGGTCGAGGGTCCGAATCCCGTGGGATCCACTTTGCGACCTTTCATAAAAGCACAATCAGCAAGAGGGATAACTCTTTTGTATCTAGGAAAAAGAGTCGAGAGTAATTGATATCAGTTGAAAGAAATATTTTCACAATCATTGTGGAGGCCAGTGGTCCAGGGTTAGAGCGTCTGCCTCGGGACAAAAAGATCGTTGGTTTGAATCCTTTGAGTAGCGAGTTTCTGTTTGTGATCATCCATTAATCAACAAATGGTGCGAGATCGGTTGTGTATCCAGGGAGCACAATCGGCGAGCGGTTAATCTATAAATAAGAACTTGTTTCACAATCGATAAAATGTAAACAAGTTTAAACTAATCGATGTGAAATAAATAAGTTCATTAGATGGATTGCGATCATTTATTTATCCACATTCGGTGCGAGTACTGTTTGTGTATCTAGGAAGCAGAATGAAGAACGATTAAACTTTGGTGTAAGAAAATGTTTCACAATCGATGTAAAATAAATAAGTTTAATAAATCGATGTAAAAGTAAATAAGTTCAAACTTAAACTCCATATCGAAATATTCCTAGCTTGTTTAGTTAGATTTGACCAGTCTCAGCTTGACCTATGTGGTAAAGGGTTTTATTCCGTTTATCGGCGCTGTGGAATCTTATCTATCAGATTCATCAATGGACCATAGCAGCTGTTTTAACCTTTCTCTGCAAGGGGAGCAATACGAACACATCGGGTTTATCCAATGAAAACACATCTGAAGTAATATGGAAGCCGCCATATTGTTTCTCGCGAGACTTGCGTCACTTTACCCTTCGTTTTCAAATATAAAAAATCTAAAAAGTCGTTTAATTGATTATTGAAACATTTATATCACAACTGTGGAAAACCACACTACTTTATCATAATGCTTTCACATTATGTTAGTAGTAAACGGGTTAAACTGTTTAAGTGAAGGGTCGCCAATGACCATGAGGGTGGGGGTTCGAATCCGTAATCTTTCATTTATTCACATTTGGAGAAAGCTCTATAATTGTATCCAGGAGGCAGAGTCAATAGAAATTAATATAAGTTGTAGAAATCGAAACGGTTTGAACAACCTACGATTCGTTCTCCTTTTACGTCGCAAATATTCCATTGGAGGACAGTTGTCTAGGGGAAGAGAGTCTCCCTTTGGACACGAAGCTTGTGGGTTCGATTCCCGTAGGTAGCGAAGGTCTCCTTGCGACCTTGCGACCTTTCATTATTTCACATTTAGTGCGAGAACTTTGGGTGTATTCAGGGAGCGGAATCGATAGTGATGAATCTTAGTTGTAAGAATTTGTTTCACAATCGATGTGAAATATTTAAGTTTAAAGTATTTTTCCCCACAAAGTCTCAGCTGCATAGAAATTTACATCGAGTTTCCTATCAAAGAAAGGGGAAGCATAACCACTCGGTACACAATTCATTCTTGACCCGAAGGAATGAACATTATGATGTGTTCCATATGGTTATCTCGACAAATGGAGGGCCGATCAATAAATCTTAAAGATATATGTTGAACGGCGGTATAGGTCGAGTCACACAGGGCGCTTTGAAACTCCCACATTTTCAAGTCTTGAATTTCGGTAAGAAATTATAATGAGTCTTGTTCTACGATAATCAGTTTTGCACATGATCCAATGCTGGTAGGACAGTTGTCCGGGGACAAGGAGCAGTCGGCTTTGGTACACGTTGATCGTGGGTTCAAATCCCGTGTGTAGCCGGATCTTTCTTGCGATCTTTCATTAATACACATTCGGCGCGAATTCTGGTTATGTATCCAGGAAGCAGTATCGAGAGCGATTTTATCTATATCTAGTTTGTAAGAACTTGCTCTACAATCGTTGTAAAATGAATAAGTTCAATCTAATGCGCGTTAAGCAAATTGATTCGATCATGTTACTTAAATTGTGTACAGTTTCTCAACAAGCAGATGTATTTATTTTGTTATTTAGCAATAACAGGTATCCAATGAATCTAATTTGACCTCATACAAAATAGCACTTTGCAGTTGGAACATATCAATTTTTAACCCTTCGTTCGTTCGACTGAACTTCATATTTGCTAAAGAGTTACACCAGTATTGCACCAGACACTCGACCAAAAGCGGGTGTGTCTCTTTCTATAATCGAATAACAGACCTAAACTGATCACGAACTAAGTCCGTTGTTGCTCGTTTCAGGTAAAGGCCGTGTTTATTTTTACGTTTATTTCACGTTAATTTAACTCAATTAAGCAGCAGCTAATGCGTTATCTTAAATTTGAGGTGTTTCATGTGCCAATCTGTAACTGTTTTGGACGGCATTAGCTTTTAAGTCGCATCCGACTGAATGGGCAACTGGCGAATATTAGCTGATCATTGTATGAATTCACTATGTTGGAGATGCTTTGTTAATGATTTTCCATAGACACTAACAGAAACACCTACTGAAACTGCAGTGAATGAACCAATGTAAGAAATAACGATACTGAAGAAGAACAAACAAGTGTACCTCAAAGGAAAAACTATATCTGTTTTATTCGGCTTTCGAGATTATTGTTGGACAAAAATGGATTGCAGATTGAAATGTTTCAAATCATCTAATTCTTTTTCAATTTCAGGCGTCGTTTATAAACTTTGTTCGGATTTAAGATAACCAAGATGTGGTGATTTGTTAACGATTCAGGACATATTACTTAATCAGTTAAATCAGATTTAAGGTGAAACAACTTCTGGTTATTATAACATGTTCGTGTATTAATGTATAAGTCAATTTCCCTGAACATATATAGAACCTAGCCGAAATAGAATAAAACAAATAACCCAGACAACACTTATATCATGTTCGTCGAGAGCTTCATTTGAACACTTTTATGTGAAAGAATACAGAAATTTTATTTGACAAAGGCTGTTGATATCAAATGTATACCGTCATTACTCCCAGACCACAAATGTATGAGTCCCCTAAAGTATTTTTATCATTCATAGTCCATATCGACCTAAAGGTCGTGTCACCTCGATATCAATGAAAAATGGACGACCTTTTAAGTATGACAATGATATGAGATGTAATACCCAGTATATTCGTGGAAACACACCAAGGATTGCAAATCTTTTACAGATTCTTATTATCTTTGGGTATTGTGATACCTTTCACCTTTGTCTATTGAGTAAGGTTATATTCGATTTCCGCATAGGCACACACATCGTAAAGGTACAACGTCCGACCCATGGTTTAAAGTTTGAAACCCGAACCGGATCATGCCCAAAAGCATCGACTATTATAACTTCCCCCTATAACATGCTGACATCAGAATTCATCTCGAAAGTTTCGGAACACCACACTGTAATTTTATGAAATGTTTTAAAAACAAATAAAGAATTGTACAGTCAAACTTGTGTTAAGAGGCCAGCCTAAGGGACAGAGTAAACTGGCTGTTTAAGACAGGTTGGCTGCTTAACACAAATTGATATACACTATAAATGTAACAATGGGACTTTCTGTAGTGGCTGTTTAAGGCAGGTTGGCTGCTTAAAAGGGTGGTTGCTTAACACAAGTTAGACTGTATTTACCATAAAAAGTAATCGCACCAAACCATATAAAAAGAGAAATGTACCATGTTGCTTTCCCAAGTAGTTGTGATGAAAGATGATAAATGCATTAGTATGGTCAAGAAGTGTTTGCACCAAACCATACTTTAAGAAATATGTTAGATGCTGCTTTCCCAAAGAGTTTGATAAAAGAAGATAAATGCATTGATATGGCCGAGGGGGAAACGGGAATGTGTATCGTATTCCCTCCAGCTGTAAAAATCACGTGATAACATCTAATTCCGAGGAAAAGCGCTTCTAAAATTTACCTGGAATAAATATCGTATGTATACAGAAACCCTTACCTTTAGCGGAAACATGTTAACAGCCATGTCCCAACGTCAATTCAAATAGAAAATAACAAATTTTCGAGTAGTCTTAATCAAGATTTTTCTAAACATGTCGTATTTCCTACACTCTTCTTGCATTTCCCTGTAATTGGTTGAAATGTATGTTGTATTTATAGCAGCCATCAACTGTTATCGAAGGAAGTGATTGTATAATATGATAAGAGCAGGGTAGGGAATCCATCTGATTTTGACCTAAATCTAACTCTGCATATTTAAATCCTGCCAACGTCTCATAAACGCTTTATCAGGATCGAGCGTTCGTGTGAACGAGAAGCATCTGTAACAAATTATTTAAAAAATAAAGGAATTTCGGAGTTACTTGCTTGTTTAAATGTCTGAATGAATAACAGGAAACTATTCGCTAACTCATTGTGCTGTTGATGGTAATTAATAATGAGAGACTCCCTCTAAGAAGTTTGTTTTCCATCAGACGAGAGTACGAAGTGTACGGGGAGTGTTTATCATTTTTATGGAACCACTTCCGGTCTGCTGAGAGGAAAACTGTGTTGGCAAATCTGTTGTAACGTACCTCGTTAAGGTGAGTTAAAATGAGTGTTGTTGCTTTTGTAACTGTTGCGGGTATTGCTGTTTTGTTGTTTTCCATATGTCAATGAGTTGTCTTTGATTTGCCCTATCGGGCAGCAGGCGTTTGAAATATTCGCAGAAATGTAGCAATAGCTGAAATTTTATGTACGAGTATGTTTAGCATTCCTACAAGCTTATGTGATGTTGGAGTTACTGTCACATTGTTTGTCAACCATGAGCCGTATATGCTTCAGTTGAAATAAAATATTCTTCGTCGTATTCGTTTTGCCTATTGTGGCTATTTAACCCACTTGACAACATGCCCAAACAACAACAATTCAATCGTAACTACTCGGGTATTTCCGTGAGCTAAGAAATGCACCTCACACGTATGTGTAGGGATCCCATTTTGATCCACGATGAGTAGTTCAACGTATATGGAGGTGTTGGACATCATTTTAAATCATTATTTTTGATCGGTTTACTTCTACGTATTAGTGAAATTATACGTTATAATAAATAACTGTTTTCTTAATAAAATTAAATGACTATTTAGATTTTACATTATAGAGCTACATTAAGAAAAGACAAAAAAAAAAAAAAACGATGGAAGACTCGCGAGAAACAATATGGCGGCTTCCATATTACGTCAGGGTGTTTTCATTGGATAACCAGATGAGTTCAGATTGACAACAATTATGACGAAAGCATCTAGCAATGTTAGACACGATCGTCTGCTCATTTCGGTCCAGTTGTTTATCCTCATATCACATACGGGTTATGCTGATTTTCGTAGTGCGACCTCAAGCGTTTTTACTCGAATATTTCCGTAACCTAAGAAGTACGCCTCATAAAGAAGTTATTGTTAGATTTCACGGCTAATGACATATTTATTTCCTTTGCTCTTCCACGTTGAGTAGTTCAAATTTAATTTAATTTGTTAAAGCAAGACATGCTCTCCTGGTGGATAAAACAATACTTACGCTGCAAAGATACTGTACAACACTGCTGAAGGATACACATTGATATGTACATGTAAAAAAATTACAAGCATATAACAGCAGCCAAATACTAAACGGCATTAAACATTTCAACCCGCCCTGAAACTCTTAAGAAAAAAATTAACGTCTGCTTCAAAACGCCACATGTCGTCTGCAGGTAATTAAGAGCTAATTAGATCCCATAGCCTACAGCGGAAGCAGCCCGTTTAATGTTGTTTGGCTTGCAAGGATCGGGAATGCCAATGGTGTAAAATCCAGAGTAGTTGTAGGGGGAATCTTGGCAGCCATTTTTATTGCCCATGTCATATACATGTGCATGTATGTTGTGTAAAACGCTTTCTTTATGAGGTTGAGTATGGAGAAAATGAAAAAGCGTGAAGGATGTTACTTGCTTATAATTTGAGGAAAACTTGTACATACATATACATTCCTAGTCTAGCCTACATTGAGTAGATGTCCTTAATTTGTTTTCATGTATCCTTAGCAGCTTTATATAGGAGGTTCGTTCGTCTTGTTGAAAAATAACCATATCCTAAGTGTATGCATTTGTTCAAAAAACATATTATTGAAGTTGAGCCGTAAATACAATAACTGATAGCACGTTATTTTCGCCATTATGTACATGTATATTTGAAATCGGAAAAGGTTGACGAAAATCCGACTCCCTCCAAAAACTTGATTAATGTCAATTCACGAAAAATCTTAGAAGAGTCGCAAATATGGAAGCAGATATGATACTTAACTGTTGGAATGCCAATGCCACCAATGAAACACGCGTTTAAAATAATATTTTGCAATACTGTTGTAAAATCACACAAAATATGTTTATGTGTTCTGAGCACGACTATTTCACACGTACGGTAGTAAAATGTTGAAAACGATGCAAAGCTCCCATCGCAACCAATCAGAAACCAATGAGATATCACTTATAGAAATCCTTTATTCTTACTCAGAACAAGTGCACATTATGAAATAGAAAGTCACAGTCTAAAACGTAGAATACTGTTAAGGGGCAAACAATCAAATGAAATTTTTTGAGTTGTTTAGCTTAACATCTTCATCATTTAATGCATGTAACGAATAAGCATTGCTTTTCATCGTGTAATTTGATAGACATCCATTTGAACAAAATACCATATAACTCATCGAAATCAATCTTCTCTTGTTTTGTAATTTGTCTACTTAAATAACGCAAACAGTCACATACTTCCTCGTAGGACCACAATAAGCATACATGAAAGATGTTTTGTTAAAGGGCTTTGTTCATAGATGGCAGGGAATTTGTAAGTTGAAAATAAATTTCTTTAAAACTGCACACCAGTTGTATTTGTGTATGATACGCATTGGAGAATGGCCATTGGAATACACATTGTATCGTTATTTAAGTTTATAGAGTCTGTACAATGTCAATTGCTATATATTTATATCCAAAAACATTGCAAAGGTTTTGAGACACTGTACACACTTCTAAGAAATTTTTAACACTTCCTGTGTTAAGGATGCATTCAGTAACTACTATTTATTGTATATCATGCATCAACACAAAAATTGTATTGTGTCAACGACATTTTATTTTGTCTGGAAAACGTTTCTTTTTTCTGCGATTAAGCAACTTTAAGGGTTGAGATTAACCGAAAATGACATCATGGGTTCTATGATGAATAGTTCTGGTAATATTATCCAGGAAGTAGAATCGAGAGTGATTGATATAGATTGTAAGAACTTGTTTCAAAATCGATGTAAAATGAATAAGTTTAAACTAAATGATACATACTCTACGTTTTGTGGTGCTGACGCTTTTAAAGTAGGTCTTGAGGCACGATATGTCTTTGTTTACTGGGGTAATGGGTTAAAACCTGCTGTTTCTGCAGATAAAACAGCGATTACGTTATAAGCGATGTGAGACTGACGAGTCACGTGTCCAGAAAAACAATCCTCTGGAAAACAGAGATTTACCTGGGTACCGTTTTACTAAAAAACTTAAGGAAAACATTTGCGTATGTCAAAACAGATAAACATGAATAGTATCTGAAAGTTTATGAAAGTACAATATTGCAATGTGACACGTCATTGATGATGTGCTACTTTGCAATTTTTCTTAGCACGAAATTGAATAAAGAGTAAATGTTGTTTTATACTTATGCAAATCTTAAGCGTAAATTGTTTAGTAAAACGGTCCCCAGGCCTGTGAATTAAGTATGCAACATCGGGATAGCGTTTTATTAAGCGACTTTTGGAAAATACTTGCGTAAGTCAAAATGGATATGTAGGAGAATATCTATAACTCGAACTCCTCTATAAGTCTAAGTTAATATGGGTTTCCGAATCGTGTCTTGTTTGTGCTCTTTAAGTCTTTATATATCAGATATCAATATATCGAACTCTCTCTATGTCGAACATTTTCACCAGGTCCCTTGATTTTTGAGGTAAGGGATTTTTAGTTTATGTCGAAAGTATATTTTAAAACAGATACACTGTTGTCATTTGACACTAATGTGTTTAATGGAGACGATTCGAATGACGTGTTACTTTGTAATATTGCAATATTGCAGTGTTGCAACACTGAAATTAGAGGGAATTCGATTTAAGGTTCCAAACATTTTTACAACAACCTGTTCAGTAAAGCACTATCATGGAAGATGCGGAACAAATCGATGACATCACAATTATCGATTTCAAAACAAGTTCAAAATCGAATGGGTGAACTAGAAATGAGTTTTAAAATCAATATTGACCAATAGAAACGCTTCTTTCTTTTACAAAAGAAAAATCTCAATATATTGTCTTGGATCCAATAGACTTGGCTATCATTTATTTCCTAATAGCACGAATAAAGGATTTCTGTAATTCTCACGATTTTCTGCGAGTTCTCTTACTTTTAGACAAAGGATTCATGTACACTATGTATTTACAGTTTTGTAGAATCTTTAAAGTTTAAGAGCGCTTTAAGCGATTTTAATGGAAACAAACTAATATGATTGACGATATCAAAACAAAAGAAATACCTACTGCAATGGCGACTGATAGATATTAGATAAACAATAAGGAGAGAAAGTAATTGCTTCTCGTTGAAAATAGTTTGGCATATCTGCATGGCCCTATCATGTGGTGATACGGTAACATTCGCCCTGGGTTTTATTTACGCAATTGAAGGCTAATAGAAAACGTTTAAATGCCATGAGTGCACGCTCTACGGATTTGAAATATCTCCGAATCGTTTCATCTTTAATTCGCCATCTTGACATTCGATGCTATTTTGGGGATTCCAAGTCTAAATAAAGAACCTTTTGAACCTTTCTTTTTTGAGATGGTGTGTAATGTTTTGCAGTAGATTGTTAAAACAAGATACCCTCCATTATCTATCAAAATGTATGATATCAATATTCTGAATGTTTTACCCTTAGATTGCTAGGTAATTTTTTCAAAATATATTTTTGTGTCGTTTGATTTCCAAAACTTTAAATATTGGCTTACTTTTAATTAGGAAAGATAGTCAGGGTGACCAAACAGGTTAGATCACAGGCCAGCCGCCAATGAACTTGGTGGCTGACCTGGATATAACCTGTTTGCATGAGCATGAAGTCAGTTCTAGCACTATAAGGGTAAAGGCTAGAATTGTGGATGAGAGATGGTTCTGCAACGTTATTGAATGCTGGACTATCTTAGCAGACCGCTGAAATATCGTAAGGTTGGCAAATGTGTCCTAATGCTTTCATTAACATCGTGAGAGCAGTGCGGCAAATGGAAGCAGTCATCTTCCTGCGAAAACCTAGATATCCAATCATCTTTAATTTCAATGCCAACATCCTTTCAGGAGGACGAGAGCAGAGGTGCATCGAAATATATTGCTTGCAATATCATTAAATCTTTGGTAATCATTCGCGTCTGAGTATACATTAGCAAAACCTGTTCGAAAAGATGTTTCTAATGAGAACATACATTTTAAGGTTAGAGATGTTATATGACTTGCGGAATGCCTATGTTCCTAAACTGTCTGACCTAGACCTAATTGGCAATCAGGTTTGGGTTCTTTATTTATTATCATGGGTTGGGCATTGCAACATAACAAATATAATGTTGACGCGATGTAAAACCCATATGAAGATAGTCCGATGGTACTACCATGCTTTACCAGATTTTATTGGCAGTCAAGGAAGAATGTCAAGTGGATATTCTTCCTTTGTTATTATCATAAGACGAGCATATCAACATGATAATGTTGACGCGATGTAAAAATAATAGAGAAATGCAAAATTAAAAATATAGAGATAATAAAGAATATAAAGAAAATTAATCACTAGAAACATACATCTTATATGGACCTATAAAAATTAAGATAACACCGATTTTCCTTTCTCACAAAGCTCATGCTCGGTGGAGTAAGGGGATATCTTCCGTAAACCAATTTCGATCATTCGTCTGGATGGTATCTTGGGTAAAGTTCAATTTCAGCGCAGGTTTTAATGATATGCCAGGAAAATATTTAGAGAATGCGACAAAAAACAGAATCTCGCAGATCAACTGTAGTATAGATTATGGCAACTTAAAGATCGAAAGTGTACCACATCTAAAGTGAGTTCGCTCTGGAAAAGTTGAAATAAAAAAGATGTTTTTGTTATATTCAGAAAGCCTTTGTCTGTTAACCCATTACCAAACAATAACGGCAATTGGCCAGTGTGTTGCAGACAACTCTGGTGAGCATTGTCCGAAAATGAGAAATTGCTCTTAAAAAGAAGATTATTTTTCAATTTCATCACATTTGCAAACACTTCCGATTTGGAACAGTTGAAAATTTGGCATTTGGTAAAGGGTTAAAGAAACTTTGTGATAAAAGGAATTGAATTGCGCATAGCAAACTCAGTTTTATTCAATCACCGATTTTTTTATTTTATATGTGGATGTTAGCATGTTGTATTACTGCTTACATGTTTTTTGGCTGGTCTCTGATAAAGCTGATTATGTCGCTATTGGAAAGAAACAAAGACTTGTCTATGTATTATATAAAAAAATATATAAACGTTCATTACGAGAACGAAAGTAAACCAATTACTATATCACAAGATCAATGGTGAAACTCTTCAATACACTGTTTATGCATCAACTGTGCATGATTTTCTTCGAATTCTTTGAATTTCTGGGTTTTCGAAACCATTAACTACGTTTGGTCCATTATAATTAAAAATTTCAATGATATCGTAACCGAGGATGGCAATCGGAACTACTCGGGTATTTCCGTGAGCTGTGAAATACACCTCGGATATAGGTGTAGGGTTACAATTTTTCGGGTAAATCGGCATCCGCCAATTAACACATTTTCTAAGCGTGCACGTTAAGTAGTTCAATGTTTATGGAAGTGTTGGATATCCTTTTTAATCATTTTTTATCAGTAACTCATACCAAAATGACGAAATTGTTGTTGTGACATGTATAGTTGTTTCCTCAATCAAATTTAACGACTTTTTAGATTTCACATATAAGATCTATTTTTAAAACACAAGTAAAGTGACGTCATTCTCGCGGTAAACCCTATGGCGTCATCCCTATTATTTCAGAGGTGTTTTCATTGGATAAACCCGATGTGTTCAGATTGCAAGGATGGTTTACACGAAATGGTAAGAGGTGCACTTCTCAGCTCACGGAAATACCCGAGTAGTAACGATTGTATAACCTCGTTTTACTTTCATGTTTAAGATGATTTGATATATTTATTGATGTGATTGTGATAAATATAGATCTACCTCACTGTCAACATGGAGTTTGAAATCACTATCAAAATCACTGCTTTCCTTAAACTTATACAGGCTGCTAAAATGATTCGCCCAACCATTTAATATCCCATCGACAGTTACCTCCCTTTTCTCATTGAACACTAATTCACATCCTTGCTTTTTATTACCCGATTTCTTAGACTTTAAAATTTTCCAGAAAAGATTCTGGTCTAATTCACATACACATTTGATATATATATATATATATACGTTTAAAAGTACATGCATCAAAAGCTTTACTCATCTGACTGAGAACCAATTAAGCAATTAGAGACGTATTATTTATGAAACGGCTAATCATAAAAACGTGATGGTAAGATACAGTAAGGAGGCTGTGTAATCTTGCTGTGAGCTCGAAGGGGTTAACGATGTTTTAACTCTTTACCGAACGCCAAACTTTTTAATATCCCAAATTGAAAGAGTTTACAGACGACCTTTCCAAACGTGATGAAATTGAAAATTGATCTCCTGAAAGGGCAGCCCAAAAAGTGGGAAAATGAGAAATTGCTCGTTCAAAGCAAATTCTCCTTTTCCCATAATGTTTTCGTCTGTAACAAGCTGGTCAAATGTCGTTATTGTTTGGTAAAGGGTTATCGATGTATTAACTCTTTCACTCATAGAACCGATTTCGCATACATTTTAGACAGAAAGATGTGATTTGATACCATCGGATAAATGGAGTAATTTGCTTTAACTGATTAAATATCTGGCTTTTCACAATAGGTGAAGTTGTATGTATGTATCAATTGTGTTTTTTCTTCATCGTTTTTGTTTTTTGTTACGATAATCCCTGATTTCAACTTTTTCTGATTCTATTTGTTCACAATTAAGTACAGTCATACACTTTCACCTAAGTGAGGGGGATTAACATTAAGGTAGAATACCCGTAGTGCCCATTTTGAAACATTTTCTTTCGATGGATTACACTGGTCGTCCTCGGCATACACCGATCGGGCCTAAACTATTCGGTTAAATACAAATAGTTCCGGGTTAGACCGATGTATACCGAGGACGACCGATATTCTGACTAAATAAAATCTTTCAAAATGGCGGATTATTGGTATCACAACTTAAGCATGGGTGAATGTAGCTTATATCCCCTCAAAGACTTTCCAAATAAATGATTAAAACTCTTATTTGACAATTGTTTTTCTGACGTCTGTTTAAACTTCTAGGTGCAGTGATGTATATTATCATAAAAGTCAATTGCCATACTTTACTTCCGAATCTTCTTATTGCCTCCTCTGCTTAATTGTACTGTGCTTCAATCAGACAAAAGCAAGCACTAAATATATAAAAAAGAAAATTCCCCAAAAGACCACAGTTAACCCTTAAAGTGCTGGGTATCTTTTTCTAGAAATAGTGCTTTATGTCGTCTGCTATCCAGAACCTTAAATGTCTGCTTAATTTCGATGAGGAAATATACACAGAGTAGCAAACAGGTTAGATCACAGGCCAGCCGCCAATTTACTTGGCGGCTGGCCTGGATCCAACCTGTTTGCATAAGCATGAATTCGGTTCACGCACTATAAGGGTTGAAATCGAAATGGCGCATCCCTGGTGTTTGAGACTCCCATGACCAAGCGTTTGTTAAGTGGAATCCTGGAGATAAGATAAGCGTCTATATAACACGGAGTGGAGCTATTTTTGAATTAACCGCAACCTTTCTTGATGAACTACGAGTCATCAAATTTGTATATATAGGAACTGAAGAGAACTTCGATGTTTTCATGCAGGGATTAAAAGAAAAGAACCGTTACATCACGCTGTATGAACATGCAAAGCGGTTGAATCCATGCTTTTAAGGTTATTTTGATTTCTTATGATTAAAAGGAACTGAAAAGAACTTGCATGTTTTCAGTGAAACAGAACAGAACAGAACAATTACTTCAATTCTTTAGGTATAATATGTACAGCATGGGGTATAACGCTTCAATTTAGGAGCCAAAGCTGCACGTTAAGTGATTTCAAGCTGACGAGAACTTCTATGTTTACATGAATGTATAACAGAAAAGAATGTTTCATCATGCTGCATGAAAATGCAAAGCGTTTGATTCAATGCTTTTCAAGTTCTTTTGATTTCTTACGATTTAAACAGATCAGAACATTTCTTTTATTCTCTCGGGTACAATGTGTACAGCATGAGGTATAAACGCTTCAATTTAGAAGCCAAAGTTGTAAAGTGATAGAGAACTGAAGAGACCTTCGATGTTTACATGGATGTATAAAAGAAAAGAATGTTTCATCATGCTGTATGAAAATGCAAAGCGTTCAATATAATGTGTTTAAAGATATTTTGATTTCTTTTGATTTAAAGGAACTGTCAAAGAGAACTTCGATGTTTTCATGATGATGAAAACGAAAAACCGTTACATCACGCTGCATGAAACCGCAATGTGCTTAATTCCATGCTTTTGAGGTTCTTTTGATTTCTTATGATTTAAAGGCACTGCCAAAGAGAACTTCGTTGTTTTCATGTAGTGTAAAAAACAATAATCGTTTCTCTACGCTGCATGGAAATGCTATGTGTTTGATTTCATGCTTTTGATTTCTTATGAACAGATATCCCCAATACATGCGAAATCAAATAAACCATAGATCTGTCTCACAACAGTTCGTACCATAATCTTCCTCGTAAAGTAAACATAAGTAAAAGAGATAAGAGTAACCCCCTAAAAAAACCAAAAAAACAAAAACAAATCATCATAGACCTGAACAGACACAAGTTTTATATGTATGATGTTTGTCATGATACTTGTATGCGCCTGTATAACACTCGACAGAGAAATTGCAGTCGAATACCGTCTGTCCTTGACATTTGCACCCGTCGAATGCGATTTCTTTGCCGAGTGTTAGACGTCATGCCGTCATACACATATGAATCACAAACCACCAGTTGAAGGTCAACTCATTAAAGCACCTTTAAAACTTAAAGGCGCACACCAGTCTGAAAACTTAATTGCTGGTAATAAATATTTTGTAAAATACGTAAACAAACTTAAGAATTGGCAACGCTTGCAGTAAATATGTATGAAGTCATAAAACGCTTTGCTGTCAAGATTTTGAGAGTATCGATTCACTATCATATTGACTAGAGCAATTTCTTGAAAAAAAGTGACCTATATTGAAATTAGAATCTGCTCCACGCAGAAGACAAATATCACTTAAAAATCAAACAAGCACACATTCTTTCAGGCATTTTGTAGAAGCCGTTGTGACGTAAAGAATTATTCCTTGTCATTGTTTACTTCCTTATTGTCGGCTGCAGTAATTTTCGGTTGCAACCATTCACATAATTCCAGGTGAGATACTGGATTAACCCTTAGAATGCGGAGTACCTTCCTAAAAATAGATCTTTGTATCGTCTGCTTTCCAAAACCTTAAATATCTTCTTAATTATGATGAGGAAAGATACCTAGAGTAGCAATCAGGTTATTGGCGGCTGGCCTGGATCTAACCTCTTTGCATAAGCCTGAAGTTTCCATGAATCGATTCCAGCACTATAAGGTTTAAAGATAGGTTAAAATGGTTCCTGTAAAAAATCCCCCATGGCTAAGGTAATAACACCCAAATACATTATGGCCTTTTAATCGCTTTAATTGCCTGATTCCGCGATCTTTTTCCCATGAAGGGGTTCTTCAACTTTTTGTGTTTTACGACTTCCTGAGAGTGTTAGAAGAGATATGAAAACTGTTTACGACAAACGATTCGTGGTTTATGGCACCACTTCCGCTGCGATCTAGTTTCCGGCTAGATGTGCATTTATGTAATGGTTTGTTTTTGTTTCGATTTTGATTTTGCATAGAGTCAACAGCAGTGCTCCAATTTTGTATTTGTTGCTTTTGTTCAATTCTTCCTTCAAATTGATCAAATGGTACCACTTCGGCTAAGATATGAATTCTGACTAAATAGACAACTATGTTATGCTTGGGTTTTGTTTTGATTTTGATTTCCCAACGAACCATTTTCTTTGCACCAGCACAGTGAAAATTTTGTTTTCTAGCGTGGTATTTTCTTCCTCAAATATGAACCATAAATCATAATCGAGGAAGAAACACATGCGCTGACTAAGGATTTCTTTTATCAGACTTTCATTTCGCTTCCCTGCTGAATAATGCGGCTTGAACTGTTCTTCCCATCTCGGCCAGTCCTTATTTGCAGTTATTTTCAGTTTTTCCTGCATCCATGGTGAACTAAGCGTCATTAGAAAACTGGCAAATTATTTAAACGATGTAAATCCCAATAAAACAATGATAGACTTGTGAGTTTTGAGTGTGTGAATCCGAATCTCATGTCTGTCGAGTCCGAAATGTCGAATTTTACATTTTGTATTTCTTGAATAAAACTTATCGTTGTCTAAAAAAGACTCTTCAGATTCATTGCAGTGACAGTTCATTTTTAGATACCATCTGAATTTTGTTCATGAACAAGCAAAAGCCCATTGTTCCTTGAAGATCAGCCCTTAGGGATTCAATACCTAAATCCAGCAATATTTACAATAGAACATCTTTACCTCGAACTTCTTATTGTCGAATTTCTCTTTACGTAGAAATAAATACGGGCTGCCGAAATAATCTCGTAATTCTACGTCTTTATAATCCAGATATCTATATTTCGAATTTATACGCCGAACTCTCTGTCTTTCTGCCTCTCTCTGTCTCTCTCTGTCTCTCTCTCTGTCTCTCTCTGTCTTTCTCTGTCTCTGTCTCTCTGTCTCTCTCTGTCTCTGTCTCTCTGTCTCTGTCTCTGTCTCTGTCTCTGTCTCTCTCTGTGTCTCTCTGTCTGTCTGTCTGTCTGTCTGTCTGTCTGTCTGTCTGTCTGTCTGTCTGTCTGTCTGTCTGTCTGTCTGTCTGTCTGTCTCTCTCTCTCTCTCTCTCTCTCTCTCTCTCTCTCCTTTCTCTCTCTCTCTCTCTCTCTCTCTCTCTCTCTCTCTCTCTCTCTCTCTCTCTCTCTCTCCCCCTCTCTCTCTCTCTCTCTCTCTCTCTCTCTCTCTCTCTCTCTCTCCCCTCTCTATCTCTCTCCCCTCTCTATCTCTGTATCTCTGTGTCGAACATTTTCATGATGTCCATTCAACTTCGAGGTATAGAGATTCTACTGTAGTTCATAAAGCTGTTGCAAGAAATGTAGATGGAAGATAGAATACGTGGGCGATAGAATACACGTTGACTGATTAGGATGTTCGGACCGAGCCAATTATTTTTGTTTATCTAGACAGGTTTGTTATTACTGAGGCTGAAGTATGTAGGTTTATTGTTTACCCCTTTTCCGAATAATACGACCTAAAATCCGCTTTGTGGAGATTTCTGAAATTTGAAAGAGAAGAAAACAATGTGAGAAAGTGAGCAAATTCAACATTTATCTCAATGTTTTCTTCATTTATTGATACACAGCGTTCATGTCCTTTTTAGCTGATAAGCCGTTTTGGTTGCTGTTTTGTTAACCACTGCCTGTGGCGAATTTACTTGGAAATGGGGAAAAGGTTTTGATAGTTCGTTGACCCGTAATATAAGTCAATGTCCGTAAACATTTACACGGTATGGCTGGTCACAAGGGTCGTGCGTTGCTAGTGGGTAAGGCGGTGGACTTAGAACTCGAAGGTCCCGGGTTTGAGCCGCACTGAATCTCTGGTTTCGTTGGAGTTAGCTTTGGCAAGTCACTCCAGAGCCTAAGGCTGACGTATTTAGAAAAGCTGTTACATAACTGAAATATTGATGATACAACGTTAAACACCATAAAAAAATATGCATGGACGCAATAAAGAGGTCTCGTAGAATGCATTTATTCGTCGATAACCTAGTATTAGATGAAAAGCACAGGCCTACCGATGCAAATGATAGGGAATGTAATTTTTTCAATCGGTTAATCATTCAGTCATTGCCAGTTTTTTTATGATATATTTTTTTTTATATGGGTTTTACATCACATCAACATTATTTCAGTTATGTAGCGATGCCCGACTCTTAATGATGGAGGAAGACCCCATACTCAACTGCCCACAAGGGCTGGTTAAGGTGGGTAGAACCATCGACATTCCGTAAGTCAGTCGGGAGACTGCCTCTCATGAAAATCCATATCCCTCTCAGGATTTGAACCCACGCGGAGAGGGGCCATGTGATTTCAAGTTCAGTACTCTAACCACTAGGCCACGGAGGCCCCCTTTTTTTTATGATATACAGTGCACACTATTACTCAAACGTCACATATACACGTTCGATTTTAACCAAATAAAAGACGAATTCCATTTACAACTAATCTGCCATTCTTTAATGAAAGTATACTTTACAAACATACATACATCCTCTTCCGGGAAAAAGGCTTACGCCTGTGACACACGGTATAGTGTTCTTGGTACTTCACTGGGAAGTGCATGTATGGGACATTGTCTCAACAATTGATCGAACAGTTCCATACTGTTTTCCTCAAATAATTAAGGATGTTTACGTATTTACAAAATAACCGTTACGTTAAATTTCCAACCATCTTAGACATCTTGAGATCGAACTTCATCTTTATGTCGATATTTATTGCAAGTATTTTATGCCAGCGTATCATAACAACTGTATCTTTCATTCAGGTGTTTTCACTTGTGGCTATGTTTCTCTCCCTGGTTTACGATAAACCACGTTAAAAAGATTCAATTCCGCCTACATTTATGATTAAATGCCAGGAAACACATAAAACGCGAACGTAAAGGGGATGAATTAATATACAGTCATTACGGAAGCTTATGTTCAATGATTAGTGAGGAACGTTAATGAAACTAATTAGCCGAATTCACAGTTGTTGATGCTCGTTGAAGGTAGAAGCAGGCGATGCTTGTGTGATATGGAAACATGAAGATGATATTTTGAATACCAAGGGTCCCGGGTTCGATCCCCTTCAGGCGAGGTGACAATTGCCGGGACTTAGCCCACAAATCGGCGCGAGTACTGGTTTCGTATCCAGGAAGCAGTCTTCGAGAGTGAATTCAATAAGCATCAAGCCTCCGTTAAAATCGATATAAAATAAATAACTTAAAACTAATGTCAGATAGAACTGTGATAGAAAAAGATGCTGCTCTATTGATATCTTCTTTAAACAAAATGTTTTGAAGACCTAAGTCGTAAAAGGCATTAAATCAACATGTCGAAGCTTTGTGACCCAGTGGTTAATGTTGCAGTCCTAGAACTTGGATGATCCGGGTTGGATTAATTCTAGTATTTCTAAATCCTTGGGAGTGCTCTTTTGCAAGATATTTTAGAGCCTTAGCCTAGGGCTGGTAAATTAAGGAAAGCCGTAACTTAAAGCCAGTTAGAAATCAATGTTTATGATAACGATTTTACTCTTAAACGTATAGTAATAATGAATATTTTGTTTACATGGAAAGTATGAAGTTTTGAGCGCCTTAAAAGCAGATATTCATAACGAGTCAACCCTTCCATGATTATCGATAAAAAATGCTCGAAACCGATAAAAAATGCTCGAAACCGATAAAAAATGCTCGAAACCGATAAAAAGTTGAGCCACATTGTGTATGGTGTCTTCAGACATTGTCATTTCTTAAACGCCTCCCTCTTTGAACCCTTATTGTGCTCGAACCGACATGCTTACGCAAATAGGTTAGACACAGGCCAGCCACCAAGTAAATTGCCGGCTGACCTGTGATCTAATCTGTTTGCTACTCTGAGTATCGTTCATCATCAAAAATAAGCAAGCATTTAAGGTTTGGGAAAGCAGACGACACAAACATCTATTGAAAATTACCCAGCAGTCTAAGGGTTAAAGATTTACGTACGTTTTTGTGAGGCAGAAGTAAGGAATTATAAAGCAGGGGATTAATCCTTTGAATACGATCTCCACCTTTCCCATAAACTCGGTTTTACGCGAGGAATATAAAGATGCTAGTAAATGCTTCATGAATTTCACAAATGCAACATTGCCTATAAAACGTACCAGCAAATTCCGAAGCAAAGTGAATATGGTTCTTAATGGTTGGCATGTAATAATATATAGGTATTTTGTGGTTTATTTGATTTTCAGGAGTTTAACGCTTTTGGTTCTGGAACCGACTTCATGCTTATGCAAACATATTAGATCCAGGCCAGCTGCCTAGTAAATTGACGGCTGGTATGTGATCTAATATGCTTGCTACTCTGAGTATCTTACCTCTTGAGCTATATTCGCTTATCTCTCAGAACACATTGCAAACGGGTCGTGGGAACGAGACCTGGCTTGGTCAGCCAACTGAGGAAGACATTAATGGTACCAATAAAGTGAATACTAGTCGAAATGCTTTAAATGTGGATATTAGCTGAACGGAAAATGAAACCGTTCATGAACCATCTTTGTAGGATGAGAATTGTTTTTTATAAAGAAAAGAAGTACTGCGTACTTTCTTTTAAAGATGAAAAATAACATGAAAAATAAATACGTTCTAAATGATTCAAAACTCCTAATCAACACTGCCTTCCTCAAAAACACTGATACCATTGAACACATACATGTATTCCAATTTTAAAGCTTTCTTAAATATTGGCATCACATGGCTCAAGTAAAACTCATGTCCATATACAAATATTTCCAACGACAATTGTTCAATGCGTATTACATATCAGTACAGCTTTTGTCTAGTTTTAAGGATAACAACCTTTTAAGGGAAAGCAAGACAAAACACCGTCTTTGAATACATTACGTACGCTTCATGCAGCAGACCTTTCAGCAGCGATGTTCTTTTTACATGCCACATCCGGTGTAGTGATAATAAACCGTTATATTGCCAATGATTTGCAGCTGTTTACAATTCCACCAAATCATCGGTAACCATGTATTTAGACTGATATGTTGGGTGATTGACCGGTCGCCAAAACCGACTCAAAATGATAATTCAAACCGGTTTAACACATCACCACCTTATGTCAAATCTTTTCGTCTTGCAGGCTACGTCTTTCATATTTCCTGTTTTGACACAATGCTTTTTCAATGTCTTCTCATTTCAAACGCTCTTATACCCGTTAACACCTAGTCAACAGAATACTTGGTGAGTATGTATATATACCTGTTTAGGGTTTCTTTGTTCTGATGCAACTGGCCCGAGTCTTTGCTGATGATTGTTTTCTATATCCCTTGTTTACCTCTTTCTCTAATCTAATACATAGGGGTGGTGTACATCAATCTGAACACATCGGGTTTATCCAATGAAAACACCTCTGAAATAATAGGGATGACGCCATATTGTTTCCCGCGAGAATGACGTCACTTTACTTTCGTTTTTAAAAATAGATCTTAAGTGTGAAATCTTAAAAGCCGTTAACTTTGATTGAGGAAACAACTTTACATGTCACAACAATATTTTGGCCATTTGGTATGAGTAACTGATAAAAAATGATTTAAAAGGATGTCCAGCACTTCCATACACATTGAACTACTTAACGTGCACGCTTAGAAAATGTGTTAATTGGCGGATGCCGATTTACCCGAAAAATTGTAACCCTACACTTATATCCGAGTTACAAAAAACCTGGATCTTTTCGATACTAACCTTGATACACATTGTGTGGGCGACAGTGGTGCAGTTGTACAACGTCAGACTCTTGTACCAAGAGTCATGAGTTCGATCTTCGTAAGCAACGAGGTAAAGATTACCGGATCTGGGGCCCGTTTTACTAAACAATTTACGGAAAATGTTTGCGTAAGTCATAATTGATAAACATGGATAGTATCTTCAATGAAAGCACAATATTGCAATGTGACACATCATTGGAGAGACGCTTCCAATGATGTGTTACTTTGCAATATTGCTTCGCCCAATATTGAAAGAAGAGGAATTGTTGTTTTAGACTTACGCAAATCTTAAGCGTAAACTGTTTAGTAAAACGGTACCCTGGCCCACACATCAGCGGGTGAACCGGTTAAGTATCAAGGAAGCAGTCACCAAGAGAGGGTTTAATACGCGTAAAGCTTCTGTCATAAACGATGTAAAACAAATAGGTTTAAACTAAAACCTAATTAATTATCATTACGGCACTTTGTTATCACTATGAATCAGATCTTATACATATGGAAATAAAAATACGAAACATTCTTTACGTGACATGAACTGCGAAAACAAGAGAAAAATGGCGATCATATTTTATGGGGAATACGTGCATGGGAAACGTTTTGGGGGTAGCTAAATCAATGCCATGAGCGAGTGCAGCTGTCAATAAAACCACGTGATCTATGACCAGAATGCATGTAAATATGCCTGCAATGCGTGCATAACGTGCAATTAGGCCCCGTGACTCCGTGCATGGTTATTAAACGTTCGCATGCGCAACTCAATTAATTTCTTACTGCTCTAGAAACAGTTGTGAGAAATTGACAAATTTCTCGTACCTAGATATTTCTCATATTGTTACAATTGTATTCTGCTCTATATCAAGGCATTGAACTAATTAATCAATTAGTTATTGGGTTCTTGATTTGAAGCTATCAACATCTGACGATCATTTCAAGTTTAACCCTTTGGATGCTGGGTACTTTTCTAAAGTAGATTTTTGTGTCACCCGCTTTCCAAAACGTGTAATATCTGCTTAACTTTGGCGAGGAAAGATACTCAGAGTAGCAAACAGGTTAGATCACAGGCCAGCCACCAATTTACTTGGCGGCTGGCCTGGATCTAATATGTTTGCCTTCGCATAAAGTGAGTTCCAGCACTATAAGGGTTAACTTACGACTTTACCACATAGACAAAGGGGTAACTGGTTGGGCTGCAATTAAATGCACATGGTTTGCATCTTGCATGCATCCAATATCTACACGGTGGCTAACTTTTCGGTATGTTTTATCATTTCAGACGGATGGCACTGGACCAAAATAACATGAATCATTCCAAAGTACACGTAGACGAAAGTGAGCCGACTGGACGTGAGTGTATATCTCTGTCTGTCCATGTTTCTGTATGTCTGTCTGTCCGTGAATATAAAGGTGCATGAATCCTTAAAGGCACATGAGAGGATATGAGTACAAATGAATTACTGAAAAAATATATGGAGTTCTGATATTATGTTCATAAAAGTTATAAAAGTTAATTTATGAATGTTGTGAGACCCTCTTTAATAAACTTATTTAACTTAAGTTAGTTTTTGCTTGAAATATAGTTCTCTCCTATTCAATCATGTTTATCAACAATCTGTGTGTTTATATATTTGAAATAACGAATTCTGATTGGTCGGTTTAAAAATGTGTGTATCACGTGACCAGGTCAGAGGTGAAGAACAAGGCAATACAAGAATTATTAAACTGGCTGATTTCGACTATTTATTGTTGGTCTTCACGGTCAAGTTGTGTTGATTTGTTTTTTATGATAACCTTTTTAATTTGACCAACAGTTTACAAAACAATATAGTTTGATAAAGCATTTATCTCCTTTCATGAGCCTTTAAGTATTTTGAGGGTTCAGCGCAATACCATAGTAAGTGCTTCATGTTTGTGAAGCGCTTGCTATAGTGTGGTGTCAAACCATCGATATGTATGTATGTCTTCATATGTGTGTGTCAGACTATCTATCTGAGATTTAGTCTGCATTTGGATTTGCTTATGTGTCTGTATGTGTGTATCTGTTTGCTTGTCTGTGAATCTTTATGTCTCAGTATCTGTCTAATTGTCTGTATGTGAATCTGTGGTTCTGTTTGTCTATCTTTGAGCCTTTATATCTCAGTATATATATATATGTATGTCTCGTTGGGAGTCTGTGTGTCTATCTGTAAGCCTGTTTTTATGCTAATATTTATATCTTAGTATACGTGTGTCTGTCTTTATATGTGTGTGTACATGTAAGTGTCTCTTTATATACCTGCTTAGGTATATGTCCGCGTAACTAAATGTCTGTCTATATACCCGTGTGATTATTCGTCTGTCTGTAAACCTGTATTTCTGAGTATATACGTTTCTGTCTGTATGTGTCTGTATATCTTTCTGTGTTTCTGACAGTGTGTTTGTGTGTATGCTTGTTGTTGTCTTTTTATCCGCGTTTGTCTTTTTGAACAAAATATTTTCTCACGATTATATACGTTCTTTATTATTACTCTATTTCTGCACGCAATATTTCTATTTCTATTCCCATCTGGACACACAGAGACATATCAAAGCGTCGCTAATCCAAAACACAACCACATCAATACAATAAGGAAAAATGAACTATATTCGGTACAAGTGCATGTGAAAGTTCGTTCTCCTTTGTAAACAGGCTTCCGTTTGTTTCACAATTATGATTATGTGTTTGTCCTGGGGTGTTAGTTTAAACTAAGTTTATTTGTAATAAATAGAAACATGGCTGGGACGATATGTGTGTTGTTTACATCGTGTCAACAAAGCTGTAGTTATACTGCGACGCGTGGTTGCTCTAAAACCAAACTGTCCATCTTTATGCTTCAAGACGTTGATAACCTTTGACATCACACTTGTCTGTCGCAAGACTGTCTCTCATGAAAATTAAAACCAGAGACTGCCGTGATTTGAGCCTATGCAAATGCGCAGTTAATCTGGGCTGACGATTTCCCTTTCATAAGTAAGGGTTAGGGGGCTGGTATTCATATCATTTCCAAAATGGACAGCACTTGTTGATATTACGGTTTCATCCTCATGCCATATGTCTCTGTTGTTATATAAGCTGAAAAATGATTGTGAACTACGTAAAATGCAACAAAAACACAGCACATTAACCATGTAACCTTTGATTACCTAGAACCCATCCCCATACGTTTGAAGTATTTCCTAAGATCACAATACATATTATTTAAACCCATTTCTTCATAATACATCGGTTAGCTGCATTTATTGCAGAAATACATTGAAAGCTGCAGTGATGAAATGTAAAATTGCCCCCTATGAGCAATTCATCGACATCGATATGCCACACTGGTTTAAACCAAATGGCATGTGAAATAAATTCTATACGTCGAACTTCCCGATGCCGAAGTTATCTCTACGTTGAAGTTATAAGTTACAAGGTCCTGACGCACTTGCCTTTAATTCTCATTTATATCAGCTTCTCTACGTATAAATTTCCTTTGTCGAATATTTCTGTATGGCGAATTTCTGTACGTCGAACTATTTTCACCAGTCCCTATTTCACTTTACTAGTATACCAAATGAATTGTTTATATGCGTGTTTTCCTTTCTCTGCTATTGTGTTCAATTTGGAACAGTTATAAAACCATTTATGGGGGAAATGGTTTAAGATATACATCCTCACATGAACTTTTATTTTTATTAATTCAAACTAGTAAACATTGTGTTGTGTTTGAGATTTCCCGGGTTCGAAGTTAATTGGCCGTTAACAAAAAATATCTTGCAATCTGCGTATCTATGAGGTGGTCTGCAAAGTATGAAATAAAAACAATAACAGATGGCATTTAAAAAGTAAAGTAATGAATAAATATTCTGGTTGTGATTTAGAATGTAAACTAATAAGACAAAAGAAGAAATTGCTCGTCCCGAGCAATTTCTCCTTTTGTCTCACATTGGTTTCTGAAATCTCCTTCAACTGATGCTTAAATTTTAAGTATTAGGGAATGATACTTAAAGGATGATACTTAAAGGTACATATTCACAGATGTGAGGAAATTTAGGAGTTCATAAATCATTTCTTTAAAATTGCACACCAGTTTCCCTTTTATATGATGCGCAATGATGTAATACGCAGTGAGGAAAAGGCATTGGAAGGAAATTAGATCGTAATTAATTCTTTAAAGTGTGTATACATTGGATAAACATTTATCAAAATAAATTCAAAAGCGTGACAACGTCTTAAATCTTTTTCATAGACTCTACATTGTAAGATTGACGTTTCTTGAACCAATTATGCTATAGATACATGTAGCTGCTTTCAGTTATATATCAAACATTAATACAATAACTGTATTGTTTCAACGACAATTTACTAACTTCTGTGACCAAGCACCTTTAAAGGCATTTATTTGGACAACAGGAAACATTATTTATTTAAGACTTCTACCATTACCAAACAGCCCAATGAAAACGACTGTACCGATAAAAAAAAGCATGTTTCTTGTGTTCACCTTAGACATGTCTGAAAAATAAAGACAAAAAGTACCCCATGTATGTCAATGTAGACCTACATATACGAACATGCCAGACATGTCACCCGATACGCTTTTCAAGCGCTTATTAGGATAAAATCCAATCGGAACTACTCGGGTGTTTCCGTGAGCTGTGAAATACACCTCGGATATAAGTGTAGGGTTACAATTTTTCGGGTAAATCGGCATACGGCAATTAACACATTTTCTAAGCGTGCAAGTTAAGTAGTTCAATGTGTATGGAAGTGTTGGACATCCTTTTAAATCATTTCTATCAGTAACTCATACCAAATGGCGAAATTGTTGTTGTGACATGTAAAGTTGTTTCCTCTATTAAATTTAACGACGTTTGAGATTTCACATTTAAGATCTATTTTTAAAAACGAAAGTGAACTGACGTCATTCTCGCAGGAAACAATATGGCGTCATCCCTATTATTTCAGAGGTATTTTCATTGGATAAACCCGATGTGTTCAGATTGGATAAAACCTAGCCTTGGGTCCCTGCCCATGTGTAAACCCCGCATAGCCTAATGGGTGATATACCAATCAACCCGGGTACTGTTTTACTAAACATTTTACGCTTAAGATTTGCGTATGTCTAAAACAACAGGATATTTCTATATTGGGCGAAGCAATATTTCAAAGTAACACACCATTGGAATCGTCTCTCCGAGACGCTTCCAATGACTTGTCACATTGCAATATTTTACGTTCATGGACGATACTATCCACGTTTATCAGTTATGACTAACACAAATATTTTCGTTTAGTCGTTTAGTAAAACTGTGTCCCGGGACCCAAGGCTTGGTAGAACTGTCCGTATGCATTGTCATGTGACTTAGATTAGAAGCGTGTATATGGTGAAAAGAAACTGACATTTCTACTTACAGACGAGGAAGTTCCTTTCGAGTCACGTGACGTTAAAATCCGCAATGGGTGCTGGACTGACGAGTATGAGATATCCGACGTCTTGTTGGGCAGGTAAGCATCATGTATTCCTTACGTAGCTACTCGGACATTTCCGTAACTACTCGGATATTTACGTTTACAAGTCGTACCTACTTGGGTATTTCCGTATATTAATATATCAATCGTAACTACTCGGGCATTTCCGTAACTACTCGGGCATTTCCGTATACCCATCGTTACTACTCGGGTATTTCCATAACTACTCGGGTATTTCCGTAACTACTATTAATCCATCACATTGGCATAGTGGTTAAAGGTGTCCCCTCGGAACGGGGAGGTCGAAGGCTCGAGGCCCACGGGAGGCTTTGTCCGGAAAATCTTTCTCGTGGGACTTGTTCCGAAATGGCCGATTCGTGAACCACGAGCTAGTAAAAATTAATGGTTACAAACGTATATCCGCTTGGTTCCTAGTATGGTTATAGAATTACGAAGGTACTTGGTATAATCCGTGAAAAGTGTCACATAAGCCAAGCTGGCTGGCCCTTTCCATGGGGGTGACACTATAATAAACAAAACCTTTTAACTACTCCTCGGGCATTTCCGTATTTCAATCGTCACTACTCAGGTATTTCCGTAACATGATAAATACACCTCGTACACATACATACATAAAAATGTCTAAACGTGTATAATATAATCTTATATCTAATGCCATCCTTCTTCACAAATGCAATACGTTTTTTTTTCAAGTATAGTGTTGGCCATTGTTTTGTTTTGTGTTTTTACCTTGTATTCACCAGTATCGTGCTAAGGAATAGTGTACACGTAGGTCTTATTATGGAGAAGACTGCAGGCAATACCTTCCACTTATTTATCATTTAAAGTGTATACATATAATATCATTTAAAGTGTATACGTATAATATCATTTAAAGTGTATACGTATAATATCATTTAAAGTGTATACATATAATATCATTTAAAGTGTAAACATATAATATTATTTAAAGTGTATACAGATAATATCATTTAAAGTGTATACGTATAATATCATTTAAAGTGTATACGTATAATATCATTAAAAGTGTATACATATAATATCATTTAAAGTGTATACATATAATATCATTTAAAGTGTATACATATAATATCATTTAAAGTGTATACATAGAATATCATTTAAAGTGTATACATATAATAGCATTTAAAGTGTATACATAGAATATCATTTAAAGTGTATACGTATAATATCATTTAAAGTGTATACATATAATATCATTTAAAGTGTATACATATAATATCATTTAGATGTATTGACAAACTATCCTGCTTTAAGGCTAAGTACGGGAAAGGGTTGCTTTTCTTGAAAATTAATTACAGTAATTAAATGTATTTACTTGTTTACTGATGGGCATATGGCTTTAAGTACATGTGTATATCAATAAGGTATATATATTTCTAAAAGAGAAGCACCCTTTAAGTTAGCGTCTTTTTTAAATGGTTTAATGTTTTATGAAAGCGTTTAACATTGTTTTACATAATCCTTTTAAGTCGGTTATTTCTTAAGCTTTAAAGTAACGGTAATAGAGTAAGTGGTGAGGTAAAACAACAGGTTTGAATATTTCTGCAATGAGTCTTTGAAAATATGTTTACCATTCTCATTCCTTAAGCGGAAAGGTTTATCGGTAATAGCGTATCATATGAACCAAGACAAAAGTGTTTGCGGTATTCCGGTATTGTACCGGTGTCCCGGGGCAAATTACGTAGTGTTTACCGGAACTATAGCGTAAATAGAGCAAATGGGTGGAAAGTAATATTATAAAACTACTCGACTGATCCATTTGTTATATAAATATACCGATAAACAAACGTAAGCCGGGGGAGGATAGTGGCCCAGTTTGAGTTACAAAACCAGAGTAAACTGTTGGTCATTGAGGAAAGTAATGTCTCGCACACATTTTCTCTTCTTCTTATTTTCTTTTCCTCCATCTAATGAAAAATTCCTGTACGTTTCTGAGGTGATGGTTAAGATGTCGGATTTAGAACTCGGAGGTTCCGGGTTCGAGCACCATCGACACTCTGGCTTTTAGGGAGTGACCTTTAGCAGGTCACTTCAGATCCATAGCCTAGTACTGGGGATCCAGGAAAGCCGTTACATAACTGAGAATTATTATTGCTAGTGGTATTCAATTCCGAAAAGCAGAGTTAAAAGGTCAAGTGCAGTACCCAAACGTCAGTCTGTTCCATTATGTTGTGGGAAATATATAATTTTTTCTGTTTCTTAAAAACCAAACATAGAGGTAGTTTTCGACGAACTAAAAGAGCCACGGTAGTTAAAAAGAGCCGATAAACCCCTTACAAAGGGAAAGGGGACTGGCAACACAGAGTGATTGCTGTTTCCCCATTTTTCTGTCTTTGTAATAAATGATGGTGGTCGTCTTTTCACATTTCGTAAAACAATATAACCTCTATATCTCGAAGTTCAAGCGACCTAGTAAAAATGAAAGAGAGAGAGAGAGGGAGAGAGAGAGAGAGAGAGAGAGAGAGAGAGAGAGAGAGAGAGAGAGAGAGAGAGAGAGAGAGAGAGAGAGAGAGAGAGAGAGAAAGAGAGAGAGAGAAAGAGAGAAAGAAAGAGAGAGAGAGCAGAGAGAGAGAGAAGAGAGAGAGAAGAGAGAAAGAGAGAGAGAGAGAGAGAGAGAGAGAGAGAGAGAGAGAGAGAG